>BPLS01000286.1:694186-815789 GCA_019656275.1 Rhododendron kiyosumense | reverse complement strand
GAGCTCCATGATATTAAATACTTATTAATCTCCCCACGTTAAGATTATAGATACCCGTTGATTAAAATAAATTACTAACACCCGTGACAGTAGCCATACTTGACACATGACCTTAATCCAAGAACAAAAGCCACGTACAAAATCATAGGCAACCACAAAAGGTGTCAGTTACTAGAACCAACGACTTTCCCGGGCTTTCCGTTTCTAAAGGCGTAGCCAATGTGCGCTCTCATCCAACAGAGCAAAACCACCATTTCGTAACCGACGCTGCTAAACTTAGTTAATTCCTTCATCTCTCTCCAACACTATTTTCGAAACTCGATCCCAACATCCCAAAACCAAAATTCGAAACTGACTGAAAATCGAATCGGGATAAAAAAAGGAAAAAGGAAAAAGAAAAAAGAGACTTCTTCTGGAGTTGAGTCGAGTTCAACTCGTCTTCACTCCACCCATTCTTGCCTTCAATATAACGATTTTCGGTAAGAATTTGTTTTCTTAGTATGTATGATTCCAAGTGCAGTATATGTTGTGGAGTGTGTGAGCCTCGTGTACCTCTTGTATTCTGTTTCAATAACAGCTGCTGACAGTCGCGGCATAGGCCCACATTCGGTGAACCGCGTAAATCTGTTGAAGTTGTTTATTTTGTGCTTTTGGTGACTTATTATTTTCGGCATTCATATCACATAGATGCTGTGTTAGATTTTTATTACTCCTGACAGGTTACATTAACTTTTATTGTTTTTGTTATGCTAGTGTTCATGAAATTGTAGCTGTATGGCTAAACTTTTTAGTTGGAATTTTGTCCGTCTTCATAAATTTTTGAACCTAGTGATTTGACTGATGTGCATTCAAGACTAAAAATAGACACGAACGACAATTGTGTCACAGATCAGATTCATAATTTAATCATAAAAATGCTTCACATCAGTATTCTCTGATTCTCTCTCTCTCTCTAGGGGCTAGAAGCGCAATGGACAACATCTTCAGAAGGCACATACTCGCCTTATTGACAGATTCGTGATGGAAGAATTGGTTGCAGCTCCATTGTGTCTAGTTTTGGATAGATTGGTTGTATGGTAGTGTTGTTCAAAATCAGTACGATGGATTTGTCAGATTTGTCTGATGGGTACATGTCAACGGAGCATCGGGAGCTACTTCGATCTGCTTCAGAAAGTGCAGATCCATTATCTGTTTCTCCATTAGAGCTCTCAATGTCTCCCAAGACACCGAGATCACCTAAGTCTCCCAGGTCCCCAAAGGGATCTCCAAAGGGTTCCCCAAAAGGATCTCCAAAGGCACATTCTGGTAAACATGGTGCAGGCAAGGGAAGTCCACTCAAGAAGGACAAGCAGTCACATTCTCCATTCGATGGCCATCCTAAAAAAGGTAAATTTGGTTATCTGTATTTTATCTTATGTACTATATGACATGAGAATATTCTGCGTATATCACTAGAAAACAGTCATACAAAAACAACGAAACCATTCCAAATATATCGCTAATGTGTCATACTAAAAATAACGTACTATTAGAAATTGAACAAATGATTGGCTTTTTTCCACACTTGTCAGAAGGTATGACACATGATACATCTGGCTGGTGGACATTTCCGGGCTTCTTATCTCCTAAACGTAGGACATTGCAAATCATTGGGAAAAGACAAGTTTTGTGGTCATTAAAGTTAAGTTGAATTTAGTGAAGCAGGTTAATTCTGGTTTTCTATGGTTTCACTTTTCCCGGTGAATAGCGTTACTGGTTATCACAGGCTTTTTCTTTGTGGACTAGACCCTTTCTTAAATCCTTGTAGAATCAGATTTGATTTTCAGTTCATCCTATTTTGGAAATACCATGATCCAGGTGGTGCAGGAGGCAAAGGAACTTGGGGAGGTTTACTTGATACTGATGGCAGTCATGTTATTGACCCTAATGACCCAAACTACACAAGCAATGAGGTAATGTACTTTTTCTTGTTTAGTTCTTCCATTTTAAGTGAATTAGAAATGAGCAAGATATCAATGAACAAGCCTGGCATTGGTTCCTACCATTGCTTGTATCGAAAAAGATTAGGTATTGGATCCTAGCTATCACATTATTATTTAAACCAAACTCTAGGGATTGGGTTTTGAGCATTTTTAATGGCTTGTCACTTTTCTTCCTATAGCCATTTTTTGGACAAGAGCTCAAAACTAGCAATCCAATTTCTTGTCAAATCTCTAGCACAAAACTAGAAAGATCAATTTCTTGCTACCTCAGCCACGTGGGTAGCTATATTTGTGGTTAAAATCTCTACAAGATGGTCCAAGTGCTCCACCGAAACAAAATGGCCAAATCGTAATTCAACCCAAAATGAAAAAAGAAAAGAAAAAAGAAAGAGCTTTGGCAAAAGGCCGAAACGATTGGGGATGCTCTCATAAAATTCTTCTTTTGGTTCTTAGAATGTGTTTGTAAGTATCGGATAAGAATTGCAACAAAGGATGACTCCTTTCTCCTTCTTGTGAACCATAGAAGAGCTCAATTGAGTTGGTTGGTCTCTCCACAGAGTTGGTTGGTTTATTAGGAGACCGAGACCAACGGATCTGAATTACACATACCCTTTTCAGATGCCGTCCTCAGACCCCACCCCTCTCTGCAAAGAAAGTTAGACCTTCTTTTTTTTTGATCCGCAAGTTAGACCTTAAAATAAGCTAATGCACTTGATTCTATTCACGTATGCCTTTGAAAATGAAGCGGATTTGGTACCTTGGCTTATGTTTTTGGAAGTTTGATGTGAATGGTTATAACAATTCATCTCACCAAGGGGTGGGAAAATGTATTTGAACAGCTTATTCAAATAGTTTATTAAAGTACGTTGATAGTTTGCTTTTCTTATTGTTGACAGTCACCAACAAGAAAATATTTGGTTGCAGGAAAATGAACTGTTAAGTGCAAGATTCCCGAGCTCTCCGTTTGAGGAGTACAAAAAAAAGGTTGCAGTTATTATGGAAGAATATTTTGCCACAGATGATGTTATCTCGACTGCAAACGAATTAAGAGAACTCGGAATGCCAAGCTATAACTATTATTTCGTGAAAAAACTGGTTTCCATGTCCATGGATAGGCACGACAAAGAGAAAGAAATGGCTGCTACTTTATTATCCTCACTGTATGCCGACGTTATTGATCCACCACAAGTTTATAAAGGCTTCTGCAAATTGATAGAATCCGCAGATGATTTGATTGTAGATATTCCAGACACAGTTGATGTTCTTGCATTGTTCGTAGCTAGAGCTGTGGTTGATGACATACTTCCTCCTGCATTTTTGATGAAAGAAATGGCCTCTTTATCAAAGGACTCAAAAGGGTTTGTTGTCATTAAAAGAGCTGACAAAAGCTACCTATCAGCCCCTCTCCATGCAGATTTTATTTTGCGGCGTTGGGGTGGCAGCAGAAATAAAACAGTTGAAGATGTCAAGGGCCAGATAAGCAATCTACTGGTAGAGTATGTAGTCAGTGGGGACAGGAAAGAGGCTTGCATATGCATTAAGGATTTGAAAGTTCCATTTTTCCACCATGAGATAGTTAAGCGGGCCATTATAATGGCAATGGAAAACCGTCAAGCTGAAGACCGGCTTCTTGATCTGTTGAAAATGGCAGCTGAAGAAGGTTTGATCAATTCTAGTCAAATTTCAAAGGGATTTGGTCGGATTATCGACACCATTGATGACTTGTCGCTTGACATACCAAAAGCAAGGCAGATTTTGCAGTCTTTGATCTCCAAGGCTTCATCAGAGGGATGGCTTTGTGCCTCATCTTTAAGGCCGCTGTCGTTAGATCTGAAAAAGAAATCTTTAAAAGATACTGCTGCCAAAGCCTTCAAGGTGAAAGCTCAATCCATGATTCAAGAGTACTTTTTGTCCGGTGATATTTCAGAGGTGAGCCGCTGTCTGGAAACAGAGAACAACTCTTCTTCATCCGAGCTTAACGCTATATTTGTCAAGAAACTAATAACATTGGCAATGGATCGTAAAAACAGAGAGAAAGAAATGGCTTCCGTTTTATTGTCCTCCTTGTGCTTCCCTGGTGATGATGTAGTAAATGGTTTTGTTATGTTGGTAGAATCTGCAGATGATACTGCCCTTGATATTCCGATAGTTGTTGATGATCTGGCGATGTTTTTAGCTAGAGCTGTGGTGGATGAAGTCATAGCCCCACTGCACTTGGAAGAAATTGGGACACTATTTTTTATGCCGGATTCAATTGGGAACAAAGTGCTCCAAATGGCCAAGTCATTGCTAAAGGCTCGCCTTTCGGGTGAAAGGATACTTAGGTGTTGGGGTGGTGGAGGAAGCGGTACGAATGGATGGGCGATTGAGGACGTCAAGGACAAGATTGGCAAAATCTTGGAGGAGTTTGAGTCAGGAGGGGATAAAAGGGAAGCATGCCGATGCATAAAAGAGCTAGGCATGCCATTTTTCCACCACGAGGTTGTTAAGAAATCGTTGGTGACAGTTATGGAGAAGAAGAATGAGAGGTTGTGGCGTTTGCTTGGAGAGTATTTTAGCATAGGACTCATAACTACGAATCAGATGATGAAGGGCTTTGGGAGAGTAGCAGAATCTCTGGACGACTTGTCTTTGGATGTTCCCGATGCTGAGAAACAATTCACACATTATGTTGAACGGGCTCGAATCGAAGGGTGGTTAGATCCGTCATTTAGCTTCAATAGATCAGAACATATACTGGAGAATGGCTTCTGTTTATGATGCATATAGTAAGCATTATCCGCTGGAGTTTTGATCTGCTACCGTGAGGTGGGATAAAATTCGGGAGGAAATAAGATGAGATTCTAATTCCTGGCGAAGCTAGATTAGATGAGATGAGATTCATGTGTTTTAAAGGGAGATGAAATAACTGTGGACCTTATTTTGCCATGCTGAAAAAATCTGACACGCCGATGGCAAAAATAGTTTGACCTTGTGTCTAGTTTTTCTGTTTACGTTTTCCTATTATTTTACTGAATTTAGTCAATAGAATTTGAAACCAATTTGTTTCAGTTTTGTATTGGATCGTCTGTTGTAGCTGGGAAATGTTGTTTGAGACGTACAACATCTAATAGTAACAATTAGAAATTCTCTGCCACCAACAGCATCATCAGGAATGATGTTTTTGTGTCGGGCCGGATTCTAGTGCTGGGGTGTAGTGCGCGATCCAAGTCCAAGTAGTCTGCCTTGACAAATGATGATCTAGATTTCATCTTGGCAATGGTCCAATGGATGACTCAGCTCTAAAGAGCCAAGATGAAATTCAAACCATTTATTGATGAGACAGATAGCTCGGATCATGTACTACACTCCTATAGTGCACCCAAAATCCTGGTTCCATGTGGGGCCTAAGCTTAAATTGCAACGGACATCTAAATTAAAAACTAACAATAGAATAATTTCGAGCATATGTCAGAAACCCTTATCGCATTAACGCCTTTACTTCAAATTAGGGGTGGCAAATTGAATCCAAACACATTAGTAAACTCAAACCCACTTACTAAAAATTAGACCCAACCCAACCCATTTATAAGTTGGGTTAGAATGGGTCTCAACCCATCTATTAATGGGTCTCAATTGGACATTAATTGGATCAATTTAAATGACCCAATGGATCATCAACATAACCCACTAAACAAAACACCCCCTCTCTCGAGTCTGTTCAAAAAAAAAAAAAAAACACCCCCTCTCTCAACTCTGTCCGTACCTCTCTCGCCAAAAACCCATAAACCCAAAAATAAGAAAAGTACTGTATAGATACAGACATACATACATGTAACCAACTTTTCTATGATGCCCCAATGTGGTATTGGGGCATGATGCCCCCATTTAATATGGGCTTTTAGATCAGATTTTGGATGAATTTGAGCCGTTGGATCAAAACCACCCTCAAAAAGTATGATGGTTTTGCCTTTTTTTTTCAGAAAAAAACGTCATCATACTTACCATGAACACTGGCTCTACTTACCATAGTTTATGCTGACACTTACCACAAAATATTGTATACTTACCACAACAAAAGACTACACTTCAACGTTTTTGCCCTTTCTCTCTCTAACTTGTTCTCTAGGTAGCCGGTTTTTGGCGTGAAAATAAATTTTTTTGGCTAAAAAATGTACCTTTTTACAAGAATTTTTTTAATTATTGAAAATTTATAAGTTCACACCACTTTTTGTCATATTCACCCTACTTTTTATCATTTGTGTAATAGACTATCAAATATTGGGTGAAAATATAAATTTAATTGAATAATATTTAATTTGTAAACAAATTTTCAAAACTAAATATTTAAGCCAAAAAATTGCCTTGATTTTAGATTCATGTTGTTAAGATATTTTATTAAATTATTTTTAATTAAAAAGTATTTTACAAATATTATTGAGAAAACATTTATTCATTTATTATATTGAATAACTTACGATTAATGTTGTTAATATATTCCATTAAATTTTTACTTTGTGTATATATATTTCTTATAACAAATTTTTAAAAATAATAAATATAAACCATATTATTTTAATAATCTCCTAATTATATTTCAATTATTTATTTGAAATGATTTCTGCAATCGATTAACATGATATTGTAATAATTAGTAATGATCGACTATAGTAGCCAGAGTCATTGGCCAATTGTATTAACGCTATAGTAATGGTTGAGCATTAATACAATTCGATAAAATGAATTGATTAATGTAGATTGATAGTAATCATGTCATTAGTAGATATGATCACCATCATGTCATATTCAATGAGTGATAATTGACTATAGTAGCTAGAGTCATTGGCCAATTATAATAACGTTATAATGATGGTTGAGCATTAATACAATTGGCTAAAATGAATTAGTTAATGTAGGTTGATAGTGATCATGTCATTAGTAGATGTAGTAGTTAACAATAGTGTTGGTTGTGATCAATGCGTGAATGCTACCATTGGCTAATGTATGAGTAACTGCTAACTATTGATCCATAAAATAAATTATTTAGTTTTATTAATCATTGATGTATTATGCTTTGATTACAAGGTAATACAAATTAAGTAGAACTAAGTGACATTAAATTTATTATGTTAGTTACCTTTTTAACTACCTTTATTACGATCCATTAGTTATGTTACATAAATTCATACGTACCTGCCATTAATGTCATACTTACCATAGAATAAGGCTACGCATACTGCAATACCTGATCATTGTTACCACAATGACATTCGATTGTTACTTCATGATGTGAATATCCCACGGTTTATGCTAGTACTTACTTTTTGAAAATGACACACTTACTACATATTCAGACTTTTTTGCCAACTTCTTAGGTGCAACAAGTCTAAAATCTTGCTTACCATTTTTACCATAGTATAAGGCCACGCTTACCACAACAATGATCAAACTTACTAATTAGTAACAATTACTTACCAATATAAATTAGAAAAATATATTGTGGTTTGTGCTTCGTTATCTTCCGATGTAGAAGAATATTACCCCAAGCGTATGGTTTGAATGTCGATTGAAGCAAAATAATCCGGAGAAGTCCGGGATCGTACCCAAGGGAATTAGTTTATGGCTTGGCTCGGATTTGTAGATGCAAGTAAGGATTTCGACTTTTAGCCAGTCAACTTGGTTTTACTTTGAAAATGGTGGAAATAAAAGGGCTAAATTAAGAACGAATTAACTAGGAAAAAGATAGGTTAGGTCTAGGAATCACTAGCACTCATGACTTGGGTTAAATCATACTTTTCACCAATTCACGCGGTTTAAAATACACAATTGTAGGTACCCAAACCGGAAAATAGAGATTCGATTATCAAGCTAGCTCTAGAACTCATTTGGTAAACACCTCGAGCGACAAAGCTCTAAGCATCATGTGTGGTAGGTGGGCTATGCTCCTACCTACACATGATCAAAGAGGTTAACACCTCGGCAATTCACCAAATGAATCCGAACCCCACATTAATTTTCAAATCTAGAAATTAAAGCCTTATTGGTGAAAAACGCAATTTTCGCCCAAGCCACGGGATGCTAATCATCCCATGACCCAACCCTTGAAACTACTCACACATATCTAATAAGATAAGAACAAGCAAAAATTGACTAAGCATAATTGAAAACACAATACTAGAAGAAAACTTAATTAAACTATAGATCAAGATAGTGGCTACAACTTTTATAAAGCACAAATTAACAAAACTAAACTAAATTAAGCAGAAAATTAACTATTGAAAGCTGAAAATTGAAAAATAATGAAGAACAGTACCAAAAAGTAAATGCAATCTACTCTAGATCTAGAAATGTACTAAAAACGTCCTATTCTACTTGTTTTTGGATCTCATTACATCACTCTTTTATTCCACGCTTGGAATATTCCCCAGATATGCTCTGAAATTCCACACTATCGCGCTCGGCATCGCTGGCCACGGGCATAAGCTGGGCCACTAAAGGGCTCGGCATCGATGTAAAGGGATATGACCCATCGATGCCGAAGCTGGTAAGGGGTTTGGCTGCAAAGGCACTCGGCATCGATGTCAAGTAACACATCCCATCGATGCCGAGGTGGTTAAGGGGCTGCTTTGCTGCTTCGGCTGCCGGCCTGCTCGAGCAATGCTTTGATCTTGCCTTGGCCATTCTGCCTCTGCCTTGGCGTTGCCTTGGCCGTTGCTCTTCTACCCGGGCTGCGCCTCTTGCTTTGGCTCTGCCTTGGTTGCGCCTTGGCCATCGGGCCATTCACAAGCCATGACACGCTTTGGGCCTTTAAAGCTTCTTATTAGGCGATTCACCTACAAAACAGCACCAACACATTCTACAGGTAAAAATCATTAAAAATAGCTAATTAGCAACTAAATTAATACTACACCTAGATACTAGCGCACCCTATATTCCATTTCCGGGTGCTTATCAGTTTGTGATAGTACATACCTCTAGTTATATCAATATATCAAAGAGGAGTATCTCTATTTCAAAACAATAAAAATTTTGTTATTATCTCTTGATGCGATCATACACTGACTCTTTTAATAAGCAACAAATCTGTCATTCGTTTGTGAAAGAAATCTGTCATGTTTAGACCTTTTTGTCAATTCTTCTTAGGTGCAACAAGTCTAGAGTCTTGCTTACTTTTCTACACATGGTGTCAATATTAATGATAAGTATGTTCATTGACATGGTAAGTACATCCAGTTTATAACGTGTACATCAAAATAATGGGTATCACTCTAAATTAACGTCATGTTGATTACATAAATGCATACATACATGTCCCTAATATGATACTTACAATAAAATAAGGCTATCGATACCACAAAATCTGATCCTAATGTAATACTTACCATAAAATAAGGCTATTGATACCACAAAATTTTATCATACTTACCATCAAAACATTTTTAGAATTTATTATGGTCACACTTGCCATACAATTTGGTTTGTATATCGCCATCCATGGTAGTATTTACCACTGATTGGGGTCATATTTGAGCAACGAAAGCAAGGCTAGCATTACAAGTTAACTTGTCATAACATTGGGGCTATTATTTTTTTACGCAAACTTACCACATTTTTAGCTAGTACTTACTTTTCTGGATAAAAACAATGACCATGTGTTGAGATGTTTTTTACCACTTCTAAGGTGCTCTACTTCTTGACACAAACTTTGCGAAGGCATGAATGCCATCAACAATGGTCAAACAAAAAAAGGCCACTAAGGCATTTCAAGCTTGATGATCTATATGAGTCATATAAACTAAAAGGGGGAGTTTGCAAGTTATCTCCAACAAAAAGAGCCATATCTATCACTGTTTGTCTCCATGAACCATACAACAAAAAAAACCACAATGTCACCCACCATTGTTTCCCAAGGTAAGTATTCTATTCATCTTATACAATTTACCACTCCTGTATTCGTGGTAAGTATGCTCATTGATATAGTAAATATCTCCAGTTTGCTAAGATTTTTTTTTCAAAGTTTATGGTAAGTATGTCTAGTTATAAGTAAATGCTTTCAGAAATCATGGTAATTATGTTCATTGACATGGTAACTACTTTCAGTTTATGACATACCCTGTAAAATGGTCGGTATCTCTCTAATTCACAACGAATTTCACAATTAGCAACATTAAACACATCGATAAAGCGGCATAAAATTCCTCAACATTTATCACAAAAAAGTACCACCACCAAAGGTATCAGATTTATTAATATTGGTAAAACGAAAAGGGCCACCAAGGCATGACATCTATTAACAATGGTTGCTCCAATTTACATAAACTAGATAAGCAAAAATGATCACAATGGCTGCAATCCACATAAGCCAGATTAACAAAAAGTAGGCTGCAATTTACATCCAACACAATATGCACATCTATCATTGTTTTTCTTCACGAACCATACAACAAAACTAGCTGCAATGTCATTAGTTTTTCTTTCCAGGGATATTTAACTTGAGCCCGGATTAGATCTTCCTTGTGGTTGTTCTCCTGTTTAGATCTTCCTTGTGGTTGTTCTCCTAACAAAAGGATCAAATCCAAAAAAAGCCAATCCCACCGGAAAGGAACTTTAGCTACATTTAACAAATAAAACCAAATTTTAGGAACAAATTTAGGTCTATAAACTGGTAACCCCAAGATCAAATCCAAAATTAGTTTGTTACCTTAGACGATTCCTCATTAAATTGCTCCAAATCGAAGTAATTGCCCAAATGTGACGAAGAGTGATTGCTCATGTAATTAATGCTTGGAAAACTTTTGGAAAATCAGCATTCTAGGAAAAAAAAATCAATTTAAAAAACATTAAACATGTGCCTCTATTCCTAAATCTGCCTCTATCCAAGGAAACATCAACAAGGAAAGGAAAGAAGGGAGAAGAAACATAGAAGATTCCAATAAAAAAAGGAGTCCTCACCACCCACCTCTACATATGTTTTCTCTGAGCAAAACCAGTAATGGACAAATAGATTTCGGGAAATTTTTACCTCCTACTCCGCAACTTTTTTACATAGTAATGAGAACCCAAACCTAGTAAATTGGCCCTAATCACAATCAAGACATTCCTCCCCCGATTCTCCGGCGACCCACACTGTGTCTGAGTGTTTTGGAGCGCGCGCGCGCGAGAGAGAGAGAGAGAGAGAGGGAGAGAGAGGGGAGTACCTCGACTGGAGATGCTGTAGCGAGAGGTGAGATGCTGTGGAGGAGCTGCCACGGAGGAGATGGGGAAATGTGAGGTAGTCACAGAGGCGTGAGGGGATTCAGCCTAAGAGAGAGAGAGTCATATTTTTTAGGGCTTTCGAAATGATTTCCACCGGTGGAGAAGGTAACAGGAGAGAGAGGGGGGGACTTAACCAACGGTTATGATTAAGAAGGGAGATCTAACGGTTCATGACAATTGGGGGCATCATGCCCCAATACCACTATGGGGCATCATAGCCGGAGCCACATGCAACACACTCACTGACGATGCCCATTTCTTCATCCTTCTCTCTCTCTCTCTCTCTCTCTCTCTCTCTCTCTCTCTCTCTCTCTCCTACATCCCGACGAAACTCCCCGCTGTCAAAAGATTCACCTCACCCTGTCCGCCCACCTCGTCCTCCTCCCACTTATCATCTCTCTCCTTCCAATCTCCCTCACATATTATAATATTGCACATATTATATTCCTCTCTCTGTTCTTAATTCTCACTTTACGCTTTCTTTTTTAAATTCTCATTCTTCCGAATTTTAGTAGTACTATAGTTAAGATGTTTTCGAAATACGCTTTTTGAGAACGTGAAGGACACAAAACTTTGTTTTCGCAGGGTTCTTGGGTGAAAAAAAAAATTTAATTTGGTAATTTTTGTATATAGGGATAATATGATAATTTAAGTGGACATGGGCATTTTAGTCATTTAGATGTATAGTGGTAATGTAGTCATTTTAGTGAACATGACTAATTGGATTAATGCTGTTCAGAAAAAAAAAATGTAATTAGATTAATGGGCGAGTCGGGTTTGATTTTAAATAAATGGGTCGAGTTGTGTATGTAATATTCCGAAATTTTTTAATAAAATAAAAATTCCGTAATATTTTTTTCTTTAAATTATTGTTTTAATTAATTAAATTCCGATTAATTAGTTAAGGACCGCTTAAAATTAAATCGAGCTTTCAAAATTCACAAAAATATTTTCTATGATAATTGAGATCACCTTTTCACTAAGAAAGACCGTGGTTAGCATCAAAATGATTTTGTGACATTACAATTAAATTCTTAGAATTTTCCGAAATCGAAAACCGGACGATTGATCACCGCGAGACTTGTTCCTGCGTATACCCGTACCAATTCCTACAACCATCCACACTAGAATATTTTCCTCCCAATACCTTCACCCCGTAACCCCTCTCTCTCCCGTAACCCCTCTCTCCTCTCCTTCCCTTCCTCTCCAATTTATTCTATAAATACCCCCCTCCCTCTCCAATCCGAACCATAGCCCCCCACCTCTCTCAAACCTCTGTCCATTCAGAAATCAGTAGAGAAGAAGGAAATAAAGTCGAGCTCCGGTCATGGAGGTTTAGAAAGAGAAACCGAAAAGAGAAAATTGGGTTTCTCACTTGCACCACCTCTTAACCCGAAATAACTCTTCCAAACATCCATACCCACCATAAGCTTCCAAAAACAGCCATAAATAACCCCAGAACCGAGCCGATCGGCCGTGCTCCGGTCGTTTTCTCCAGCGAACCAAAAAACTCAAAAACTAGTTTAAAGCTTGTTTTGATCAAACCAAACGTATGTACCTCTTCTCCCACTCTCCCTAAGTATAAAAGAGTAGTTTTGACGTGTTATTAGGGCTTGAAAGGACCCCGAACGGAAAATATAACTTACTCTGTATTTTCTGCCATATTCACCATTTTGATATTATTTCTGGGCCAGACTATCTATTTGATATTATTTATGTAGAAGATAACCCTTTTGATATTTTTTTACAATCTTAATGATATTAATATTATTAAAAACTACTGGCTTGATATTATTTTATAACTGCGTAATATCAGTTTAGTATAAAACGTAACAGTTATATCAAATTAATTTATCTGGTAGATTAAAGGAATAATTGGTAATATTTTCTTTTTGTAAAAAAAAAAAAAAGATTATATGTGTGCACAAATTTCTCTTACTATTTAATAATTACATACAATATCTTGAGATAAAAAAAATTATTTAAATTAATAATACTTTTATTTAGTAATTCTAGAAAGGAAGTTAAAGTATAAAAGGTATTTATAATATTACTTAATATTACAAAAAGTAATAACTATCCTTGTGAAAATTTTTCTTAAAAAGAAATTTACTATAAACTATTTAGTATTTACTAATATGTGGCCTATTTTATAAAATCGTAAAAATTACTAATTTGTCATTATAGTTAATGAATTAGTTATATCACCTATAAATAATACATAAAGTATTAAAAGACTTTAACAAAAGGACGATTTAATAAATTAAATTATGGAAACGTATTTCATGAATTTGGATAAGTTGTTATTGCCTTGTTGTTGCTATGTGAACGTAGAAATTGGACAATAGGTACCCCGGGTGGTATTCGTACGTTGGAATAAAATGATTAGACGTTAAATCCTTAGGGAAAGTGGAATTATTGATATGGTCACAGTTGTGACGTTACGGTCAGGAGATACCAGAGTGGCTGAGGACCGTGGGTTTCCTGAAAGAATGGTCGTCGGTATTAGCACTTGTGGTTTAAGACCGGTGGATCATTATCTTGTGAACCTTGGACATGACACTGTTGGATTTATCTTCTGGATTTTCCGGGGGTGGATTTATTGGATGAAACCGGAGTATGGGTATCATTTCTCGTGGTTGGTTGGTTATCATTCGCTCCTTGTGATGGTACAATCGAGTTCGACCTAACATATAGTTTGGTCTTATTCGTCTGGGACCCAAGGCTGGGCAAGCAAGGGGAGGGTAAATCGACAGAGTCGCCATAGTTCAGAGGTTGTTTGGGAAGATTATTTCTCATGGTAGAGAAATCTAGAAATCATTTAAAGACAAGATAATTCATAATATGCTCATGATTGCTGTAACTTTATTCTTTTGCTCATTATTATGTTATTGCTTGTATGTTATGGGTTAATGGGTTTAGGGTATCTACTGGGTGATTTATCACTCACAGATACGTTCGTATTCTGGTAAATCGGTTACTTCGGCGATCAATTTGCCAGAAGCTGCAGGTAGTGACGACATAAAAGATCAGCCTTACGAGCCGGATCTGTTCTACTCAGGAGAGATACCATGGCTAGAAACTGAGCAAGACTATGCTTGGAATCGGTATCAGAACTAGAGTCACTTTGAGTCTTTGCTCTGTGACGTCATGTCACCCAAAGGCCTCCGTACATGTGGGGTAGAGCATATTAATTTCGGTCTTCTGTTGTAATAAGGAGATACTATTCTGTGGTTTGTAATAAAAGGAATATCATTTAATATTTTAATGCTTCCGAAATCCCTCAGAAAATCGAGGCGTTACAACGTGGTATCAGAGCATAGGTTCAACCCCTCAGACTTGGGTAGATTGAGTAGATCACTTCTGAGAGCGTAGACTCTATCGTATGTATTACCTATGTATTTCTCTAAATCTATTAGTACTATATAATCGAGAACGTACGGTGAGAAGACATAGGTTTGACTTCTTGATTGATTACATGCCTTTGTTAATAGTTCGAAAATTTCAAACTCTAAAAGATATTTTTCACTTCATAAACCCCCCCCCCCCCTCTTAACTAGAATTTCGAACACTCATAGATGGTGAATACTCGTTCGGGGAATGGAGCCTCTGGCGACAACGGAAACGACCCTCAACGCGCTAGTACGAGTGGCGGAAACAACGACAACAACCCTAACAGAAATCTCGGGGGATTGGACGTGGCGCAGTTGGCACATGTGATAACCGCTGCAGTGGCAGCAGCCTTGCCACAAGTTAATGGGGCTCGTCAACCGGTACCGCAGCAGGGCCGTCAGGCCAGAAACAGAGACCAGCTGTTGGACGCCTTCTGCAAGCGTCGTCCACCTGTTTGGAATGGGGAAGGCGAACCCACAGGCGCTGAGACCTGGCTAAAACAGATTGCCAAATTTCTTGATACGATGAACATCACAAATGCAGAGGACTGTATCGCCCTAGCTGCATTTCAACTACAAGGAGAAGCTGACCATTGGTGGGATCTGATCAAAGCCACCAACACTGTCGAGACCATGACGTGGCAGCAATTTGAGAATCTTTTCAATGAAAAATATTTCCCAGAACCAACCAGAGATGCGATGTCGTGAGAATTCATGGACCTGGAGCAGGGGACGATGACCGTCTCACAATATGTGACGCGTTTCGAGACTTTAGCGCGACATGACACCAGTCTAGTAGCAACTCTTGCTAAGCGGGCAAAGAAGTTCGCTTGGGGACTCCACCCTTCCATCTGAAAGAGTGTAGTATCTCAAGGCCACCGTACATTTGCTGCGACTATTTAGTGTGCGCTCACGATGGAGCGTGAGAACGCTGATTCCAAGGTTGTACGGAACAACCTCAAGAAATGAGGATCATCGTCTGGAGGGCCGATTCGCAACAACAACAACAACAAGGGGTATGCTAACCAGAAGCCGTACTCTCAGAATAATAACAACAACCGCCAGTAACAGCAGGTGCAACCCTGGAGAGGTCAGGGATTTGGACAAGGTCAGACCCAAAACTGCGGACCAGTCCGTTGCTTTCACTGCTATGAGAAAGGCATTTCAAGAATCAGTGTCCCGAAATGCAGAACAAGAACTTCGGGAATCAGCCCAAGTTTCCACCTAGACCTACTCAACCTCAAAACAACCAGAATAGGATCGGGTGGAATCAGAATAACCAGAACCCGCCAAGAATTGGGTGGCATCAAAATCAAGCACAGAATCAGCAGCAGAACCACCCGCACCAGAGCAATACAACGGGTAAAGCACCAGCAGGGAACAACCAAGCAAACGGAGCTGGTAGGATCTTCGCACTGCAAGCAGAAGAGGAACAGAATGATCCATCTATGATACAAGGTACATTTGTATTATTCAACACTTGTGTACAAGCTTTAATTGATTCTGGAGCATCGCACTCGTTCATTTCTAATGCATGTATGAAATCACTTGGACTAGACACAGAACCCCTAGGAGCGACGATGCATGTTTCTTCGCCATTAGGGGGTAAGATATCTGTTGGATTGGTCTGTAAAGGGTGCGAAATAGAAGTCTTTGGATTGCGGATAACTTGTGATCTCAGGGTTATAGACATGGTGGACTTTGATGTGATCTTGGGAATGGATTGGCTTTCTTCTTATCGAGCTGTCATAGATTGCCATCGCAAGATGGTGACGGCTTATTCGAAGGATGGGACGTGCTTCAAATTTAAGGGGGATAGGCAAGATCCCGTCTCCACTTCATCGGCACACAAATCAAGACCACACAACCAACTATTGGGATGGTTAGCAAGTCTGTCACTTCAAAAGAATGATCAGATGGACTTGGATCTACCCCAAGTTGTGTGTGAATTCGAAGATGTGTTTCCAGAAGAACTGCCTGGACTACCTCCGAAGAGGGACATAAATTTCACTATTGAACTTCAACCGGGTACTGCCCAATATCCATGGCACCGTACAAAATGGCACCAGCAGAATTAAAGGAGTTGAAGATTCAATTGCAAGAATTGCTGGACAAGGGTTTTATTCGGCCAAGTACATCACCTTCGGGAGCTCCAGCACTCTTTGTCAAGAAGAAGGAAGGAACATTGCGGTTATGCATTGACTACAAACAGTTGAACCGCGTGACGATCAAGAACAGATACCCACTACCGAGAATCAATGACTTGTTTGACCAATTAAGAGGGTCAACTTGTTTCTCAAAAATCGATCTGAGATCCGAATATCACCAATTGCGTATTAGGGATAGTGATATTCCTATAACCGCATTTCGAACTCAATACGGTCACTATGAATTTTTGGTGATGCCGTTTGGATTGACCAATGCACTAGCAGTATTCATGTGCTTGATGAACAGGATCTTTAGTCGTACTTGGACAAATTTGTGGTGGTCTTCATCGATGATATCTTAATTTACTCACCAACAGAGGAAGCACACGAAGAGCATCTGAGAATCGTACTACAAACCCTTAGAGACAATCAACTGTACGCTGAGGCTAGCAAGTGCGAATTTTGGATGAAAGAGGTGAAATTTCTAGGACATGTTGTGTCAGAAAAAGGAATCTCTGTTGACGACAGCAAAGTTGACGCCGTTCTGAATTGGAAGCAACCGACAACAGTTTTTGAGATTCGAAGCTTTCTGGGACTAGCTGGATACTACAGAAGGTTTATTTAAGATTTCTCTGCTTTATCCAAGCCCATGTTTCAACTAACTCAAAAAGGAGTCAAGTTCATATGGGATGAAGCATGCGAGAAGTCATTCCAGGAGCTGAAAAGGAGATTGACCAGTGCGCCGATACTGATCATTCCTGAAAGAAATATGGGATATTCAGTATACTGTGACGCCTCAAGAGACGGACTTGGATGCGTGCTCATGCAGAATGGGAAGGTTATAGAATACGGCTCTCGTCAACTGAAGCCGCATGAAAGGAACTATCCCACGCACGATTTGGAGTTAGTAGCAGTGATATTCGCCCTCAAGTCATGGTGTTATTACTTATATGGAGAAGAATTCGAGGTATTCACTGATCATAAGAGTTTGAAATATCTGTTCACCCAGAAAGAGCTGAATCTACGCCAACGACGATGGATGGAATATATGGAGGACTATAAGTTGACTTTGTCGTATCACCCAGGCAAAGCTAATGTAGTTGTTGATGCGCTTAGCCGCAAGGTCAGAGGACAAGTGGCAAGTATGGCGATTAGAGAATGGAAGATGATGGATGGGATCAATGAGTTCAAACTTCACCCATCACCGAAATCCAATAGGGCATGCTTTTTCGCCATGATCGCTACACCAGCGTTGCACAGAGAAATCCTGCTCGTTCAGACTTTCGATCAGGAGTGCGACTTTATTCGATACCAAATGGCGACCAACAAATCAGTTACATGATGGACAGTTCACCCTGACAAAAGCTTGAGATTCAGAGACAGTATATTCGTACCAGATATAAGGACTCTCAGAGAAGCAGTTCTGAAGGAGTTCCATCATTCCAATTTCGCTGTGCATCTAGGAGGCAACAAGATGTATCATAACCTGCGCCGCCAGTATTGGTGGAACGGAATGAAGGATGACGTGGCCAAGTATGTCTCAACATGCCTCACGTGCCAACAAGTGAAGGCCGAGCACAAGAAGCCAGGAGGACAGCTACAGTCTCTTCCTATTCCAGGATGGAAATGGGAGCATATCACCATGGACTTCGTCACAGGATTGCCAAGATTGGTCAATAACCATAATGCTATCTGGGTAATTGTTGATCATCTAACAAAGTCCGCACACTTCTTACCTGTGAGAGTGACAGACTCCATGGACACTCTCAGCCGATTGTACATCAAGGAGATTATCAGACTGTACGGAGTACCAGTATCAATTGTGTTAGATCGAGAGCTGCGATTCACTTCGGCATTCTGGCAAGGGTTGCAGAAAGCATTGGGAACAGATCTTAGGATGAGCACCGCCCTTTCACCCTCAAACAGATGGACAATCCGAAAGGACAATTCAGAGCCTAGAGGATATGCTCCGAGCCTGTGAATTGGATTTCAAAGGAAGTTGGGAGCGACACCTACCTTTGGTGGAGTTCGCTTACAATAACAGTTATCAGGCAAGCATAGAAATGGCTCCATTCGAAGCACTGTATGGATGCCCTTGCAGATCACCAGTATGCTGGACCGAAGTAAGAGAGATGCACCTGCTTGGACTAGATCTTGTCAAAGAGACAAATGAGAAGATCAAAATCATCACTCAACGAATCAAGACTGCTCAGAGCCGCCAAAAGAGTTATGCTGACAGGCGAACGCGACCCTTAGAATTCACCGTTGGTGACCATGTCTTCCTCAAGATCAGACCTAAACGTGGAGTCATCAGGTTTGGAAAGAAAGGGAAGTTGTCGCCTCGCTACATCGGACTGTTTGAGATTCTTGAGCGAATTGGAGAAGTTGCGTATAGGCTAGCACTGCCGCCACAACTTGACAGAGTGCACAATGTCTTCCATGTCTCCATGCTAAGGAAATATATGGCCCACCCTTCCCACATCATCAACTGGGAAGACGTCATAATCGATGAGGATACGACATTCGAAGAGAGACCCGTTGCAATCCAGGACCACGGAGAGAAGGTCATCAGAGGAAAAACAATCAAGCTAGTTAGAGTACTCTGGCGACACTGTGGTATAGAAGAAAGTACTTGGGAAAGAGAAGATGTAATGAAAGAGAATTATAAAAAGCTATTCCTTGTAGGGAGTGCACCTTGAATTTCAAGGATGAAATTTTGTTAAGGGGGATAGGTTGTAATATTATGAAATTTTTTAATAAAATAAAAATTCTGTAATATTTGTTTTTCTTTAAATTCTTGTTTTAATTAATTAAATTCCGATTAATTAGTTAAGGACCGCTTAAAATCAAATCGAGCTTTCAAAATTCACAAAAATATTTTCTATGATAACTGAGATCACCTTTTCACTAAGAAAGACCGTGGTTAGCATCAAAATGATTTTGTGACATTACGATTAAATTCTTAGAATTTTTCGAAATCGAAAACCGGACAATCGATCACCGCGAGACTTGTTCCTGCGTATACCCGTACCAATTCCTACACCCATCCACACTAGAATATTTTCCCGGATTGGAGAGGGAGGGGGGGTATTTATAGAATAAATTGGAGAGGAAGGGAAGGAGAGGAGAGAGAGGGGTTATGGGAGAGAGAGAGGGGTTACCTGGTGAAGGTATTGGGAGGAAAATATTCTAGTGTGGATGGGTGTAGGAATTGGTACATGTATACGCAGGAACAAGTCTCGCGGTGATTGATCGTCCGGTTTTTTATTTCGGAAAATTCTAAGAATTTAATCGTAATGTCACAAAATCATTTTGATGCTAACCACGGTCTTTCTTAGTGAAAAGGTGATCTCGATTATCATAGAAAATATTTTTGTGAATTTTGAAAGCTCGATCTGATTTTAAGTGGTCCTTAACTAATTAATCGGAATTTAATTAATTAAAACAAGAATTTAAAGAAAAACAAATATTAAGGAATTTTTATTTTATTAAAAAATTTCGGAATATTACAGGGTATGAGTACTTAGGCTCATAACTAATGGGTTCTAAAATTGACTCATTAAAGACCCTACAACTTACCCAATTTGACCCAAACCCGCCCATTTGCCACCCCAACTTCAAATCACAATCAACATAGTTGAAGATTTATTCCTTATTTGTTATTTATTTCCATTTGTTGGAATGGCTTCGAAGCTGCTATAGATTGTACTTATATGACTCGCCATCTATCGTAATTTCATCAGAAATAAAAATAACTGTGAGTTTTTATATTAATTGTAAAAGAGTAACTCAAATTGATTTATAGTACTTTTAAGGAAACATTGGACTAATTATAAATAAGCAGATTAAAACGGGATGCCAAATGACAGTTGCAGCAAATACAAGAAGCTCTGTTTGGTTTGGGCTTTTACATTTTAGGGCTCTTTTTTGGGCTGCTTGAAACAAGCCTCTTAATTCCGGGCAAGGGAGTCTTTACGTAGAGAAGGAGGAGATGTTTCGTTATTTGGGCCCGTAGGAACAAGCCTCTCTAACCCAATCGTCTCTAATCCATTTGAGAGAACATCTTTATGCGGAGGAGGAGAAGGAGGAGATGTTTCATTATTTGGGCCGGAGGGAACAAGTCTCTTTAACCCAATCTTCTCTGATCTATTTGAGAGAGTGCCTTTATGCGGAGGGGGAGACGGAGGAGATGTTTGATTATTTGGGCCGGTAGGAACAAGCCTCTCTAAACCAATCGTCTCTAATCCATTTGAGAGAACATCTTTATGAGAAGGAGGAGATGTTTCATTATTTGGGTCGGAGGGAACAAGTCTCTTTAGCCCAATCTTCTCTAATCCATTTGAGAAAGTGCCTTTACGAGGAGGAGGAGACGGAGGAGATGTTTGATTATTTGGGCTGGAGGGAACAAGCCTCTTTAGCCCAATCGTCTCCAATCCAATTGAGAGACTGCCTTTCTCCGGAGGAGGAGGAGGTGGACGAGAATAAGATGCTTGACTATTTGGGCCGGAAGGAACAAGCCTCTTTAGTCCAATCGTCTCCGATCCAATTGAGAGACTGCCTTTCACTGGAGGAGGAGGAGGAGAATAAGATGTTTGACTATTTGGGCCGGAGGGAACAAGCCTCTTTATCTCAATACTCTCTTCTGAGGCAACTGAGGGAGAGTCTTCCACCAAAGGAGGAGGTGGGGGAGAGGTTTGATTATTTGGGCCCTGAGGAACTTCTCTCTTACTCTCATACTCTCGTGCACCATAACTACCGGCAACAAGGAAAAACATGAGCAGAGTGACGAGAGACATTTTGGCAAATTCCCTTTCTATCAAGACTCTCTCTTTGAACACAAAATTACAAGAGCCCTTGTTACACTTTTTAAATTGATCCTCCCCTCCTTACAGAATCAACTTTTTTATGGACTTTTGTTAATTGCAATAAAAGTTCTCTCTCATTATATCAAATTATCAATTACTCTTGCAATCTCCATGAGATATTTGTCCTTAATTAGATACAACTTATTCATCCGTTTTAAATTGTCAATGACTCAGTCTCCATTAGTTAATGCTTTTTATTTACATTCTTCTTGTGGATTTATCTTCCGTACTCGGTATCAAAATTATATCAAAGACAAATATGGAAAGTATTTCTGAGAGACAGTAGGAGTAAGCAATGGCCGGTAGACCCAGAAATTATTTATAGTAGGGGCACATAATCATTTATAACCTTAAAGAATTTCACCATCAACAACAATTATACACCATTCCAAAAGTTTTTAAACATATCCACACATATGTATTCTTTGCTAAAAAATTTCATTCGAGTGGTGAGGTGGTGAAATTCGTTTTCCAAAATTTTGTTTTCATGTTCTGTTTTTCTTAAGCACTATGTTTTTCTTATTTTCTAAATAAAAGGATCCAGATTTTCTGCAAGTGCAATTTATCCACAAGTATATTTTCCCTCGTCAATCCAAACCGTTCATATGATAGGGCTCGTCATATAAATTGTCTATTAAAAAAGCTATGTTGATTAGACTGTAAATTGAAACAACTCCATTGAAATACTTTTACTCAAAAAATACATAGTCTAACCATTTTTTGCATAAATAAAATGTTCTTATCAAGTTGTTATCGGTGTCCAACCAATTTGATTTTTTGTGTGGACAAATTATTTGACAATCTCTACGTTATACACGTCTTGGATCATAGGGAAAAGATCCATAATTGTGCAAACTATACTTTGCACTCCTAAATCAAAAAAGAGAAAACCTTAATTGAAAAAAAATAGTATGGGAGGGTTTGCAGCCACGTAACCCCACATACCCCTCAGAAAATCTATTTATACAGACTTTTCACACATATATCATGCACATATCATTAAGTGGGGCCACTAAGGGTTCCACACAAACGATTCAAACCTTCATTAAATATAAAACATTTTTTCAAGGGCTTCTGCAAAAAATTAATTCAATCCGATACATATAGATGCTTAATCCAATCATCTAACTTTTCTTTATCCTAAAATCCAAATGAAAAGTTAGATACTTGGATCGAGCATCTCTAAGTATCGGATTGAACTGATTTTTAGCATGGACTTTTGAAAAAATATTTTATATTTAATAAATATCTCGGATTATTTGTATGGGACCCGTAGTGGACCCCCACATTAAAATTTGTCCACGATCTGTGCACAGAAATTTGTGTGGATAGCACGGCTCCACGCCCTTAGTAAGTCCGCCACCAGGAGTAAGTGGGTTTATTTTCCTTTTTTGTTGGAGTAAGTCGGTTGGAGCAA
This sequence comes from Rhododendron kiyosumense, assembly GCA_019656275.1. Lineage (NCBI taxonomy): Eukaryota > Viridiplantae > Streptophyta > Magnoliopsida > Ericales > Ericaceae > Rhododendron > Rhododendron kiyosumense. Next base: position 792,752 of record BPLS01000286.1, on the reverse strand, counting down.
CAGAATTTGTCCAGTTTTACGCATTAAACTTGAGTCATTCGTGAATTTTTTGATTGACGGTATTTATATGAATCTTATATATTTGATGAAGAGAAGAAATAATGAAGATCTCTCTCTCTGTTTGATATCATCTATCACAGAGACGGAGCCACCATGAGGGCTTATGGGGGCACGGCACCCGCGTTGTTTCGGATTTTTTTTAATTTAAATTTTAGTAATTATTTTTTGTTTGTTAAGGATTACTATATTTTGTATTGGGTGTTTTTTAAAAATTTAAATGCTTTAAGAATATGTTTGTTTTGGGTTCCAAAACCCAATTCCACTCTCTGCTCATGGTCGCCCATAATTTTTTTCTTCAATTATTAATCTCTTTTCTCTTTCTATCTCTCTCCTACCCAAAAAAAATCTCCCTCAAAATCTAAACCAAATAAATATTGAAATTTCAAAACCTTATTATTGTAGTTCGGCCCCCGTGTTTACAAAATTCTAGTTCCGTCCCTGATCTATCACCTTCTTTGAGTGAGAGCTAGATCTCCCTTTTTCCCTACATTTTTGGAGTGACCACCCCAATCTGTGATGGATGTAGAATTCCTACTTCCATTGGGCCTCTGAAGAAGCATAGCGACAACGGAGGTAGCAGCAAAGACAGAGGCAGTGGCGACAGAACTGGTACTTCAACTTTATCGTCGTGCAAATTCAACTTCTTCAATACCGGCCCGGTCTTGAGTCAAGCTTGTTTTTTTGTTTTTTTTTCACTACTGCTGCTGATGTTTTTGCGGCAATTATATTTTGCTGTTTTAGTTGTGTTCTTTTCTTGTTGTTCTAGTTATATTTCTCTAAGGCCATTTTTTTTTTCAATGTGCGTTGATTTCTGGTTATTTCTTGAAAAAGTAGGAGTACTCTACATTGTCATTTGCCAAAATGACTGACATACACTGCAAGTACCCAATTTGAGCAGATCTAGGATTGAAAAAACTAGATCCTAAATCTACTCACATTAATACAAGTTTGAAAAAAATTCACTAATTTTTTCGTCAGAAAAGACTATAAGATCATTGTTCACCAATCGATAGATGAGTGAGTCGCAAAGCAAATTTTTTTACTTAAAAAAGTACAACTATTTATGCTATTTTTTGTTAGACAAACACATTCTATTATTTTATTGTTAAAGATAAATATCTAAAATGCATTTTAGATTCTAAATGAGGTGGTGTTCCGGTTTCTTAAAAAAGAACTTTTTAGAAAAGGAAGGTAATTTCAAGCTCAAAAATCTTGTGTTTACGCAAATAATTTTCCTACCAATATAGATCTTGTTTGATAAATTTCATTGAAATCTTTTATACGGTGCAAAAAAAATTAGAAAATTATTTTTTATTTTCATTATATTTGAATTTTAAAATTGAAGAAAAAGAACTTTTTAAAAAAGAAGGTTCACTGGAACACCCCCTGACTCGATCATAAATTCATAATCCCTTATAATTAGCACTAGATGCCCTGACTGAACTACACTTATTAATGGATGAATCCTTAAAAAAAAAGGAGAATCAAAAGTTGACACATCAGCTTTTGATTATTTCTTTTAGAGGTTGTTAAGTTCAACAATGTTGAGCTTCACATTGGTCACTTCTAGTTCATAACAAAAATAAGGGTCCACTACAATTTCACATACTCTCTCTCTTTTCTCCTCTATTTCCCGCCATTCACTTCCCTCCATTTAACTTTTTTTGGGCAAAAATATATTGATTCTCTCCTAATTTTGGGTAAAAATTAGTGACTTTCTTCCCTCCTATTATGATTTTTTTTGGGGAAAAAAATAGAAATGAAAAAGAAGAGTAAAATATCTTAATCCGGCGACGATGGGTTGAATTGAAGGTGATCGAGAGATATGAGCATCACTTTTTGAGGAAAAAGAAAGAGAAACAGTTTGTGGGTGAAGTGAAGAAGATATAGAGTAGGCAAAGAAGAGAAGAAGAAAATACCAGTTGAAACACGCGTGTATATAAATTTTTGAATTAGTTAACTTATGTAGTGTGCGATCTATAAATTTTGATTATTGAAAAAAGTTGTTAGTTTTGGTTATCCAAAGCCCAAAGTTTGATTATTTCTAAGAATGTTGCTAAGTTTGATTATATCATTGTGAGCTATTTTTTACACCAACATTGTTAATTTTAAAAACAATTGGCTTTTGATTATACCATTATGGATGGCAGTCATCTCTTTTGACAGAGGATTTCAACAAATTTTTACAAAATAAAAACGGAGTGATTTTCACACTCCTTTTTTTGATATCCACACTCCCTTTTTTGTTTTTTAGTATTGAAAGTGTATGTTTTTTTTTTTTTGCTAAAAGAAAAAAAAGAAAATATGAATATAAAAAAAGAAATTATGAAAATCAATTTCCAATAGAAATCAAATTCTAAAGGACAAACATTCCATCAAAGATAGAACTAAACTAAAAGCACCTAAGAAGTGGAACAACGTCGAACTTGTTATGAAAAATTTATCGCTGTGATAAATATATTTTTTTTTGCCATTAAAAAAGAAGAAGAAGAACTCGTCACAAAAATTGTTGGTTATAAATAATAGAGATTATAAAAAAGGTAACAAATCATTTACAACAACCCTTGCTTATCTAGCACTAGTGAATGCGTTCAAGCATTGGCCTGCATAATTTTGCCTTAATTGACGTGAATTACAAATTCCTACTGTACGAATGAAATTTAACTCCATCAAAGTTCATTTTTAAGCTATGCAAATAAAAATAAACTTTCACGAAATCTAACCGCACAAACTTAATCTTACGCATTGCCCACGCCTGACCAAACTAAGCCCGCTCCTTTAAAGATTGTATCACATCAAACGCAACCCAACAAATAAGAATTTGTATGATTCACCAAAAGTTAGATATGCATGAACCACAACATGGAAATCAGGATCACACATAACCATAGAGGGAAAAGAATATAGAGAATCAACCAAATGGACATAAATCCTGAAAAAATAAAATCGTAAACTCTAAAGAATTTGAAATCGGAAAACCTACCAAGGAAAAATAAAATTTGAGCTGAGATTTAATTATAGCACGCACGCGCGCGCACAGAGAGAGAGAGAGAGAGAGAGAGAGAGAGAGAGAGAGAGAGAGAGAGAGAGAGAGAGAGAGAGAGAGCATCCCTCAATTTCTAAAAAGAAGACCAAAGTATTATACTTAGTGATCGATCATGTGCACTTAAAAGAAAAATATTGCAATGCAATAGAATAAAAAATAGAGGGAAGCTTCGAAAATAAAAGTAACACATACCAGCGATCAAATTTTGAATTAATATGCTTAGAAATGGATAGTGATGATATATATATATATACAGGGCCCTTCTAATGCGGATGCCCGCATTCAAGTAAGTTGCGGACTTTACCTTTCCCGATCGAATTTCGATGATCCGAGCCGCTCAATGTGTTCAGAACATGATCTTAAGGGTACTCGTGAGAAATCAGCAAAAAAAAAAAACCGGAAAGGGCTTCATCCAAACAGTTTTTGTTTATTTTTTATTGAATGGTTCAAATAAAAACTGCTCAAACCAAGCCCTTTCCGGTCATTTTTTTTTTCCCGATTTCTTGCTGGTACCCTTAAAATCATGTTCTGAACATATTGAGCGGCTCAGCTAATCAAAATTCAATTGGGAAAGGGGAGAAATGGTGTGATCCGCAACTTGCTTGAATGCGGGCATCCGCATTAGAAGGGCTCTGTATATATATATATATATATGCGCATGAGTGAATAACCATTTTCCAATCCAAACCTCATGAAACTAACCCAATGAGATAAGAGGAGAAGAGACGGACATGAGAGAGGGGGAAAGAAAAAGACCAGCAAAAGGAGAAAGTAACAAAGAAACCATATTTTGTCTCATTTTTTTGGCAATAGCCACCGGAAAGAATGGTGAAAGTGGGAGAGAGAGAGAGAGAGAGAGAGAGAGAGAGAGAGAGAGAGAGGTGAAGGAGAGTTTTTCAAAATTTGAAGGAAAATGATTTCCACACTCTCCTTTAAGCCATCTTTTTATTTTCTTTTTATCCAACTCTTGATTGGATTCCCTTCCCATTCTCCCCCCACTTGATGTACCATTTGTCAAATATTCTTAATAAAACTTTTGTTGCCTATCAAAAAAAAAGTTATAATAGATATATTCCACATAAAAAACAAAAATATTTGGATAGCTAAAAAGAACAATACAATTTTTGTTGCTCACCAGTATTTAGCGTTTAGACTCCACAACATACCTTCACCAGTATTTGGTTAAGATTCACAGTGCATTACTGCATTACATTTTTTGTTGTAAGAGAAAATTTCATTAATTACCAACATGATCTCCATTCTTTTGCTTCTTGGTGTCCCTTCTTTCGTTGGAATAAAGAAATCGGTGGTAGCATATGCATAAAGATATGGAAGCATAAATGGTGAAAGAGAGAAAAAGTCCTAGGAAGTAAAGGTTTTCTTTTTGAAAGATCCTAATCATGGCTTAAATCAACGCAAGGCAAAATTTTTAGAGTTAATTATGGGTAGTCCATATATTGACGCTTATCATACCAAAATCAACACGGTGTGATATATTTAAAGGATTTTAAAATCTCTTGTGCAGTATACATTTCTTTTCCTACACTTATTTCTCTAATTTTGTTTTTTTAACAAAATGATTTTGCACGTGATAGGTTCCTTTATAGGTTTAGAATTTCATTCCTAATTTTATTCCCTTTTTTTCTGCTTTTTTCTTATTCCTCTAATCGCATTTTGATCGTTGGTTATGTTTGGGATTCAAAAACAATTCTATCTTAATTAGGGCACTTTTGCCACGATGAGTACTATTGGAGCCACGATATTCCTATATTAATTTATATCTTCACTTCGCACACCTTAAGTCATACGAGACAACTACAAATATTTCAGCTTTCTCTCTTCCATTAATGGTGAGAGCAACACTCAACCTTCTGGCGTACATTCCTCATTCTCCATGTTCATCTTCATTGTCGTCTTCCCAGGCTCATTGATCGATGATCAAACTACACAAACCCTAGAACTAAAGACGGTACTCAATGGGTCGTCTTCATTCAGATTTTGAATATCTGGGTTGAGACCAAAGTTTTTACTAAGCCTATCAAGAGCTTGGTCCCCCTCGGATAAGAGCTTGGTCCCCCTCAGACTAGATAGAAAGCAAGTGTGGCCTAACTGTCACAAATGCTTTTCTTCTCTCCCCCTCAGGTTTCACTAGTCTTGTATGACGACGGGACCATGGTCCTAGTTCTCAATCGTTTCTTCTACACTATAGTTTTTTGTTTATAGATTTTCTCATCTCTTCGTATCAACGACTTGTCCTCTGAAGTCTGATCTATTAAGGTTATGTCTCACTATCGAGAGAGTTAGTTTTGACTTTGGACGAATATTTCATTGATAAATCGAATGGTTTTTGGACGATATCGCTTTACAATGATATTCGTGCCAACTGTGTTCTAACCCTACATGATGTCTTTGATAGATCAACTTGTAGTGACTTGTCAAATCTGTAGCTTTTTGAGTTTATTGGTGGATTGATACTTGATTGGAATCCATCTAATTGTAAGGGTACTTGTAGTCCTTTTTCTTTAAGTAACACTTTATCTCTTTTGAGACTACTAATTATAGATAAGAATTTTTGTAGAATGTACATAAGGCGTAAATCAAGGTTGGGGTGAAAGAAATGCTTGTATATGTTTTGCATTAGTTAGAAGATTAGTTTGGATTTGACCAAGATGTTTGTAATGAACTATGTTATATAAGTGACGCTAGACATTTATCAATGTAATTTTATCTGTTGACGGGAAAAAAAAAAAACCACATTTGAGGAAAAGAGAAAAAAACACATTTGAACAAAAAAGTATTTTAATAAAAAATCACAATAGAGGTATAATAAAGAGTTTGATGTTGTGAACATTTTTTAAAATAACTAACTAAAATAAAAATAGCTTTTTAGAATGTAATTTGGTCCACAAATTTAAGTATGATTTGTTAGAATAAAATTGGAGAAAAATGCGTATCCTGTTTCATTTTTTGAAATGTCCCTTTTTACCTTCACTTTTTTTTTGGGGGGGGTAAATTGAGTAGGAGGACATAGTCTAGGCGTTTATGCCACAATTAGTCCATTTACTTTTTTCCTTATAGTCTCCAGGACAATTGGCACTCAGTCTCTCAAGAATACTCTCTGATGGATCTGTTCATTTTTTGTATATCTGTTGATTTTTTAATTTTTTTAATTTTGACCGTTGACTAGCGTTGACTGGCGTTAACTGGTGTATCTATTCGTTTTGGTTGTATCTGTTGATTTTTTATTTTTACATCCATCACTTCTATCACCACTGCCACTATGCCGCCACAACCTCCATTTCCACCACTATTCCACTACCACCTCTACCACCATCACTCAACCACCACTTCCACCACCATGCCACCAAACCCTCTATTTCCACCACCACCTTTACTACCACGCCACCACCACCTCCACCACTCAACCACCACTTCCACCACCACCACCACGACGCCACCACCACCTCCACCATGCCACCATAATCTCCACTTCCACCATCACTTCTACCATGACTCCATCACCACCACGCCACCACATCCACCTCCACCACTGCCACTCAACCACCACCACCACCAAGCCACCACAACCTCCACTTCCACCACCACCTCTACCACCACTCCATCACCACCATGCCACCACCTCCACCGTTCAACCACCACTTCCACCGCCGCCACCACCACCACCATGCCACCACAACCTCTACTTCCACCACCGCCATGCCACCACTCCATCACCACCACACCACCACATCCACCACCACCTTCACCACTCAACCACCACTACGTCGCCGCCGCCGCCGCCACCACCACCACCACCACCATGCCACCACAACCTCCACTTCCACCACCATCTTTACCGACACTCCATCACCACCACCACCACCACCACCACCATGCCACCACTACTTCCACCACCACCATTACAACGCTGCCACCACCACCACAACCTTCACTTCCACCACCACCATGCCACCACTCTATCACCACCACGTCACCACCTTCACCACTCAACCACCACGACACCACCATCACCACCACCATGCCACCACAACCTCCACTTCCACCACCACCTCTACCACCACTCCTCCACCACCACCACTATCACTTTCACCACACCCCCCTCCCCCTCAGCACCTCCATAACCATTCCACCGCCACTCCAGTTCCACCACCAATAGATACAAAAATATAGATATAAATATACCAAAACATATACACCAACATAACACAAAACAAATACAGATATACCAATACACTAAAACAGATACACCAATACAAAACAGATGCAGATATATCAATATCAGATATACCAAAACAGATCCATAACCTCTACTTCCACCACCACCTCTACCATCACAACCTCCACTTAAAATACAAAATTATCAACAACAGATACACAAAAAATGAACAGATATACCAGTTAACGTCAACGCCGGTCAACGGTCAAAAAAATAAAAAAAATCAGAAGATACACAAAAAATGAACAGATAAATCGGTTAACGCCGGTCAACGGTCAAAAAAATAAAAAAAAATCAACAAATATACCAAAAGTGAAGAGATACACCAGTCAACGTCGGTCAACGGTCAAAATATAAAAAATATAAAAAAAGGACATTTTTGTGTTAGCCAAACAAGACATTTTCTCATTAAAGTCAATTTAAATGAAAAAATATATTTTTTTGTGTTAGCTAAATAAGGCTCTTGTCTCATCAAAGGCAATTCGGTCTTTTCACGGACCTTAAACTCCAAAATATTTTCAGTAATGAACTTTACACATCACTGAAACTTAAGTCTGGGTAAATCTGTTTTGGGACCTCTTCTTTTACGTCTTTTGGACTTTAAACCAATTTGTTGTTTTTTTTAAAATAAATAAATACGTATCACCATCTTACCTCTTGCCGGCCAAAGAAAACTGAAGTGCCATGCATACACCATGGAGGTACAGGCCCCCACCGCCGGAGAGATCGAAGAAGCAACTCACAACGACGACGTCGAAACAACCACCGACCCCGACGAGTCTTTTCCACTGCTACCGACGAAGAGATCGGTTCGGACCAAGGTCCCCGAGGTCGAGGTCCACCTCTACCGGCGAGGAACAGGCCCTATTGACGTCTTCAAGTCGGCCCTCGGCGGGTGGGAGCAGGACCAGATCGAAATCGGAGGCATCCTCGACAAGTACGGCTTCAAATCAGTCTTCGCCTTCAACCCGGAGTCGGGTCGCGGCGTCCCGATCCGGTTTCACCCCAGGAATGGCCGCTCTCTGCTCCACTACGCCGATGGATCCGTAATTTTCATCGACGGGGAACCCAAGGTACGTTTACATTTTATATCACCAAAAAGCACAAGAAGCTACAAAAAAACTCACAGGGGCATACCCCTGTGCGTGTGTGAACGGGATTGTGAGCATGCCTCTTTGAAATGCATGCAGTTCGAGGATTGAGAGCAGGAGCGTAGAGAATTTTGAAAGATTATGGGACTTGGACCTACACAGATAGTGCAGCCAGTGGGTGGTTTTGGAAACCACTGGGAGGTCGATAAACGAACCAAATTGTTCTGAGTTTGAGCTTGTGTTCGCTCGTTAGGAGTTCATTGGAGATTGATTTGTTACATTAACAAATCAAGGTTGAACATTCTTTTGAAGCTCGTTCAGCTTCTGATTCAAGCTCGAACAAACTACTACATGGCTCGGTCGACTTATGATGTTTAATAAGTTCAAGCTACTCAAGATCGGTTAGTGATTGTCTCGATTGAAGCTCGTTTGAGATTGACTCGTCTCATAAACTGTAAAGGGTGAAAACCGCCTTAGCAAAAACCACACTCTTTGAGATCAACACATGTGACAACTTCGCCTAAACCCTAAAACCTGCAGCATAAAAACAGTGAGCGCACCTATGCCTCTCATTGGCAAAGGCCCTCCGATGGCAAAGTCAACATTCGTACTAAAAAGCCCTAGTTTTGTATGGAAGACTGGCAGTGATGTTACCTCTCATTGCGTACCTTTCTCATTAGGTTTACCTCATATTTATAGATTTCGTATGAATTGCTCTCCAAGCTCCTGTGTTGCCCCAAGATTCCTTACCCGTATAGGAAACCTAGCTTTTTGGGACTTTTGCCCCAATGAGCCGAGATCCCTTGCTTGCTAGGAAACTCTCCCTATGTGGAATTCGTTCCATAAAGTAATTCTGTCTCTACCTTTCACGGCAGAATTTATTATTCCCTTATTCGTGGGATCCGCCCGAGTGAAATGAGATTACGTGGGAAATAGCCGCCTCGCATCTTGGTTACCTTTCACCGCTCCCTAAGATCAATTAGGGGAGGTCTTGGAAGGTATGAAATGCTGTAGTCCAGAATTAGGTGGAGAAGGAGGTGCTAGGATGGGCTAACCAATGAGTTAAGCGCCTTAGCCGGAATTCTAGAGTCAAAGATGGGAAAAAGTTAAAAACCCAAGAGTCGCAGATGCGGCAATAGCAACAACCACTGCTGAATCCCACTTGCGATCAACACTGATGTTTTAAAGCCTTCCATTGATATACCCATACCTTTTAGTTGAATAAGTCTGATATGAGCTCCCCAAGGTTTTTATTACTAAAGGAAGTACTGGGCTGGGCTTAAAGAATCACGTCGCACCTTTTGTCTTCTTTTCTTAAGGATATCCTTAATAGTCAAGATATCTTATGCAGGAGAGAAAGAAGGAGCCCTAATGGAACGAATGATTCTATGGTAGCTGAACGTCTTCACTTTCATTATTCCTAAAAGAATGTCAAGTAAAGACCTCATTCCAGAACATTCCGGACCTATCCAGCCACCCATTTTGTTGGTCGGCTTAGCTCGGCTATTACTATGTTATCGTGTTTTTTGCTCGGCAACCATTTTGAGCACCTTTGCTCATTAATGTTTGTTAATAACCCTGCTTGGCCTTACGCTCCTTCCCGTGGTGCTGTTGTGCTGCCACGTGCACTTCCTTGTCCGCACTTGTTAGTGTTCCCGTGCTCCACATGTGGTCGGGCTCTATCCCCTGCGTCGCACCCTTATGTGGTGCCTACTTAGCATGTGTTTGAGTGTATTTTCCCTACCTCGGGGGAAACCCTACTACAATTGCTCCCCAACTTTGCCCATTTCTGTTGCTCAGTAGCAAGCAATGGGTAAAGTTCTTTCACGAACAATACTTTGGTCGGCTGTTTTTCAAATGCCTTTTCCTTTTTGTAGCCTCTGGGATCAATCGTACCCAGAGAGTCTGAAGAGACTCCTTTTTGCGCCACGTGGCACATCACGCCTCCTTTTCATTCAATGCGAAGCAACGCTCTCTTCTCCAATTTTGCCTAAGCGGTGTCCATTGGGTGATGTTCTCGGATACGTCACCCCACTTTTTGGGGTTTTATAATCATTTCAAATCCCTTTTTAACTTTTCACTTTCTCTCTCTACTCCTAGACTAACATCTCTCTCTCATCATTGTTACTGTTTGTCTTTTTTCTAAGCGACGGCAACCTGCCACCTTCGAGTCCAATCATCCTGTTTTTCGTTAGAAAACCTTTCCCAGACTCTACTTCCTTCGAGTAAGTTCTTAATCTTTGCTTTTCGTCTATCCCTTTTTGGGTCTTATCTCTGCACTTCTAGGATTTTTGCCCTAGTTGCACCCAAAAACCCCCATCGTAATGGTGATTAGGTCTGGCCGATTAAGCAGTTTAAGGAACGCCGTAGCGTTCCCGATGATATTCATCTGGAGCTTGCTCCGGTTGATGCCATGCGAGGGGGCTCTGACCACCTAGTGCTCTGCGTCTCTGTCATGTCCATAGTCGAGCGGGGAGTTCGTTCCCCCCTCCACCCCCTACTCTATCAGACTTTGAATACATATCGCCTCGCCCCCCTTCAGTGTACAATCAACTTATTCCACCTAGTTATGGGCATTGTTGCCCTAAACCAGATTCTTGGCACAAACCTAGGTTTCTGGGACATACATCATATGTATAGTATCGTCTCAGCCCATGAGGAGGGCTCTTACTATCTCAAGGCTCGACAAAAGAATAGAAAGTTGGTCATGCACACACCAAGACTCTACTCGGGGAGACAATGATGACTTCTTCATTGTCACCGGCAACTGGAAAGGAAGGGACGAGGAAGGCAGGCCTGCTGGGTTGCACGTCCCTCATGCCTATGGCCGCCCCCGTGAGTCCCCTTCTTCCCTCCTGAGTAACTCTACTCCTGTTTGTGATATTACATTTGCATAATTATCTTACACTTCATCTTTCTCGTTATGTAGCTCCCAACATAAATGACGGTCATCGCATCATCAGCCCGCTAGTCCTCCAGCTTGACATCTGCTGAGCTCTTGATTATGACGGTATTCCTAGTGTGGTTGGTGCTGGACTTGGTCGGGCCGCCCATATCCTGCTAGGCTATACCCCCACCTACACGGGTGGTTTCAGCCTCCGACCTAAGCTCCGTACTCAGCGTCCGTTTCCTGCACTCGAGCTTTACGTCCAAGAGCCGGTAGGCCCTTCTTGTTCAAATAACCGCCGCCACAATCATTAGGACCGCACTGTCACTGTTGCCGCACAAGGCGAGGTTGACCTTCCTGTTGGCATCCCTCAGGTGCGTTTAAGTCATACCGACGCCTCATCCTCTGGCCGCGCAACCCTCATGTCCTCCTCTGATTATTTTGCTGATCCGAACATGTCTCGCAGTCTTAACCTCACGGCCATGGTGGGTCGTTCTGGATCATGTGTTCCCTTTGCTTTGCCTGGCTCCACGCCCTCCACGTGTGCTACCTCTTCATGTTCTCTTCCTTCCGGCCTTTTCACCGATGCTCGTCGCAAACAGTCTCATCAAGACGCTTTCGGAGGAGAGGAGGATGAGGATCAACTATCTCTCCGCGAGTTTCAAGAGCTTAACGCCGCCTCTGGTTGGACCCTATCCCATTACCGGCTTCTCAATTAGCCCCAAGCAGCTCTTCCTCTCCTGCTGCCTGGGCCCCGACACTCCTTCGAGGCGACTGCCCAGTCAACATTGAAGACTCTGCGGGCTCCTTGGAGACTGCCATTGCCTTGGCTCAAGGCCTCCTTCTTCCCCCCGATATGATCAAAGAGAAAGAATCATCCCTGGACATGCTCGAGAGGACAATAGTCTCTCATGGGATTAGGATAAGGCTTTCCTTTCTTCCTCTCAATCCTTTTTGATTTTATCATACTTCAGCATACCTTAACTCTGTAGGCTATCCAGAAGATGGTTGAAGTTTGTGGGAGGGCTCGCCAAGGGGACGCTGAGGTAACCAGGTTGATAGCCGAGAACGCTGGGCTACTGGGCGAGGTCAACAGGTTGGGGGAGGAAAACTTCAAGTTCAAGGACACAACCATGCAGCTTGGCCGGGAGTTGGAGACTAAGCATGGGAAGGGAAAAGAGGTGGAGGCAAATTTTGAGAAGGCAATGGAGGAGCTCGGAAAAGCAGAGGAGAACGTGAGGATATTTGAAGAGAACATCTCGGAGGCCTATGATAATGGCTTTGATGAAGCATCCAGGCAATTCAAGGACCAGGTGCCGAGAGTTGTTAGGAAGATTTGGGCAAAGTGCTGGGGGTACTGCCTGGGGCAAGTTGGTGTGCAGGAGGACTTGCCCCTTTGGGCTCAGGATCGGGTCCCGGAGGGTTTGGACCTAACCATCGCTGAGATTAGTGATGAGCTTTTGGCCCTGTTGTGCTTCCTACGATGAGTGCCGTTCCTGGCCAACAAGGAGCTGGCAGCAGTTCGGCGGCCGCTTCTGTTGACTGTTCTGGCCCACTACCTCGTCTTGCACCGATTGATCCAGTCGTCCAAGCCAACCCTGCAACACCTTCCAACCCGCCTGCTCCAATAATCGACTTGCTCCTGTGATCGACGTTGATCAAGAGATGATTGCCCCGACTGCCTGACTTGGTAAGTTTTCAAACCATTTCTCTCAGTCAGACCCTATGTGGTAGACGAAACATGTTCCTTGGCCCTGCATGGCTGTTAAAACTTTTTCTAACTCGTTCGGTGCCCTTTGTGGCTTTTACTACATTTTATATTGCATGGAGACCCTTCGGGGTGTTAATGATTCAGGTGGCCCTTTTGCACGGTCAAAGGACTCGTACTTTATTGGCCTGTCATGGCGCTTAGTTTTAGCAGTCCTTTGTGGCTTTTAATCTCACTACTTGTTACCGTTCGTGGCATCCCTGCATATATGTTATGTTGTGTTTCGGGTTTTCTTCGTAACCTAGGTTTAGTTCACTCATACCTATCCCTGCACGTTTACTATCCGAGATTCTTGTTTTTTAGTGTTTATACTTGGCTCAAACTCATTCGTGTTTTGGTCTTTTGTCTGGGCAATCCTCGTTGCTCGGGCCCAAGCGGTTTCGCATTTGGCCCTACTTATTTTGAGCATTCTTCGTTGCTCGGGCCCAAGCTTGCTCGTGTTTGGCCCTCACCTTGAGCATTCCTCATTGCTCGGGCCCAAGCTTGCTCGTGCTTGGCCCTTACCTTGAGCATTCCTCGTAGCTCTAACCTAAGCTTGCTTGTTCTTGGCCCTTACTTTGAGCATTCTCTGTTGCTTGGGCCCAAGCTTGCTCGTGCTTAGCCCTTACCTTGTGCATTCCTCGTTGCTCGGGCCCAAGCTTGCTTGTGCTTGGCCCTTACTTTGAGCATTCTTTGTTGCTCGGGCCCAAGCTTGCTCGTGCTTGGCCCTCACTTCGAGCATTCCTCGTTGCTCGAGCCCAAGCTTGCTCGTGCTTGGCCCTCACTCGGCTTTTATTCGTAGCCTAGCATTATCCGTTGCCATTACCTAGGTTTGTTCGTACCTATCTTATCGCGGGACAATGTTTTGTTCCTGAGCACCCAACGCTGCCTATTTTGTTTGAATAATAACGTATTCAGAAATGTTTTCGAATAGTTCGAGTTTTGGTACATCCCCTATATTTACTGCTCCCCAATATGGGGTTAAATAGAACATTTAGGTCCATACTTGGGCGTTTTCATGACCAGACCAACATAATTAAGTCAATAGTTTATCAAGCCAATAAACACTGAAAACTGAAAGTTTTATTCATAACTTCATGAAAACATAACGGCTGCAAAGAAGTAGCGAATTCTAAACATAGATAAACATGATACTGAGGCACAATGCCACACTTTATTTGTAAGCAAAAAACACATCCTACTACGTGGCACACTGCCAAATTTATTTGAAGATGAAATCCTAAACGGAAATTTCAAAAAACAAGCTACTTAGCTTTGCTTGGACCCAGAATTTCTTCAGATTCTGCGCATGCGTTCCAGGGCCTAAGGACTGGATATCTGTCCAGATCTGCCAAATGATAGGCTTCCACTATGGACCTTCCCAGTTCGGTTTGAGCTTTCCATCGGTCTTGACTTTGGTGTTTCCAGCACCTTCCTCAAGCCCAAATCCTCCATGCTAAACTCCCTGCGGGTTACCCTCTTGTCATAGCTTCTCATAAGCCTCTCCTGATACGATGCCAGTTTCACCAACGCACGTTCCCCTTTTTCCTCAGAAAAATCTAGCTCCCGAGCTAGGGCTTGATCATTACCCCCACTTTCTACCAGAGCTGTTTGATTTGTTGGCAACCCTATCTCGAGGGGTATCACCGCATCAGTCCCATATGCCTGGGAGTACGGTGTCTCACCGGTGGAACTCCTCGGCGTAGTTCGGTATGCCCAGAGGACCACGGGAACTTTGTCGGGCCACTTGCCCTTCTTTTTCTCGAGTCTCTTCTTAATCGCTCCAAGGATTATTTTATTCGACGGCTTTGCTTGCCCGTTGCTCAGTGGATAAGCTGGCGTGGAATAGTAATTCCTAATTTTGTACTGGGCCCAGAAAGCCCTAAACTTTTTCTGAAACTGAGGCCCATTGTCCGTATGATGGAGAAGGGGACACCAAACCTTGTGAGTCGTGATTATGTTCTTCCACACGAATTTCTCCACCATTGGCTCAGTAATTTTGGCTAGAGGTTTCGCTTCTATCCACTTTGTGAAGTAGTCAGTGGCTACTAACAAGAACTTTTTGTTACCCGAGGCTTTCGGCATTGGACCCATGATGTCCATCCCTCCATGGCCATGGGCTTGTAAGTGGCTGTAGATCCTCGGCCGGTGACAGTATTATCGAGGCAAACCTCTGACACTTCTCGCACACTTTTATGTAAGCCTTTGTATCCTCCTGCATGTGCGGCTACCAATAGCCCTGAGAGATCGCTCGGTGGGCTATGGATCGGCCACCTACATGTCCTCCACACGTTCCCTCGTGGATTTTGTAAAGGATTTTGTCCACCATTGAGGGGTGCACACATAGCAAGTACGGCCTAGTGAAGGACTTTTTGTACAACTTCCCCTCCGGTGAGACCCAAAACCTTGAAGACTTGCTTTGATCTTATGAGCCTCCTTTTTATCGGCCGGAAGCATTTCGTCCCGTAGGTAACTCATTATCTGGTCCATCCAGCTCGGGCCCATCTCGAGTTCTAACACCATTTCCTCGGCTTGCTCGATACTTGGCCTACTCAAATGTTCAACCGCCACCGTCCTCTTGTATTCTGTAGGGACTGCTGAGACTAGGCAGGCCAGTGAGTCCGTATGTGCATTCTGCCCCGAGCTAATTTGTTGCACATGAACTTGCTCAAACCTTCCAATAAGAATCTTGGCTGCCTCCACGTAAGCTGCCATTTTCTTGTTTCGTGCCTTGTATTCCCTGGAAAGCTGGTTTACCACCAACTATGAATCATAGTGAACCCTCAGCTTTCATGCGTTTAGCACCTCGGCTGTACACAGTCTGGCAAGTAGAGCCTCATACTCTGCCATGTTGTTCGACGCGCTAAACCTGAGTCGCACGGCTTGCTCAAGGACAAGACCCTCGGGGGAGAAAATCACCACCCCGCGCCTGACCCTTTGTTGCAAGCTGACCCGTCTACGTACATCTTCCACTCTTCTGGGTCCCCCTCGGGGGTGTAGACTCCTTGTTCGGCTAATACTTTCTCCACCCCTGTTCCTTCGCTCCCCCACCTTTGTTTGTCCAAGGGTGGCGGAGGTAAGGCCGATGGCAAAAACTCTACCACAAAGTCTGCCAAGACTTGGCCCTTTATCGCTGTTCGCGGCTGGTAGTCAATCTCGTATTGACTTAGTTCCACCGACCAAGTAGAGATCCTTCCTAAGAAGTCTGCTTTTCGAAGCAAGGCCTTCAATGGGAATTCTGTATACACGATGATCGGGTGGCTTTCGAAATATTGAGGCAGCTTCCTAGAAGCCGTTAGGAGGACCAAGACCAATTTCTCGAGTGGGAGATATCTCGTCTCTGCAGTTAACAGAGTCTTACTCACGTAGTAGACCAGGACTTGCTTGGTGTTCTTTATTTGGAGGATTATCGCGCTCACCGCTTGCTCTGATACTGCTAAATACAGCGTCAATGGTTCCCTAGGCTTGGGGGTTGACAACAATGGGGGAGAGGTTAAGTATTGTTTCAACTCTTGGAACGCTTGCTCACATTCCGCTCCCCATTCATACCCTACTCTCTTTTTTAGCAACTAAAAGAATGGTATGCACTTCTCGGAGGATCGACTTATAAATCGATTAAATGCGGCCGCCATCCCTGTTAACCTTCGGACTTCCTTCGTAGTCCGGGGACTTGCCAAATTATGAATCGCAGAAATCTGGTCGGGATTCGCCTTGATGCCCCTTCTTGTCCCCAAGTGTCCCAGGAACTTTCCAAAACTAAAACCCATAGTGCACTTTGATGCGTTGAGTTTTAGCCTATACTTCCTTAATACCTCAAAGGTTTCCTTTAGGTCCACAACGTGGTCCTCCCTTTCTCTACTTTTTACCACCATGTCGTCGATGTAGACTTCCATGGTCTTACAAAGCTGTTCTTTAAACATCTTGGTTGTCAACCTTTGGTACGTCGCCCCCGCATTTCTAAGTCCAAATGGCATCACCTTATAACTTGTGGTGTTATAAATGAGGTTTTCTCCTAGTCGGGCCCGTACATGGCTATCTGATGGTATCCTCGATATGCATCCAGAAAACTCATTTGCTGGTACCTTTCGGTGGCCAGTGCGTACTCCTCGCTGCAATTCTCGATCTTGTTGAATGCCTCCCAGTACTTCTTGGCATAGCTTCTCAGTGACTCTTCGGGTCCCTGTTGTTTCATGGAGGACAGTACTTCGCAAGTCTTAGGGGCTGCCCGGCTTTTTAGGAAATGCCCAGTAAACTCCTTGAAGAGTTGTTTCCAACTTCTGATCGAGTTTGGTGCCAACTTGTGGAACCATGCCAATGCCACATTTTCCGAACTCGAGGGGAACATCTTGCACATGATAGCATCGTCTCCTTCATGCACGAACATGGCCTGGCGATAGTGCTGGATATGTGCCACAGGGTTTGTGTTCGTCTCGTACGACACGAATGAGCTGTGTTTCACCTTGCTGGGAAGCCTCGTGCTTTGCAACCGCCCTAAGAGAAGAGAGGCCGTAAGTTTACTGAGAGCCTTGCACGTCGCATCACGTGCGGTTGTGGCCCCCTCCTTGTGCCGTTCAGACTTACGCTCCTCCTTTCTTTCCCAGTTCGAGTCAGATCTTTCGTATCTATCCCGATGATGCCTTTTTGACTGTTTCTCCTCCGGGGTAAGACTTCTTCCCCTCCTCTCGTGCGGAGAGTCCTTCGGCGCTTCCCTGGAGTTCGGTCCTTGCTTTGGTACTCTCGTACTCTCGTGTACTCCTCGACCTTTCCTCGTAGGTTCCCTGTTTCTTAAGTTCGCGTATCTCTCCCTCACATCTTTTCATTCGCCTGGTGTACTCCTCTAGTTCATGTTCCTTTCGTTCGAGACTATCATCGCAGTCCTAAACACTCACAGAATGTTTGTCGGACTTCTCACGCCTATCTTCGCAGAAAGACAAAGATTTGTCCTTTATTTTCTTGCTATTTCCCGTCTTTTGCCTCCCTCCCCATCCTCACGGGTCGGAAGCACAAATGGGGTTTCTTCAGGTTGGCCGTCTCTGTCTTTCACCTGTGGCAGCTTTTTCAGTGCCGGCGGCAGAACTTTACTTTTGCCTACACCTTGGTCCAATGGGGTCCTAGGATCCTGTTCTGTCATAGTCGTGTTCTCAAAGAGTTGCGTCTTTTCCCACAGATGGCGCCAATTGTAAATGGTGAAAACCGCCTTAGTAAGAACCACACACTCTTTGGCATCAACGCATGTGACAATTTCGCCGGAACCCTATAACTTGCAGCACAAAAGCAGTGAAGCGCACCTATCCCTCTCGTTGGCAAAGGCCCTCTGATGCCAAAGTCAGTATTCGTACCAAAAAGCCCTAGTTTTGTGAGGAAGTCTGTAAGTGATATTACGGCTCAAAGCGTACCTTTCTCCTTAGGTTTACCTCATATTTATAGATTTTGTATGACTTGCTCTCCAAGCTCCCGTATTGCCCTAAGTTTCCTTACCCGTATAGGAAACAGCCGAAATCCCTTGCTCACTAGGAAACTCTCCCTATGTGGAATTCGTTCCATATAGTAATTCTGTCTTTGCCTTTCACGGCAGAATTTATTATTCCCTTATTCGCGGGATCCACCTTTATCACGTAAAGACCTCATTCCAGAACATTCCGGACCTATCCAGCCGCCCATTTCATTGGTCGGCTTAGCTCGGCTATTACCACGTGATCGTATTTTGAGCACCCTGCTTGGCCTTACGCACCTTCCCGTGGTGCTACCGTGCTGCCATGTGCACTTCCCTGTGCACACTCTTGTTAGTGTTCCCGTGCTCCACACGTGGTCGGCCTCTACCCCTGCGTCGTGTACCCTTATGCGGTGCCTTCTTAGCACGTGTGTGAGTGTATTTTCCCTACCTCGGGGAAAACCCTACTACATAAACAAATCAAGCTTGAACAATAATTTGTTTGGCTCATTCGGTTCGTTTATCAGCCCTAGGTCCAGTGGTGATTTTGATGTGATGGATAAATTCAAAGATATAGACAATGGACCAACAAACATGGACGGAGGGAGTCGAATTTAGTGTGTTGGCCACTTGGCCAAATTATGGGTACTACGGTACAGGTCAAAGAGTCCAATAGTGCTAACTGAAGTTGGTCAATGACCATGGGTTACATTCATCTTGGGGCGTATTTGCATTGCTGCATTTGTTGCATTTATCTAGAAGGCTGCCCAATTTTTTTCTGGATCACAAAAATGCTTGGTATATTAGGGTTTAGTATTTGGTTCGTATTAGTTGACCAATCCTTCCTAATTCACATATTTGTTGAAAGAATTTCATCTGCTAGTACCAGACCTTAGAATTCAGGAAAAACCAGATCCCCGCATACACAAAGCAAATTGCAGATAAAACTCCAAAGTGACAACTTTCCCCCAATTTTTCCCCTCTATTAGTTCGAAAAGAGGTAAAAAAATGATGGCAAATATCACCGAGAATATCCCTTATAACTGAACACATGTATCTATCTTCCCATCCAATGTTGGTTCCTATAAACATAACCCTGCAATTTGGTACCTACTCAACTTCCACTAGCAGTTACCAATACCAATACAATACTGTGTACAATAAGCACGCGTATGGCACTCTTCAAAATATTCTCTTCCTTTCTCAATTTGTTCTACCCTTTCCTCAAATATCTAATCAGTTGTTAAACAAAGCTAGTCAGTGAAAGATAGAAAAGGAAAATTGAATGTAAGGAAAGTACGAATAAAGAAAGCGTTTATACTTTTCTTAAAAACTGTGTGTACTGATAAAATTCATAATATAAGGTAAGTTGAATAACATGATTTCACTAATCATTTGTCAACATCAATTTCTCTCTCTCTTAGTCTCTTTCTCTCTCTCATTCATTTCTCTCCCATTCCCTTTCTCATTCACACAATCACGATTCACCCTTTCCAGCCACCTTCCTATGGTTGGCGAACCATAAACCAAAGTTCTTTTTAAGAACAAATCATTGTGAAAGATTTTAAAGTAAAACTATCGTTACTTTCCATTGTTGAATGAAAAATGCCACAAATTTCAACTCACTTTCACTAAGAAGATTGGAACTCTTCCAACAGGTTAACCGTTGCGTTTTTTAGGAATGAGAATGGAAATTATGACACCATTTTGTAATATTTTTTAAATGTATTAAAATGAAAAAAAGCAATATCAAGCCTATTGTCTTTCATGAGTAAATGATTAGACAATCTTTAGAAAAGGCTTAACTAATATCAGTTCATTCGTGCATCACACAGGACCAAAGCTTGTACATATATGTGAATGGGTGGACAGTGGACTGATATGGACATAGCTACTTCCTCCTGCAATATTTTGACTCATGCTGATAATTTAATGTCCTTTTTGGCCATTGACGCATAAAGCAATAGTTTTCAGATTACGCCCCCCTGGCCCATGATACTAACAAATTATCATCACAACATGAATACACAACAATCTTTAACCTAATGGGTTTCATGATTTTGAAAATTTCGTTTAATAGAACTAATTGAGATCTACAAATAAGATCCATATTACATATTTTTAGAATTTTGTATTGAAAGATATGTAGAATTTTTTAAGGTGTGTGGAATAGTGAAAGTGGACAAACAAATACAGATGGAAGTAGTAATATTTTGGCATTTTGCTCAATGCGAGAAAATTGAGTTGAAACATTAAGGGAGGCTATGAAATTGATGTTCTTTTGTTGTCATTTATTTGAAACTACTGTTTAAGAAATGACAAGGAAGGTCCTTGTTTCAGTATTGCAATGATGTCAGAGAACTCCATTGTGGCTGGCTTTTGCATTCTTCTCAGCTTCAAGATATTGGACATCCCTCAAAGGGATACTTATGCTCAATGTGCATTTTGTTGGTATATGTACTTAGGGTAGCCGTCAATGAGTAGTTTGTTGGATTTTATACAAACATGTAATAAGTTTTCTGTTATGAGCTTAAGGATCAAAGTAATATGGTCGGAGTCGTAGGATAAAAGTTTCCCTGTTACCATTTGAAAGGGTTTTCTTGCTTTGTTTATGTTGTTCCATAGTCTTTAATTGTCATGATCTTGGAATTGGTTTTTATCCTCTTTATTCTTTTATCCACCTTGTTATCAAGTTGTTGCAAACAGTGTGGACTACACAGATAACATGTCTGAATGTGATACCTCTAGACGTGCTAGTATGCTACTCTATGTAGCAGCGAAGTGTCAGTGTTGGACACGGGCACGCTCTGGACACATGTCTGACATTTAAATCTCAAACTGTCCTAATTTTTTTCTGATATTTGGGGGTTGGACATTCTCCTGACACCCTCCGACACCCACATGACACTTTAGGGATGCTTAGAGTGTCGGGAGAGAGTCCAAGCCCTAAATATTGGAAGAAAATCAAGACACTTTGGGATTAAGTGTCGGATACGCGTCTAGCGGTGACTCTAGGATTTTTGTAGCATGGGGTCATATACTCTTTCGAAAATATATGCAATTTCCCAAACAATCAAACAACCAATATCCTAAATATATGCAATTCCCAAAGCCAAGAGAGTATTAGACTTTCATGCTTTACATCTTAAGCGATAATTATATGCAATTCCCAGAGCCTAGATAGTATTAGATTTTCATGCTTTTCATCTTAAGCAATATAGATGTACATTATTCGTGCATTATACTCTGTTTAAATAACAGTACTATCCCAATTTCAACTCAAATTTTATACATTTAATCCTACCAAACCTATTCAAAGTAAATCAGAGGAGTTAACACTAGAATTTGTACCAGTGCTTTATTGTTTGATGCTAAATCTTCAAGAGAGGCGACAAAAAACTGGCGAGGACTCTGATTGACTATGCGATGAATGGACGAGAGAGGGACAATGTAAAGAGGAACTGATTTTTAGCCCTTTGGTTTTGTAGTTTGTTGGATTTAATTTGTGGGCTTCAAAGACTGGTAAATTATCTAGTGGGATGACACCATCAAATTGTTTTTAACCTTCTGTTTTGTATATTTTGTAGATTTTATTGGAAAATTATCTAGTGGTGACATCATCAAATGGGTTTTAGCCTTCCCTTTTGCATTCTCTGGGAACTTTTAGTGGGTTTCGAAGATTGAAAAATCGTCTAGTGTGGTGTCAACATCTAACTTTGATGGGTCATTTTTAACTTCAGAAAAAAGTTAATATAATAATAGTAATTTATTTTTTTCCCATGGGGTCACCTGACCCGCTACCTATAATGTGGCGTCACCACTAAAGGGATCGGACGCTGGTATGTTGCTTCCGGCGTAGTGTTGATGCTACGTAGAATATGTATATCCATAATATTAAAAGGAGGATTTGCACGGGAAGTTGATAGGTTAAAGTTATTTCAAGATGGATGAAGTGGGTGGGACTTTAGCTTTTTCTCGATTTGGTGGGACCATTGCTGTGCTTGCTAGTAGTATACACACACACAAATATATATGTTTATAAACATGTATATGTATATACATATGTATATTTGTATACACTGACGTGTCCCCCCAACGCGTCGTGTCCCCATTTTCTTGAAAATTTCTGTGTCAGCGTGTCGGTGTCGTGTCCCGTGTCCATATTGGTGCTACATAGGTGCTACTATTATCAAACTTGGTTCTCAGCCAAGGTTTTGTAGCGCTAATTATATACGTTGAATATGTTTGATTAGTTAAAAGGAAAAGCTTATTCTTCCTGGATCATTTTTACTTATTTTGTTAGTGTTTAATAAAACTTTGAAGTACCTAAATTCATTGCGAGTCTTTTTCCTGTAAACTTTTTTCTTGCATTGGGACCCGATTTAGTCAATTCCTTATCCCGTTCGTTTATGTTGTCTGATTTCAGGACTCCTTAATAAAACCTATTACCAAGATCTTGCTAGGAGTTGCAGTTATCACCTTCATGATAGTATTTGTCATGAAGGAATCTCCAGAATGGATGCAAAAACTGAACTTATCTGGTGGGAGAGTTCCTCCTTGGATCCTTGCTTGTGTGGTTATTGTCTTCACTCGCTTGAGGAAGAGAACTAGGGATTTCCTCGTAAAACGGGGTACGTGAAGGAGTGCTAGAGGCCATTTGGTAACTTTTGTGAGTTTTTGGTTTTAATGCCCGTCTTATATGTGAACTATTACTTACATGCAATGGATCATGCGGTATCAATATTCATTCCTCAGAATATTCCTTATAATTAGTTTCTCTCCAATTGTTAAAATTTATCTCCTCCGTATGCTTGCATGGTGTCTTGTTACTGTCCCAATCATTGAGTTGCATCCTTCACTTGGTTAGCCTGTATTGCCCTGTTCTGTCGTATGCGGCTGCTGCCTTTGACAGGAGTCAGGTGGTTTAGGCGGTGAAAAATGTGGTGTCCCGAGTCTTTTACTCTATATGAAGTTCAAATGTCCTTCCTTCCACATATGACATGATTGCTCATTGCCGTCTCAGACAGCCATTCCACCACCACACTGTTCAACTTTACTTCACCGGCAAGGATTGCCACCCCAATATCTATCACCCAAAGCCACAGTGTACCATCATTATGGTCATATACCATCACTACGCTCTGTAAGGGAGCTCTGAAACTGAATGTTGCTAACTAGTGTCTTGGGTGAGTGGTAATGTGGAACTTGATGAGGAGCGAATGCAGGTTAGAAATCCTTTTTGATGTCAAAGAATTTTGAATAAATGTTTTCATTGTATGGTGGATAAAGTAGTAAGAGGACATAAATCGAAAAGAGAAGGATCTGTCTCCGATTGCTGATCAAATTGGAGTAGGCCAGGATACTGTACATTAATCGGTCCGGGATATCTATGTAAGCAGCACTAGGACATTTGTATTTGGATTTCTCAACCTTATTTCTCATATTCGTTCCCTTTGCTTGGATTCAAGATGAATGACAACCTTGTTAACTGCTTTTTGGCCCTTTGATATCCTGATATTTTCCTCCTCGGCCAATATCAGGTTTCAATATTCTGATCGACCTATACAGTGCCGGGATGACTGTTAAATTGTAAAGCCTTGTTTGATAAATGAGTTGGATTAGATAGGATTAGTAAGGAGATGGGATTGAGATGGGATTAGTAAGGAGATTAGATTATGGTTTGGGATTCGTAAAGAGATGGGATTAATAATATTATATTTGTTTCCCACGCGTAGGATAGGATTGGAAGATTGATGTTCCAATATTATCCTTGTTCGTCCGTAATTTCCAAAATTTTACCTAATTTGTTTTTTCGGCAATAAATAATGGAATATTTACCCAAAAAAAACATAGAATGATGAAATTGTTAATACCATGTTTGTTTAGGACACGATTAAATTGGATTAAAACAATAATTTTCTTTAATTTTTGCCCCCAATGAAGTAAAAGAGAAAATAAAATTAAAATGTCCTATTTTTTTAGTCTTTCTTCTTCTTCTTTTTTTTTTAACTGTACTTACCGTTTTGTGAAAATAAAATTAAAATGGTTAGAAAATACAACTAATGTACATTTTTATACTACATTCAGGTCTAACATAATTATGGCTACCCAACACCATGCACCGACGGTGCACAATTGGGTTTGTGAAATCCACTTTTGAGTTCTACGTACACAAGTTCCACACAAATAATTCAAGTTACTAATTAAATCTATTATGCATTTTTTTTTCATTTCCGTTTGTCTTTTTGGGTTTTACAAGTTCCAAAAATATCACGAAGCAAAAAAAAAATAAAATGGAACAAAACAAAAAATTTACAAAACATGAAGAAAAAAAAAAGTAAAATCATTGCGCAAAAAATGTAGGAAAATAATGGATGTTTTAAACTCACCCTTCAAAAATGGACCGATGCATTGATAATCTAATTTTTACACAACCAATATCATACCCATTATATCGGTGGTAATTTTCGGAGGTTTTTTGGTGCACGGGTGAGATCCCAAGGGTAATTAGGTCAATGTAATTTAATTTCATGGGATAGGATTGTTAATACCTAATCCCCCAAGGTATTACTAATCCTCCCAGTGAGGGGATTGCCCATCCCATGGGATTAGTAATCCCCTCCCATTTTGTGCAATCAAACATAGAATTAGGGAACCCATAGGATTAGTAATCCTATCACACCTTCTAACTCACTTATCAAACAAGGCCTAAATGAATTAACTTCCTACGTTTTCGTGTAAAGATATGCTGAAGGAAATGATATCGTTAATGATTTTTAAGGTGGGTGCGATGGAGTAGTTGAAAGGTGGATGCAGTGTAGTTCTGTTAAGAGTTTTTTTTTTATCCCCCAAACTATTCACATTTTTTCTACTTAGTCCCTAAACTATAAATTTGATGATTTCATTCCATCAACTATCATACCGCTACTTACTTAGTTCAATAGATAACGAAAGTTAGAAATTTGAATGGAAAATGTCATGTAAGACCTGTTTGGAACCCTGTTGTAGAGTAGATACTTGATTATGAGAGCCTTAGAAATAAAAATTAAATATGACCCTTTAGGATAAAATGATCCGAAAAATAAGACCTTCGCATCGGTTTTAACAGATTGAAAATAGGAACATTTAATTTTGTAACCATATTTTTTAGTATATAAACCCCCTAAAAAAAAATTAAGTTCTCGAATTTTCAATCCGTTTGGAACGGTGTGAAAATTTTATTTTTCTGATCATATTATTTTAAAGAGTCATGATTAATTTTTATCTCTAGAGGTATCATAATTAAATATATATATATATATATTTCATTTGGGACCCTTTAGAGCAGATACTTAATTATGAGAGCTCTAGAAAGAAAAGTTAATTATAACCTTTTAGCATTAAATGATTAGAAGAATAATCTTCACACCGGTTCACACTGATTGAAAATTAGAGTGTTTAATTTTTAATCATATTTTTAAGGGCAAATTTTCGTAGTAGTCCCTGTAGTTTTACGGTTGTCTCACTTTCGTCCCTCTAGTTTCAAAGTACTTGAATTTCGTCCGTGTAGTTTGTTTTACGTTCCAAATTGGTTAAATTGTTAACACCGTTAACGAAACTAACGGGAAAAAAAAAGTGGTCCAATTTTCAATCCATTTGAACCGGTGCGAAGATCTTATTTTTTTGATCATTTAATCCTAAATGGTCGTAATGAATTTTTGACTCTAAGGCTTTTCAATGAGTACCCTAAGAGAGCCCTGAAACTAAATAAGGAGTGTTCGGGTGCTCGTTGAAAGGCCTTAGAGCCAAAAATTCATTACGACCATTTAGGATAAAATGATCAAAAAAATAAGATCTTCGCACCGGTTCAAATGGATTGAAAATTGGAACACTTATTTTTTTTTTTCCGTTAGTTTCGTTAACGGTGTTAACGATTTTATCAATTTGGAACGTAAAACAAACTACAGGGACGAAATTCGAGCACTTTGAAACTAGAGGGACGAAAGTGAGACAATCGTAAAACTACATGGACTACTACGAAAATTTGCCCTATTTTTAATATATAAACATTCTAAATTCTATATAAAAGAGCGCTTAATTTTTAATCATATTTTTAATATATAAACATTCTAAATTCTATATAAAGAACTTAGTCTTTTTAAAAAAAAACATATGTATGTGTTAGTCTCTATAAAATGCCACGTAAGATTCTAATATATGAACTTTGTAAAAAAATTAATGCCTTGTTCTCTTCCCTTCTCAAAAAGAATTTTTCAAAAAATTTCCCCTAGATTCCTCCTACTTCCAACATTTCTCTCTCTATCTCTCTCCACTTATTACCCCTACAATTTTTCAAAATTTTTTTCAAAAACCAAACCAAACAAGGCATAAGTGCTTCAATTTTCAATCTATTTGAACCGATGCGAAGGTCTCTCTCTTTTTTTTATTATTTTTATAACATCATATTATCCTAAAGGGTCATAATTAATTTTTATATCTAAGGCTCTCATAATCAAGTATCTGCTTTACAGGGTCTTAAATAGGGCCTTACGTGACATTTTCCGTCCAAATTTTTAATTTCCGTTATCTATTGGACTTAGTAGGTAATGATATGATAGTTAGGGGATGGAATAATCAAATTGATAGTTTAAGAATTAAGTAGAGAAAATGTTCATATTTTAAGGGATAAAAAGAAAAAAAACTCTTTTGTTAATGCAATGAAGTAGTCCCAGTGAAAGAATCAATAAGAAATGCGCTTAATGTTATCTAACTTCATAGTGAACTTATGCTCAAAGCATTGGTTTTTTAACTTAATAAGTTTGATTGGTCTTTGATCATTTCAATGTTGCACAAATATCACTCAGAAAAGGAAATAAAAATTGCGGATGGCGTTATAGAAATTATGAGCACTCACAATAGTCATTGGAGTTGGATTTCAACACCGTTCGAATTAAAAGACTACAAAAGTCATACTTTCATTCTGTATGAGAATTGAATACAAATTGACATAAATATTAGAAATAGTATACAACAAAGAAAGAATTTCATTCCATGAAGGTAAAGGACAAGGAAGAGGTACGTACGGGAAGTACAATGTTGTCACAAGGCTTAGGGTTGGTGAAAAAGAGGGTGAAGCTTGGAAACAAAGGATGATGATGGGGTTTCATGGTTGTGGATCCCTTCATAAGTTGTCATCACATAGTGGGAATCATCTCCGTCTCTTTCCACTCTCTTCTTCACCTCGCACCCTTCATTTGAGCACTTGTAGCAGTTCCTGTTTATGTCGTTGACAGACAAGTATACCATGTACAAGGTTATACTTGTGTATATTGATTATCCGGCCAAGTTAAGTTGGCTATGAAATGACATATAGGAGTGGTTTTTTCTTTTCTTTTTTGGGTTCAAATAGTTAGGGGTATCCAATCCAACTTACGTGCATCTCAACTGTTCTCCTCCCTGGCCTGATCAAAAGCAAGTCATTTATGCCGGAATTAGAGAATTCACAAGAGATTTATTTCTTGCGGCATAATCCCATGGTAGAAATCTATGTAAGCAATGTGGTATAATTGGGATAAGCAATTTTATTCCTCTTCTTTTCTTGGGTTGCTAATAGGCGTCAATTTTTCCTTGTGTATTGGATCTATGTATCCAGAGTGTTAACTAAATCTTAAATTTATTTATTCAGTTTTCAAACTATAGAATGATGGCCTTAGTTATTATTCTAAAAAGTTTACATAATCTTAGGTTTGTATTAATTGTATAGTAAATATAAGATATTTTATTAAGAGAATGAACACTGTGAAAATAATAATAATTGTACTTGCCTCTCACTACAATATTGTTTTTGTAGTGAAATGAAATAATTTAAGGAATAAAAGTAGGTGAGAACAAGAAAATTTGAAACTTGAAGAGTAACTAAGATTATAGTAAACTCTTGTAGATAATAGAATAGCAGTAGTTAATATATTTATATTTAAGTTAATAAAAGTTTCGAATAGCATTTAGTATGATCTAGATATACTACTATTAAACATTAAAGTAACTAAATAGTAACTTAACTTAGTAAATGTAGAAGTCAAATTTTACTAAAAAATAATAAGGTCACTAATTTAACCCTAGTGTTTAATAAATTACAAATGAGTCTTATGGTTCATGAAATTAAGAATTATATCTTAGAGTTTAATAAATTACATAATAATCTCTATGGCTTATTCAATTACCCTAAGATTACAAAATTGCAAGATAGCCCCTAGAAGTTAATAAATTACAGATTCACCCCTGAAGTTTAACAAATTACTAATTGTAAGTTACAATGAAACCATAAAAGTCACGTACTCAAATCCATAACATTTACATCGTATGTGCTAACGTAAATCATTACTGGTGTGTACTGTTTATTTGTAAAATATTCAATTGATTAGTCTTGTTGAACTCTTGTGCTATTTTGTTTCACTACACAATGTGATAGACTGATTAATTACGTGGCGTGAACGTAGAAAATACTTTAGGATCATTGAGTAGTGTGCGAACTTGGAAGAGAACACGTACGTAGACGTTACTAGTAATGAAAAAAGGAATGAGGTGTGGGTTACCTGCAGGACCTATGTCGTTTGGCGAGTGAAATTTTTAAATGTGGTACCACATGATTTGCCTGTGTCGTTAGGGAATTGAATCATGTAATGGTCCTAGTGTGGTCCTTTATTTATATTTTATGAGGAAAGTTTCTGAAGGTTGATATTCGTAGGTAGAGTTAAAATTCTTTCCACAACAGGTGGAAATCTTTGGTTTTCCACCACAGTCCGTTACGGGTCCCACCAAGCAATTTTTTGTTATAATCTGAACCGTTCATCTTGTAGAGCCCACATAATAGTATATGCACGCAAAAATGAGATTGGTTGGACATCAATAGGTATATTAAAAATTGAATTTCGGTTTAGGAAATGGACTGCCATAAATGATTTAACTTCAAAATCTCTGACCCTCCATTCTGTAAACCAAAATTCAAGTTTTGATATACCATCGATATCTAATCAAGTTGATTTTTTTCATAGGTAGACTACTCTATGTGTTCTACAAGATGAACAATTCAAATTGTAACAAAAAAAAGTCTTATAGGACCCACATACGGTGATGGAAACCCCATAATTTTCACATATGGCGGATAAAATTTACACTCTTCATAGAGTTCACACAAGTTAAAGGCTAGAAAAAAAATCAATGACGACGTGCTCAATTCTGTTTTAATTATTATTTTTTATGTGTTGATTAGTAATAAGTGTTTAAGGGTATGAGAATATCTACTGACGGAATGGAGGAACAACACTCCTAGACCAAGAACAAAGTTATTTGAAGAAGGGCTCGTCGAAGCGAGAAAACCGAAGTTTCATTCCTATTTACGAAATCAACATATTAGTCTAAAGTCCAAATGAAACAATCCTATATGAGCTTTAGTTCAGTCTAAGTTTTTGTGATGTGTAGAGTCCATTAATAAAAATATTTTAGAGTTTAGAGTCCGTGAAAAAAACAAAATTACCATTAATGAGATAAGGGCTTTGTTTGGCTAACACAAAAATGTCCTTTTTCATTTAAATTCTCATTTAAATGAGACAAGGGCCTTGTTTGGCTAACACAAAATGTCTTTTTGTGTTTTTCAATCTTGTTGCACTTATAGGGTACCATAGGATTTTAGACACTTCCATAGGGTGCCCTAGGGTTTTAGGCATTTTTATAGGGTTATAGGGTGCACTTCCTTATTATAGGATTTTAGCGGTTTAGGCACTTTCATAGGGTACCCTAGGGTTTTAGGCACTTTCATATATAGGGGATGTTTGAGAGTCTACTTTTTGGCTTTTTAGTCGGAATGTATTTTGAATTTGGTGTAATGTTTGGAAGCTTACTTTTTGGCTTTTCAACTTTTTGGCTTTTTAGATTATGGTCAAAATGTATTTGGAATCCTGATGAGTGTTTGGATGATATGTGCAAAATGCATTTTAGAAGAGTAGTGTTTGGGAGATAAATGATCAAAATGAATTATGGTTTAGTTTTTTACCATATTGCCCTTGGTTCTTATTACTATATTAAAAGATGTATGATTAATTTTTTTCGTTTTTTAAATATATCAGCACACACACAACTTTTTACACCCTTTATATATATTAAAAATATATGGTTAAAAAATTAATTACTCCAATTTTTATAATGGGGCAATAATGAATTTTGAGGATGTAGACATAATTATTCGAACCTACTAGGATGAGCACCTAAATAAGATCTCCATATAGGATGCCTATTTAATTTTCTCATTTTTAGTCTGTTTGAGCCGATGCAAATATTTTAATTTTTTTTTAATTTTATCCTAAATGATCATAATAATTTTTGACTCTAAAGCCTTTCAATGAATACCCTAAAAGAGCCCTAGAATCAAATTTAAAAAAAATATACACACACGGTAAGGTAAGTTAAAGTTTAGTGTGGGTAAACTTGTATTTTGTTAAAAACAATAAGGGTAATTTGGTCATTTTACCTAAAATGGGAAAACCTGTTAATGCAAAAAGTACCTTTCCCCCTCTTCTCACTTTTGCCCTAGTTAAGGGAAATCAGTGAATCTATTTTGGCAAAACTCATCTTCAAAAGTAGGTGCCAAACAAGGAAAATCTAAAAAGTCATATTGAGAACCAAAAACTGAAAACACATTCTCCAAAACACATTTCCAAAATGGGCGACCAAACAACCAAAATGTAAAAAATAAAAAATGAGAAGTTGAAAATGTGGGAACCAAACACCCTCATAGGGTACCTTAAGGTTTTAGGCACTTTCATAGGGTATCTTAGGATTTTAGGCACTTTCAACGCCGGTCAACATTGGTCAACTCCGGTCAATGCCAGTCAACCTTGGGAGGGGTTTTTTTGTAAATCTTGGGCAGAATGTCCTTTAGACTTTATGAAAAAATATTTATGTCCTTATTATAGCAAAAACTCTTATAGTATGTCATCCTACTCAATTTGCCTACTATAAACTTAGATAGTGAGACAATGACGTGCACTACGCAGCACTTTTGAAAGATCTATATTTTTTATAATTCAGATAATTAGGTCAGCTTACATGCACCTTCATTATTAATTAATGTTGGGAGACCAATTCTATCGTTTGCTTGATTATGCTTTTTACAAATTTATGTATGGTACAGTAGTGATCGAGCTCCCTCTTAAACACACACACACACTTAACCCAAACTCCCAATGTGAGAGCCGGTCCAAATCACTTTCAAAATCTTAATTGTATGAAGCTCATGTAAAAATGGAAAGATAATATGGTGCAACTATTTTTACCTTGGATTTGGGCTACTTTTAACCGTCTTCCTTCCATACTTTCTCCATTTAAATCCATCATCCATGATCTCCATCACAGACTTTGTTCTAAATGCAATCCTTAATCCCACATCCATCTTCACTCTCTTCAACCCACTTTCACATCTTCTGCACAATAGCATCATCAAATAAATGGTTAGCATAAAAAAACCCAAATTGTTAAAGTACACCTAAATTGGAGAGATCAACTTTGTTAAGGTGTGGACCACAGACATGACAACTCCTCAGAAACTAAGTTTTGAGAAGTGAGAACATCAACCAAATAAATTTTCCGTAATCTGAGAAAAAAGATTATTTCAAAAAATATTCTGAAAACTCCAGCCACGGTCAACTGATTTGAAAGAGAACAATGATATCGTCACGCAAAGACTTGCATGTTACTGTTTCTTGGTACTTTTGGACGCGCACGATTGAGCGCTGCAAACTCTTTTTTAGGACACACCCGTAAAAAAGTTTTTCTCATACATATATACTCCATCGGTATATATATGTTCATACCTTTTGTGTGTCTGAATATGTTCATGCTCGGCTGGTGGATTTGTTTCACGGGATAAAGATAAAAGGTCTCTCCTGTTCTTTTGAACTCAACTTAAACTTAGCTTAAATCTGAAAATTGTCCTTATTTGAATTTTTTCACATTTGTCAGTTTTGCGCCAAACTTTTGTGAGGTATTGATTCGTTTCGACGAGAGGAATCAGAAAAGTAAATTTTTTTTTTTTACTTTTTTCAAGTATTTTGAGAAATAACCACTTTTTAGCGCAATAATGTCAATATTTTTTTGCTAAAAAGTGGTTATATCTAAAAATACTTGGGTAAAAGTAAAAAATTTTTACTTTTCCGATTCCTCTCATCGAGTTGAATCAATAACTCAAAAAAATTTGGTGCAAAACTAACAAATGTGAAAAAAATTCAATTAAAGACAAAATTCTCAGATTTAAATTAAATTCAAGAGAACGGGAATTGTATCGGCCGATTAATTAATTAATAGTGATTGAATTATAACAGCACACCCTCACCTCATTTTTTTGGGGTGTAATTTAGCTTGAAATTAAAAAAAGGTTAATCGAATGTACAGCCTACAAAGGACATACTTTAGGAGGAAAAAAGGAAGAAGAAGAAAAAGAAGAGTGAAAAAAGTGTGATAACCCATATACAACCCGCATGAAGCGTAGAGTAGAGTAATGTAACATAGCAACAGGCAACATGC
The DNA here is from genome assembly GCA_019656275.1 of Rhododendron kiyosumense. NCBI lineage: Eukaryota > Viridiplantae > Streptophyta > Magnoliopsida > Ericales > Ericaceae > Rhododendron > Rhododendron kiyosumense. The sequence continues at coordinate 759,700 of BPLS01000286.1, read as the reverse complement.
ATTGTGGTTTGGTATTCTACCCCTGTTGCTCTGTCCGTCTATGAAGAACGATAGAGTAACAGAGGTAGGATACAAGATGATACAAAATATGCAATGTAATGCAAGTAATAACAGATAATGATAGCTACCTACTGCCTGGCACATCCCGCCAGACTAGGATATAACGTATATAGTCACGGTCAGAATACGACCAGTTAATGAACCATCACTGAGGAAAAGCAGGACATAGTAACTCGGCATCGATGGAAGGTTGAACAGCTACTACAGAGGAACAAGGCACCGAAAAGAGGCTCGAACCGGAGATGTCAACATCCGACAGGGGGCCCAACCCTGCACACCACGCCCATTCTGCCTGGACTACTACTCCCTCAACCAAATTCCCAAAGCTCAACATAAAACAACTCGCTCTCAGCCAACTACCAATCACAACAGACTCCAGAGATGGGATAGACAAACCAAAATACTAATACTCCAACCAAATTCAGAGCGACAAGCATAATACCCACTTCTAGCTATAAGAACAGCTACTATAGATGGACTAGGCACCAAGAAGAGGTTAATTATATATCCTCACCTCAAGTTGCATTGTTATATCCTCAAATTTTGTTAGGTTAATTATATATCCAATCAATATATGCTTAATCCCATAATCTTATTTTTAACCAACCAACTGATAGTTGTAGAAGGTAAAGAATAATTCGCCACATGGCGTGTTAACTGAGATGTCAACGTGGCACGTTACTCGAAATGGCATGTAACACGATTAACTGAAAATGATGACCGCATGACCAAGAGGCCGAGTGACCAAGGGGGAGGCCGGCCGGCTTGAAGAACCGCATGATCAGTTGGGCTCCCCAGATCTCCTAGGGCCAAATGACTTGGTGGCTGGCAGTGACAGACGCATGATTCTTGATGGGTGGAGGGGGGGACCGAATCACATGTATTCATAAATTGACAACAAAAGATATCTCACATAGCAATAACACAATTTTGAGAGGACCTTTCTTTATAATTTTTACATACAAAACCTAAAATAGAGTATAAATTAATACTGGGATAATTGTGGGGTTTGTAGGGACCCGGGCCCCCACTTGAACCTCTATGTCCGCCTCTGATGGCCGGGCTAGCTAGCTGAATAAATGAGCTGATCGATTGAGTTAGGAGGACAAGGGGATAGCCAAGCAAGAAAACCCAATGCCGCCTGAACAGTATTGGATTTGAGATCAGTGGTGAAAAAACATATAGAAATTTTTTGCGATACAAAACTCCATATAAACTGAATTTTTTAATATTAGGTAGAAATTTATTAGGCTTAAGTATTGTATTTTGTTGAGCTATACTATCTAATTATTTACAAATTTAAGTGGATTTTATTCATTTTATCTTCGTCCTATTCATCCAGTGCAAATAATACTAAAAAAAATCAAATTGCATGTCAAAACATAAGAAAATTTTAGCACATTTTTTGAACTTAAGGAATTTGCTTGAACACCTCAAATAATAGTGGAGCCGCCCATGTCACAGTGTCTTTTGCTCATCCTCCAGAACAACGCCTTCATCAACTTCTAGTTCAGCTTTCTCATCGGATTTCGGTTCTTCTGGACTAGTCTCATTTGCGATTGCTTCTTGTGGTTAATTTTGAGATATTTTTTCCCATGACGTTGTTGCCTTGAAGAATATTGTGGGGCTCTAGATCCACCTCTCTTGCCTCTGGTTCACAACTGGTTCACACCTAGGTTTCTCTCTTGACTTGCACAAGAAAGCACGACAAAAAGACCACGCCGGTCGGCTACCGGAATGGCCCTCCGACGAGCAAGTCAGAAGGTGCTAAGCAAAGAAAGGAAAGCACTGGGTTTGTGGGTGGAGAAGAGACTGTACCTTTTAGGGTTGCATACTTTCCTTTATATAAAGTCTCCTGACTTGCTCCCTAAGCTGAGGTGTGTGCCAAGCATGCTTAGGTAACCACCTCCGGCTACGCCACACTTGACATTAGGGATAAGGCAGTTACCATTCATGAGCTCTAGTTGACACCCCATGTGCATCCACGCCTATCTCATTTCATAACCGCTTTGAGTGACATCATCCCCATCACTCTAGATGAGGTAGTTACAAGCATGTGGACAGGCTGCCATGGGAAACATGGCCAAGCCCAGTGGCTGAACATTGGGCCGAACCGAAGAGGGTTAGTTTGCATTCAAGATGAGTCAACAACCCTCAGTTGTCGGTCGATCTGAGCATCGTTCAAGCCGAACCCTATGGCCGAGCCTATAAGCCCAATCAAAGGTTCGATCGTTCCAAACAGAACTTAGGGGTTAGACCCGGCCTTCCGCCGAGCGTAGTGGCTATGACCGAACTGTCATATTCGGCTCACTACAAATATCAAAGAAATAATGAACTTCTCTCAAACCTTCTTCGCATTTTATCTAAGAAAAAACGGGAATGACAATAACTTGATTGGAGACAGGAATTATAGAAAAGAAAAAAAAAAGCCACTGAATTAGCGAAACTGCTATAAAAATTTTGCTTCTACAACTTTATGACAAAACACAGTGATGAGATCGAGCAGAAATTAAAGTACTTAAAAGTGAGGAAGCAACATCCCTCGTTAATTTTACCCAAAAATAAAAACATCCCTCGTTAATTTATTTTAAGCATACATGATACGACACATGCACTGGCAAAAGGACATTACATGCCTTTTTCAACCGTTACGGAGTAGCAACTTTACCTTAATCTAACCAACAGAGATGCCATAGCCAATACAAGGAAGGCCACAATCCCAGTGATATTACCGGGCCTTGGTACAAAAATGGGAGATGGTGTCAATCAGTCATGAGCGACCGAGAGCAACCACTTGTTTCCCGATGTTGCGGCTGCTGAAAAGTCCTACAAGGGCTGCGGGGCCACTCTCGAGGCCTTCAACGACATCTTCCACGTATACTATTTTTCCTTCTCGGATACAAGGCAGGACAGTTTCCAAAAACTTGGAGTAAAACGGATAGTAATAAAAAGGGCAAATTTTCGTAGTAGTCCCTGTAGTTTTACGGTTGTCTCACTTTCGTCCCTCTAGTTTCAAAGTGCTCGAATTTCATCCCTGTAGTTTATTTTACGTTCCAAATTGGTAAAATCGTTAACACCGTTAACGAAACTAACGGAAAAAAAAAATAAGTGTTCCAATTTTCAATTCGTTTGAACCGATGCGAAGATCTTATTTTTTTGATCATTTTATCCTAAATAATCGTAATGAATTTTTGGCTTTAAGGCCTTTCAACGAGCACCCGAAGACTCCTTATTTAGTTTCAGAGCTCTCTTAGGGTTCTCATTGAAAGGCCTTAGAGTCAAAAATTCATTACGACCATTTAGGATAAAATGATCAAAAAAATAAGATCTTCGTATTGGTTCAAACAGATTGAAAATGGAACACTTAATTTTTTTTTTCCGTTAGTTTCGTTAATGGTGTTAACGATTTTACCAATTTGGAACGTAAAACAAACTACAGGGACGAAATTCGAGCACTTTGAAACTAGAGGGACGAAAGTGAGACAACCGTAAAACTACAGGGACTACTACGAAAATTTGCCCTAATAAAAAACGACAAATCCTTCCATCCGAACTCGCTTGTACACAAGATTCATCAAGTTGTTCACTCCGTCAGGCTGCTCAAGATTGTATTGGGAGACCATTCCACAAAGGGCTATCCGGCCATGGTTTCGCATATTGAGGAGCACTGCATCAAGCATCTTCCCACCGACATTGTCAAAGTATATGTCAATGCCCTCGGGAAAACCCCTAGCCACAACAGAGAATAGAATGTCATCCGAAAGCAAAGTCATAATTAAGTAGCTGTATCCCATTCCAGATCACTTCTATAATAAGAAAGAAAAAAAAAAGTTACCACACATACCAAAAAGCTACTTACCTATTATTTTTAAGCAACTAGATGCATTCCAACGTGCAAAGCACGTTATTTATGCCCGTTGTGTAGAGGGGTTTTGATTTTTTGTGAAATTACGGATCTTGTTGTCAAAGGAAAGGTTATAAGAATAAGTTTGGTCAAGTGTATAAATAGAAGTAGCTAGATGTAATAGTACTTATACTTTAGATAAGTTTTGGTGTTGAACAAAAGGGTTGAACTTTTGCTTTGTCTGAACTTTTGCTTTCTATAACCCTTTGGCAAATGTATAAAAAAACCTGTAGCCAAAGTGATAGAAGTAAAGAGATACGTACCTGGAGTACTATAGCACATGAAAGAATTATGCACAAGGGCATCCAACCATTTAACTAAATCATCACGTCCAACCCATTCCAAATTCTCATCCAAGCCCAATATATCCCTGTACTCGTGTACAAAGAGACTAAATGCTTTATGCTCCAGGAACCCAGGATGTGGATACCTCGCAACAGCGGCAATCACCCTTCGGCCTTCAATAGGGACAGGCAATAAAACCCTCCATGTGGAGTTTGACCATTCCGATGCTTGACATGCAACCATCGGCGAAATGGAACACGCACAACCATATTGAATCATAAAACCAAAGATTCAGAACTCATTGAATATACTTTGGAATGAAGGCATATATGGAAATTAAATCCGTACAACTAAGTATATTAATAGTAGCTCCATTCATTTTCCCCTCATCTCTCTCTCTCTCTCTCTCTCTACATTGCAATTCGGCTCTGCTTTGTTTCTCTCTCCTCCCTTTCCTGCTTCCTAGTAATCTCTCTCTCTCTTGTAATATGCTTTGTTCCCTTCTTTGCTAAATTTGGCTTTCTTTGGACTGTTGATCAATGTGAATATAGATCCATAAGCTATTGGAATAATTTGGAAGTGTAATAGAGTTGCTAATCGGATAGCTTCAGTTTTTCAAAGGGGAGTTTTACCAGTCAGAAAATCATACAGATAATAAACAGAGAGCACAATTGGGATATATGTATTTTTTTATAAGGGACTCCATGGAAGCCATCAACATTCCAATCTTCATATCTAGCAAAATATTAAGTTCACGAGGAAAGGGAATCACAAAACCCAAATAACACAAACCAACTCAAACCCAGGAACATTACCTTGTTCTACGGACATCCAACAACTAGCAGTTCAGAAATTTGGTAAACAAACACGAAAACACCAAGCAGATCAAATGACAAACATCATTCTACGGACATCCAACAACTAGCAGTTCAGAAATTTGCATGAACAAATGACTGAAATAAGCTTCTCCCTTTGTTTCTATTCCGATATATATATCTAAACCTCTCCACTCCAAGCCACCTGTCGAACCCTTACCACCACGTAGCCCGCTACATGGCACAATGAAAATGACCGAGGCCATTACATGGCACAAGGAAAATGACTGATTGCCCCAACATGCCAAAAGCACAATCATCCAAATCAATGGCTAAATTCGTCCAAATCAGCAAAAATGGCAAGCGAAAAATTGACCAAAACTCCCTCTTCTTATAGAGGAGGAGGACAAGCTTGAAATGTTACTAACACATGAAAATAAAAAGCGTCAAGAAAATGGAGAGAGAAGATTGGTTTGGTCCAGATTTATATCACCAAATGAATTCTTTTTGTAGCGGGCCGAACTCGGCTGTGACTTTACCGGGGCTCAGCCTGAGCTGAGGCACATCAGTCGTCGGTTTTGCCTTCACTTTGCGTCCAGCGACGGAAAGATTTATGTCAAGCTCGGCCACCATTTGGGAGGTGGCTCCGTGGATGATTTTCGCTTGGCCCAAGTTCCCTTTGGGCTCGGCTACCCTTCAGGCTCGACAACCGCCATAATCTTCCGGGCTCGGCCACCTGTGCGGCCACGTGCCCACCCACGTGCCTAGACAGTTATGCCAAAGGATAATCATGAACGCACATGGAGCATGCCAGCTCACGCCAAAGCGGTTACCAGATTTATCCGGTGACGTCATGATGATTATACTCGGCCAGTGCAAGGCACATGGCCGTACTTGGAGAGCAAGTCAAGGAGGCTCTATAAATACTAGAGGATGACGCCCCAAAGAGGTACACACACACACACTAATACCCACGAAAAACCCTATTCTTTTTCCTCTCTCTCTGCACCTACTTATCCTCTCGCCGGAGCGCCTTGCCGGGCAACCCCCAGTCGGGTCTTAGCCATGCGTTCATTGTGCAGGCTAGGTGGAGAAGGCTAGGACACCATTGAACCCAGCGGAGGAAGAAACCAGATCAAAGATCACGAGCCACACAATCGGTGAACCCGACGTGAAACCTTCCTAGCTTCTGATTCAAATGGCTCAAACCCTCCTCCAAACCATCTTCCTCTTCCAACGACAGACGAAAATTCAACCGCAATGGGCGGAGATCCACCTGATGTTACCGTTTCAAGGGCCAAAGATGCCAGTGGAAACACAATCCTCCCACTGTTCCCCGAAAGACACATGTCCATCTCCGTCCCACCAAGTTCCAGCCTATCCCCAGCAACAGATGGCATAACGGCGGCCTACATCCACCTGCTGCAGCGTCGAGACGACGAAAGGGATAATGAACTGGCGGCACTAAGGGCGGAGGTGGCCCAGATGAAACAACATCTGCAGGACGCAACACCGGCCGCCTCCAGATCCATTGGAGGTGGGAGGCGGAGGCAAAGAAGCTCTCTTTCCCCACCTCCTCCTCCACCATGAGAGCAACCCAACGAGGCGGGCCACCACGTCTCCGTCAAAGACCGCCTTGGGTTTACATTAGAGAAGGGAGACACCAGGGAACTTATTCTCTACAAACGACCTACAATATCTGGAACGCACCGCTCGAGATCCCACCAATAACGAACCCGCACAAGGGACACCGAGTTTTTCACGAGCACGTACTCAACTGGTCGTGCGGAGTTCTCTTGCACAACGGCCTCAAGCCGTAGCCGAGACTCCGTAGAGAAAAGGCGCCACGTCTCTGAACTCCTCGGGGAGATCCCACAAGAAAACTTGGATAACGGAAACCATGTTCGGCGGAACGGAAAAGGAGCACGGATCGAAGGGACAGAGAACGAAAACAAAACCCATTCGGACAAGGAGAAATCAGTTGACTACCCTCACGGAACAACGACGGACCTACGGGATAAGCTTCGCAGCCGAGCCCGCGAGAAACTCGCAGAAAAAGTACCCAAAGAAAAGGACCCAAAGAGGACACAGACGGACGAACTCGGCAAACCACTGCGTCCAGGGTTCGAGCGTCAGCTGAAGGACCTCGGCGTCTCGGCCTTCACATCCCACATCAACAATACCGTAGCCGAACCTAACTTCCACTTGCCAAAGTTCACGAAGTTTGATCCAGCCACTTGCGAGGCGTACACTCACCTGATTCACTTTCGCCTGACAATTGAACTATGCACCACAAAGGATGAAATCAAATGCAAAGTGTTCCCATCCAGCCTCGGCTCCCTTGGACTCCAATGGTTCAACAAATTGCCCGTTGGATCCATACGGAACCTGGCCGATCTTGAACGTGCCTTAAACACTCACTGTATCACCAGTAACAGGACGGCCAAGGAGCCTGAATCCTTGTCCCAGATGAGGAAGCTCCCAAATGAAACGCTCAGACACTACGCCGAGCGATACTAGCAACTTTTCAATGAAATTCCTGGAATCGATGAGTACTGGGCCGCATGTACCTTCAAAAATGGGTTGGAATCTAGTAGTAAGATACTAGACGAACTAACTATTCGACTTCCGCACGGCATGGGAGAGTTGATGCGCGTCGTAGAACTGTTCTGTGCTCTTGAAGAATTCTACGCGGACTGAGCCGCTCAGGGGATTCCAAATTCAACAACCTTTCTACCGACGGCAGCTTCTTAGCTGCCGACACCAATCACAACTCAGCAATCCCAGCCAAAGAAACATGTCAACAACATCAAAGAGAGGAAGAAACGCTAGCCAAAAGAGCACGACTATGTAGCCGAAACCACCCACTTCAAAGAACCCATCTGGTCCTTTCTGAAGGAGATCATGAGGCAGCCATGGTTCGAGTGGCCGCAAGGTAAGCTCGGCACAGACAATGGCCAAGCGGATCAAAACCCAAGGAAGAAGTGCTCATATCATAATGAGCTCGGCCACTACACAACGACATGCGCTCAGTATAAGGCGCTGTTGGAACGTTTGGCGGCCCAAGGCCATCTTGATCAATACATTGATCGTGCAAAAATGCCCGCCCATCCACCTGCCGAAAATTCCAACCCCAACGAACCATGGCTGACGATACATGTCATCCACGGCCTAGTGACAAAAGAATCCGAAACAAACCTCCGAGCCGACCTCAATCGTGCCTCCACTTCTAAACAGATACTTGCGGTGGGACTCGGGTCAAAACGCCCACGCCCAGACGAACAGCCCAAGTGGACCATCACTTTCACCGAGCGCGACCTTGAGTTTGTACAAACTCCACACTCCGAAGCTCTCGTCGTGACCGTGCAAATCGGAGTCCACGATGTCAAAAGAGTCCTCATCGATCAGGGAAGCTTAGCAGAGGTGATGTACTATGACCTGTTCAAAAAGCTTGACCTCCCAGAGTCAGCCCTACAACCCGCCGAAGTCCCTCTCATCGGATTGAACGGAGCACCGGTTTGGCCGCTCGGTCGAATCTTCCTTCCGGTCTTTGTCGGTTCGAAAACGTTGACCGTCGAGTTTATCATCATCAATGTGCCGAGCCCGTATAACGCAATTCTTGGCCGAACCTGGCTTCATGGCATGCAAGCAATTGCTTCAACCTACCACCAGGTTGTTCGCTTCATCGGCTCCAATGGATGACAGGAAGATCTGCGAGGTGACCAACTCGCCTCGAAAAAGTGCTACGTCTCAGCTGTCCACAACTCCACCAAGGCCAAACAAGTACAATGGGTTGAAGTCCCCGACATGGCCGTGATTGAAGACGTCGACCAGAAAGTCGAGGACAAAACTGAAGAGGACCTAATCCCAATGCCCATCAACGAGGATGGTTCACGTTTCTTCTTAATCGCATCCTCACTCAGCGATAACGACCGGGAAGAAACGTTCCGATACCTAAGGGACAACATAGAAGTTTTCGCATGGACCCCCAATGAGATGCCTGGGGTCGACCCAGATTTCATCTGCCACTCTCTCAACGTCAAAAAAGATGCGAAGCCAGTAGTCTAGAAAGCGCGGCGGTTGGCCACCGAACATGCCGACTCCGTAGTAGACGAAGTAAAGCGGCTACTGGAAGCTAACGCCATACAAGAGGTGCAATACCCAACTTGGCTTTCAAACACGGTGGTCGTTAAGAAGAAAAATGGCAAATGGCGCGTTTGCGTTGACTACACCAACCTTAACGATGCTTGTCCAAAAGATTGGTTCCCACTTCCCAAGATCGATCAACTGGTTGACGCAACAGCGGGACATGCTCGGCTAACCTTCCTCGACGCCTACCGTGGCTACCATCAGATAGCCATGGACCCAGATGACATGAAAAAAATGGCCTTCATCACCCCTTATGGCGTTTTCTGTTACCGCGTTATGCCATTCGGTCTCAAAAACTCTTGCGCTACATTCAACCGCGCCATATTCAAGATGATGCACGCTCAAATTGGCCACACTTTGGAAGCCTATGTCGACGACCTTGTTGTCAAAAGTCAGAAGGAGAGCAACCACCTCCAAGAGTTGAAAGAAATATTCAACATCCTCAAATTCTACAACCTCCGTTTAAACCTTGAGAAATGTGCGTTCGGCGTGAGTGCCGAAAAGTTTCTTGGGCATTTGGTTACTAGGCGCAGTATTGAAGCCGACCCCAACCAAATCAAAGCCATTGCAAATTTGCGGCCACCAAGAACAATCAAGGAAGTCCAACGACTCACTGGAATGGCAGCCACTTTGAACCGGTTCATTAGCAAGTCCTCTGACAAATGCCATGCCTTCTTTCACGCGTTGAAAGGCAAGAGCCGACGTAGCTTTGAATGGACTCCAGAGTGCGACTCCTCTTTGGCTGAACTCAAAGAATACCTAAGCTCGGCCCCATTACTAGTAAAACCAAAGGAATTTGAGACTCAATATTTGTATCTTGCTGTCTCCGCCCACCCGGTCAATTCTGCCCTCGTTCGACGGGAAGGGATTGATGAGAAGCCAATATACTTCACAAGCAAAACACTTTTCCCGGCGCAAACACGCTATCTTCTACTAGAGAAACTAGCCCTCGCTCTCATCTCGGCGGCAAGAAAACTACTGCATTACTTCCAGTCCCATTCAATTATCATCTTAACCGAAAACCCCCTCAAAACTCTCTTTCAAAAGGCAGATCTTTCCAACCGGGTATGTAAATGGGCTGTCGAACTTGCAAACTTTGACATCAGCTTTGAGCCACGAATGGCAATCAAAGGCCAGGTGTTGGCCGACTTCATAGTGGAACTAACTCCTGAGGATGCAGCAACACTCAACATTCCAACTCTACCCACTGTCACCGAACAAAACCCCTCGGTTAAGCCATGGCATCTTTTTAAGGAGAGACTTGGCGCTTAAACCTCGACGGGGCTTCCAACAGCAACAGAGCTGTAGACACCCTATTCTGGACTATCCATATAACGCTGTTTTACGGTGTTTTTACTTCCCCGATGATGATTATGGTTAAGAACAGTTTAAGGTCGGTGGTGTGTTTGAGCTTTGAGTGTTCCGAACCTCATCCAAACTCCTTCAATACCCGTTTCAAACCCTTCAAGCCAGAGCTAAATGGCCCCAGCAAAACCAAACTTGCTTTCGCCAGCCCTGTTCTGACGTACGCCAGTTGACTGCCACGTGTCAGTCATCAACCGTTGACTCTGTTTTCACTGGCGCACGCACGTCCAGGCCTGGCGCACGCCAGTCAAATCCAGTCAAAGCAGCACTATTCAACCATGTGCTCGGGACTTTTGTGCCCACCCTGACATAGTCTACAGTCCCTGAAGATTACTCTCGGCTGGCCGGCTCCCCCTCTCTCCTACACTCCCTTTCAACCCAAGTCCCATGCATTTAATGCATGAGACTCCTCCCTTTAACTCAACCAAGCCTTTAACCACAGCTGACTGCCTTTCCCTCAGTCCATTCTCCTCCTATAAATACCCCCCTTTGCATTCATTTGCAAGGGTTTACCTCCATTAAGAGCCTAAGCTCCATTTCTCCTTTCTTTTGCTCTCTCTTCTCCTCCATTGAAAGAGAAAGAAGTGGAGTACTCCCACACACTCCCCACTGATATTCAGCCATCATCTAGCCTTCATCTTCCACCTCAAAGCTCAAAACCACCTTCAAACCTCAAACCAAAGGTATACCACCTTTGCGTGGCTTTCTGTTTTTGATCCCTGAGTGGAACCAGAAGAGCCCAAGCTAGTAATCAATACTAGTCCTGGCCTTAAAATGGTAAAATACAATAGTCGTATGAAAGGATAGATGGCGCACGCCAGTAACGTAAGGCCGTACGCCAGTCATGGCAATACGTGCACTACTAGCGTGGGGATCATTGATCATCCATTTATTGCTTATATTTTCTTTCATCACCTTATAGCATGCTAATAACCAGTCTACTGCTTTCTGTACTCTCTAACTGTTAGCTGTAGCTTTCAATGCTTGTTCCTTTTTCTTGTTCTAGGGGGGCCTCTGGGATCTTTCTGGTCATGTTCGAGAGCCCAGATGATGCAAAGCCAAGCACTGGACAAGAGACATGACTGGCGTACGGTCTCACAAGACCGGCATACGACAGTCACGCCAAGGTCCAGTGGCTGGCTCTTGTATTGTAGCTTAGTTCTGGCCTCTTGCTATCTCCCCACTCTGTTTAAGGGGTTTCCTATCTGTTTTCATGGCTTCAAGTCATTTCATATATTTGTATCTATAAATATGATTGCTCTATAAATTGTGTGGTTTGTCCTGGGTGTGAACTGGTCCATTCCAGCGCCCAGAGGGTTGCAAACAAACACTGTGAGTGCATAGGAGTGGTGTACACAAGTTTTGAGGTGGCGTGCGCAGTTCGTGTCAGTATGCAGTGGCTTGGCCAGTGCATACTGGTGTGTTGCTTGCTCACACCTCTAAAAGATAGCGTACCCCATCTTTTTCAAGCTGCTTTCAGTGCTTGTTCTCAATCTATATTCATTATTGTAAGCAAATCATCATCCTTAAACATTTTTCGCATAAATGCAACTTGTTACAGTATTAATCCCCATTAATTGTTCCCCCACCCTAACTGGCTAAAAAAAATGTTCAATGAGAGAAAAATGCAAACATTTTATAAAATGCTTGAGTAGAGACCGATCTCTGAATTGGGTGAGAGGGGTGCCATAAAACCCTTCCCCTCTCGTAACCTGGCTCCCGAATCTCAGATATCGAAGGTGACGACGGACCAGTCTACGCCTTTTTCAAATCAAACAAAATTTTAAATTAAACAAAAGTAGCAAACGTTTTTGAGTTCGGTTCCTTGGGTGTTTCACCGCTAAAATTCGAATGGCGACTCTGAATCGAAGCGTTTCGCCGCGCTTTTTCCAAAAGAGGGTCGCACCCAATTTTATAAATAAAATCTTTGGGGTGTGTGCCCACAGTGGCGACTTTGCTGGGGATCATTGCATTGATCAATATTTGGCAATTAATACATAAATGAACAATTTTCAAAAGCTTGTCAAAACAGTACGCTTCGCGATGCTGAAGAACGGAATGGTAAAGTAACAGGATCTCAGCATCCGACCATTTCGAACTGGGGATTTTTCTATTGTTCGCTTGTGTAGTTTTCTCCAAATATTGATTAATGAAAGTGAGCTAAGCTTCAAAAGGCATTTTTTCAAAACCTGGCATTTTTCTCTCGTTCAAATCATTCTTTCAGCGTTCTTCATGTGCATTGATATTGGCTAGCCCTGTTGAGGTATTTTGGGTAACCGGCACAGTTTACTGGAGCCCGAGGTCCTCGAACGCCCAACAACCTTGGACGATGATGAGTCGTAATACCGTTCGACCATTGCTTTGCTACAAGCGTTGAAGTGGGAGGTATACCGCGGATCTAGTCAGAGGAACCCCTTTAAACCAAAATCGGCCTATACATGCGTACAAAGCACTAGAACCTTTCAATCTAATACAAGAACCTGCAGGGTAGGATTGCTTGCATTTAACCCCCATAAACTGTCTATGTGTTATTGCTTTCCCTATCGCATGCCTGTACATACATACATTCCATTTTGTGTAGGAGCATGCTAGGGCGGCTTTTAGGTTGTCTAGAGTTCGTCTCATGACTATGGGGACGCTGCCTTGAACCGATGAAGAGTCGCGTGCCTCAAAGGTGCGTGTTGTCAGCATTCGAATTCCTTTGGTTGACAAAAACTTTGAGAAACCAATGCTCTCTAAGACTTTGTTTAAGATTCAATCAAAGTTTCAAACAGAAAACTAGGAACAACAGAGGATATGTTGTGATACTTACACCATCTAGGTTAAAAGTGCTAATCACTCACACCGCTCAGGCTCCGGCACGACGTATGCTCTAAGTTGTTCCCATCCCAGCATTGAAACTTCAAGGGAAGGAATAGCCAAGTCTTAGGCTATTTTGGCATCTCGTAGTCGTGGTCGATTCAATCAAAGATACATCGTCGAAAAGAAATCCGAGGATTCGGGCAGTGTCTAAATATCCTGGGTCGAACTCTCCTTAGTTCTAGAGTCTAAGAGGACACTGACGACGTTCGCATTGTTCATTTTTCAATCCTTTCCAATAAACTGTTGCAAGCTATCACTGAGCTCTTATACTTTGCTGTCTAGCTACACCATAGGGATATCCGAGAACAAGGGCCAAACCTGCTTGGGAACATCTGTTGGGTCTGTTTGAGGAACTGTTTGGGGGTGTGCTTTTCTGCTCGTCACAACGGAAGACCAGGCTTGCACTCTGTCAAGGGAGGACTCAGCACCGACTACTCCGCACGAATCTCCTCCGTCCTCTCCGGCCCCACTCGTGACTCCAAAGTTAGTCAAAACAGGAATCTTAGATATGGCAGAAACTCCACCGCCAAATCTTGCTATAGTCTTAGCCGATCTCCAGCACAACCTGGCCGTCATGCAGGAAAGGGCTGACCAAGCCGATGCTGCCATGGCCAACCTGCAAGCTCTCATTAACGAAAGGCTCCCAACCGGCAGAATAGGTGGAGAAAGACAAGGTGGAGAAAGACAAAAGCGCGAGCTTGTAGCCGGAGAGGACCCTGTGGCCGAATAACCTGTTGTGAATCCAGAAATGGCTGCTCTGATTGCCAAGATGGCCAAGCTTGAGGAAACGGTTTCTAAATCTAAAAGGATCAACGCCGGAGGTTTGGATATGAACCGCCTCTGCCCTTTTCCAAACGCTCGGCTGCCCGAAATGTTCAAAATGCCAGACTTTGCAAAGTTTGATGGAACGGGCGACCCGAAAGCCCATTTGTTGGCTTATCACGGTGCGATGAAGCTGCATGGGGTTGAGGAGGAAGCAATGGCTCAGTTGTTCCCTCAGACTCTTGCTGGACCCGCTTTTCAGTGGTTCCTGTCTCTCGACATCTCCAAGCGCCGAACATGGGAAAACATTGGTGCAGCCTTCAATGCCCAGTACAGCTACAATGCCCAGCTCAAAATGACCACTCGAGAGTTGGAGTCGACCAAGATGAATGCAAAGGAGTCTTTCGCAGGCTTTATCAAACGTTGGAGGGCTAAAGCAGCCATCATGATTGATCGCCCGAGTGAGAAGGATCAGATCCGCATCATTTCCCGTAATCTGCAGCCAGATTTTGCCAAGAATCTCGTACTAGTTCAACGGGCCAATTTCGACACCTTCTTTGAGTCCGTTCTTGCCATTAAGGAAGCTCTCCAAACTGGGGTTTTGTCGCGAGTGACACTCCTTCCTCCACCTCGGGATCCAAAGCTAAGACTCGTGCTTACACAGGGAGTAGCACTGCTTTGTTTGGTAATAACAACTATGCCAATGCAACATTTGCCGGCAACAGTGCTACTCAGGATTCCAGCCACATCGCCGATGTCAACTAGGTGCAAGCCCCTCAAAAACCCTGAAACCGGAACCAGCCCCGGAACTTCACCAAGTTCAAAGCTCAACTATCTCAAGTGCTTGAAAGGTTGATCAAGTCCGATCACCTCAGGCCATTGGACCCAACTCCACTTCCCCAAAATCCATCTCCTAGCCATAACCCGAATGCCTTCTGCGCCTATCACGAGATGCCCGGCCATCACACTGATTCTTGCTATCGCCTCCGTCATGTGATACAAGATCTAGTGGACAATGGTACTCTTCCAACCCCTCCTAAGCCTAATGTAATCACCAACTCTATGCCGCAGCACAACGGCCACCCTTAAATCAACCAGATGGCTCTTGCCTCCACTATAATCTAGCCTAGCTCCACTATATTCAACCCCACTAACCATATAACCTCAGCCTATTACCCCAAACCTGTCGTAGCTTTCCCGGAGGACTTCAGTGTCAATATGTTAGCAGTTGGATGGGACCTGAAAGACAGGGCGAAAGATTGGGAAGAGCTTGCACATGACTGGAATGAGCAATATCATATGGGGTTCCCGCAGGATTCGGTTGTCGATCAAGAACAGCTAAACCAGTGGGAAGAAGAATGGATTACAATGCGAACAGATCCGCTGGATGGCCAGTCACTGTTCATGCTCTTTTACCAGCCAGAGCCGGTCATGCCTGTAGAAGAGGACAAAGAGTACGTGTGGGGCACAGAACCCGACATTGCACAGCTAGTCGAGCTCCAGGGCCTCAGCATAGAGAAAGTCGGCTCCGATAACAGCATAGATGAGCGATACCTAGAGTCCTATGTTGAAAAGGAGGAAGTTTCTGATGAACCTCGCCGGCTGGGAGCTTTCCTGCTTTTAATCAAGGCACTCTCGAATGCCGTTCACGAGTATGACCTTGGAGTTGATCCAACTGTCAACATCGTCCCTTTGGAACAGCCGCGTCCATTGGTAGCTCCGAGCGAGGACTGTTCAATCATGGTTCTAAATGCACCGCCTGATAACCTGTGGGAGGTGAATGAGATCATCGATCTAAACAAGAACCCTCTCTCGGCTGATTTTTGGGAGAATGATAAGGTGGTCGACATGAATGTTGGGGATGAGGTCTGGACCGTCAACACTGCTTTGGTGGATGGAGGTTTCTGGGATGTGCTGTTCGTCACCAACCCGGGAACGCCTTTTGAGGAGGTTGCTGCTCAGGATCCGGCTTTTTGGAAGGGCTGGTAATGGATGATTTGGAATGGGATATAGCTCCGGGTCAAGTTGCGTCAGTCGACAAGGGGAAGCGCAAGCTAGAAGAAGTGCCTGCCGATTTCTGGGATTTTGTGGACACGTCGCCCTGGTGGGAGGTTGCTAATGTTACTAAGAGCGGCCGAGTCTTCCAACCACCCAATCTTTCAGGTGGGAGCTCGTCTAATCTTAGTGATCAAAGGCCTATTGTTCCCTCTGCTCAAAAGAACACTCCGGTCATTCCTAGCGGAGTGCCAGAGGAGGATATCATTCAAAAGCAGCTTGAGAGGATCCCTACCGCTGTCTCTATCTGTGGTATGATATCGTCATCAAAGGAGCATCGAGAAAGATTGTCTGCAGTGCTTGCTCGTCTCACCGTACCAACGGACATCACCCCCGAGGCCATGATCGCCCTGGTTTTACCTTTGCTCTCTAAGCATTCTGTTACTTTCACTGAAAGGGATCTACCTGTCAACGGGACTACTCATAATCGCCCGCTGCACATCACTATCAAATGCAAAGGACACTGGGTGCCGACTGTGCTAATTGACAATGGGTCGGCAATCAATGTCTGTCTTTTGAGGGTTGCTTACTGTTTGGAGCTCACCAAAAATGACTTCACGCCTTTTAACTTGGCGGTCAAGGCTTATGACAACACACGTCGTGTGGTAGAGGGGACCTTAACGCTCAAGCTCGATGCTGAGGGTTTTGAGATGGATGTGGAATTCCACGTGGTCGACATTCCCGCCACTTTCAACTTGCTGTTGGGAAGGCCGTGGCTGTATAGATAAGACATCATGGCCGTGCCTTCGACCCTCCACCAGAAGGTCATGCTGGGGCTTCCTACTAGGACCTTAACCATTTGCGAAAACTCTGGGATCCGCCTGCTCAAGGATGATGGGACACCTGTTCTGGGGATTATGCACG
This sequence comes from Rhododendron kiyosumense, assembly GCA_019656275.1. NCBI lineage: Eukaryota > Viridiplantae > Streptophyta > Magnoliopsida > Ericales > Ericaceae > Rhododendron > Rhododendron kiyosumense. Next base: position 742,579 of record BPLS01000286.1, on the reverse strand, counting down.
GAGAAGAAGACTCGGATTTTGGAGGATTCTCTTTTGACACCTTCGGCTCAGTCCTAGCCATTGCCATGGATGATGACTTTATCATTAGCTCAGCTGCTCTTGACATCATGAGAAGGATGTCATTCATGCATGGCTTAGGGCTCGGGATCAACCAGCAGGGGATCGCTGAGTTCCCTATCTTTCCCTTCACTGAAGGCCGCTTTGGCCTGAGATACACTCCCCTTACCAAAAAGGCCAAACGAGGGTAAGATACGGGAAAACCTTGAACCCTTTATGGTAATCCTGACAGCGATTTTATCCGTGAAGGAGGAGGCATCACTTATCTGGGGCAGGCTAAACCGTTTTGGGATCCAGTGACTGGGACTTGGCTATCGGGCTTCGAGATCTTCACTGCAGACACCCGGTCTGACGACGAGGAGGAAACAGCAAAGGAAGAGCTGGCAGAGAAAGAATTCAGGAGGCAGCTGGTCACGATCAATGAAAGAGCTGACTGGTTGGGGAGCCTTCGATTAAGGGAGCTTGGAGGTGCTGTTTTCCCAAATGGGTTTGGTTGGCAAGGAAGACGAGGCTGAAGTGCTGATGCTTGGGCCCAATTCTTCAGACTTTCTCAAATGATCCAACCTCTCTCATTGTCGAAGCAAAGGGTAGTATCAATAACTGCATTTTTACTCCCCGTTTAACGTGCATTGATGATGTATTTGAATCTGACACAGAGTCTGTCAAGTTTAAGTCTAGCTCAGATTGGGAGTTTGTGCCTCTCGGCCCTCCACGTCATAGCTTTTACTTTGAGTTTGAATCGACTGTACTTGGCGACCCCTCTAGGTTTTATGAAATGCATGATCCTACTTTTGACTACTTTGCTGACTTTTACATAAACTATATTGACCCCGACGATGAAGGAATCGACTTCGACGGGAACATCTCGGCTGAGCTGCGTTCCCTCATCGAAAGGGAAGATGAAAGGCGTGCTCAGCCTCTAAAAGACGAAGTAATTTCAATAAATTTGAAAGATGAGGATGATCCCCGTATGATGCAAATTGGTTCCACTTTGTCCCCAGACAACCACGCCGGCACAGTCGAAGCTCTTAAGGACTACTCTGAAGTCTTTGTTTGGTCTCACGCAGACATGCCCGGTATCTATCTTGAAATAGTGCAACACCGGATTCCATTAATACCAGGTGCTGTTCTTGTCAAACAGAAGCTTCGCAGAATGAGGCCGGACTGGGTTCAGAAGATCAAGGAAGAGGTCACTAAGCAGATTGATGCAGGATTTCTGAGGGTCGCTGAATATCCCCAATGGGTTGCTAACGTTGTGCCCCTTCCTAAGAAGGATGGAAGAATTCGAGTCTGTGTCGACTTCAGGGACTTGAACAAAGCAAGCCCCAAAGACAGTTTTCCCTTGCCTCACATCGATGTGCTTGTGGACAACACGGCGGGGCATGCTTTGCTCTCGTTTGTCGATGGATTTGCAGGGTACAATCAGATCTTCATGGCTCCAGAGGACCAAGAAAAGACAACATTCGTCACTGAATGGGGGACGTACTGCTATGTTAAGATGCCGTTTGGTCTAAGAACGCTGGGTGTACTTTTCAAAAGGCACAGACCACCCTGCTTCATGATTTCATCCACAAGACGGTTGAGGTGTATGTTGACGACATGATCGTGAAGGCGAAAGAAGAGGAGGACTACCTTCCTTCGCTCAGACAGTTCCTCGAAAGGCTTCGTAAGTACAATATGCGTCTCAATCCGCAGAAGTGCACGTTTGGGGTCACAGCCGGAAAGATGTTGGGATTTCTGATTACCAAGAGAGGAATTGAAGTAGATCCATCTAAAATCAAAGCGATTCTCGAAATGGAGCCCCCACGGTTTGAGAAGGGAGTTCGGAGTTTTCTGGAAAAAGTTCAATTCATCAGTAGTTTCATCGCTAAGCTAACTCTGACTTGCGAGCCGTTGTTCCGATTACTCAAGAAGGACGTCTCGTTTGAATGGACAGACAAGTGCCAGGCCGCTTTCGAATCTATTCAGAAGTATTTGCAGAATCCTCCAATACTGATGCCGCCAACATCAGGCCGACCGTTGATTCTATACTTGTCTGTAACTCCGACAACCATGGGTTGCTTGCTAGCACAGGAAGGGGAGAACAAAGCCGAGAAAGCCATCTATTATCTAAGCAAAAAGTTGTCAGGAGGCGAGGAGCGATATACCTCTTTAGAGAAGACATGTTGGGCGCTAGTTTGGGCTACCAAAAAGCTTAGACACTACATGCTAGCCTATTCGGTGAAGTTGATTTCTCGGATGGACCCTATTAAGTATCTGTTTGAGAAGCCAGCGCTCACCCATAAGCTAGCACGTTGGTTACTTCTGTTGGTTGAGTTCGATCTCCAGCATGTCACAAGGAAATCAGTGAAGGGCCGTGCTGTGGCAGAGTTCTTGGCGGATCATCTAGTTGAAGGGCCAGAGGATGTGGATTTCATCTTCCCGGACGAGGATGTGCTGACTGTGGCCGAGGAGGTATGGACATTTTATTTCGATGGGGCTGCTAACCACAAGGGGTTTGGAATTGGGGTGTTGCTGATCATGTCCGCCGGTGCTCATATTCCGCTCGCTTTCAAGCTGAATTTTGATGTCACTAATAATCAAGCTGAGTATGAGGCCTGCATCGTTGGGATGGAAGCTGCAATTGCGCTAGGAGTCGAGAAGCTCGAGGTAATCGGAGATTCAAATTTGGTAGTTTCCCAAGCTAATGGAGACTGGAAAGTTCGTGAGGAAAAGTTGAAGCCTTATCACCAAGATTTGGAAGAACTGATTCCTCGTTTCAATAAGGTGACTTTCACCCATATTCCATGCTTGAAGAATCAGTTCGCCGATGCTTTGGCGACTTTGGTTTCGATGATCGAACTTCCGATAGGGGTCAAGATGCGGCCAATTGTGATTGAACAGAGGGACTTGGCCGCTTGTGAATACGTCAACGCCATCGATGATGGCCAACCCTGGTACCATGATATCTGGAATTTTGTGGAGCGCGGAGAGTTTCCCATCGGGGCTACTTGGAAGGATCGAATCGCCTTGCAATGTCTGGCCGCTCAGTACATCATCTGTGGGGGAAAGTTGTATCGAAGGTCTCACTGCGGAATGCACAAGCTATGTGTGAACGGGGCAGAAGAGACAAGGATAATGGAGGAGATCCACAAAGGAGTTTGCGGTCCTCACATGAGTGGCGTCATGCTCACAAGGAAAATACTCAGGCAGGGTTATTACTGGTCTATGATGGAATCACAGTGTATTGATTACATACGGCGTTGTTACAAGTGCCAAATCCATGCGAACCTGCAGCACGTTCCTCCGTCTGAGCTATATGGCATGACTTCGCCTTGGCCTTTCTCGGTATGGGGCATCGATGTCATCAGAATGGTCAGACCTTCTGCTTCCAACGGCCACAAGTTCATACTGGTAGCCATTGATTATTTCACTAAGTGGGTCAAAGCTGAGTTGTAGAAAACCCTGACAACGGTTCAAGTCGCGCAATTCATTTGAAAGAACATCATCTACCGGTATGGTGTTCCTCAGGCTTTTGTGTCAGATAATGGGAGTTATTTCAAAGGTAGGGTTTTGGAACTATTCGAGGAATTTAAGATTGAGATCTATCATTCCACGACCTATCGTCCACAGACAAATGGAGCAGTCAAGGCCACGAATAAGAACGTCGAGATGATCATCAAGAAGACCGTTGAATCTGCAAGCGATTGGCACGAGCTGCTACCTCTAGCATTTTGGGGGTACCGTACATCGATCTGCACCTCCACATGCGCAACTCCGTTCTCCCTGGTTTATGGAATGGAGGCAGTTCTCCCCATCGAGCTTGAGATCCCGTCTCTGAGAATCATGGTTGAAAGTGGTCTCGAAGAAGCTGAATGACTGAGTGGAAGGTTTGTCGAGCTCATGTTGTTTGACGAGAGAAGGCTCCGTGCACTGTATCATGTTCAAGGGTATCAGTGTCGAATTGCCCGCGCATTTAATAAGAAGGTGAAGTCGAAAGGTTTAGTCGAAGGAGACATGGTTACAAAGGAGATCCGGGCTCTAGTGTTCGATCCCCGTGGGAAATTTCGACCGAAGCATTCTGGGCCGTACATCATCAAGACCATCCTATCTGGGGGTGCTGCTAAGCTCATTGATCTCGATGGAAATGAATTCAGCACCTTGGTCAACCTGGATCAGCTTAAGCATTACTATCCCTGAGAGATGCTCGTTGGATCGAAAACCACAAGGGTGGGCAATTCCAAGAAAAAGTTAGAGCAGCCTACTAGACCGAAAACCTAAGGAGGCAGTCTAGGCAAAAATCAATAGGCAAAAGTCGAAAGCTCGCTAGACCGAAAACCTGAAAAGGCGGTACTAGGCAAAAGTTAGAGCGTAAAAAAGAGAGGTAAAATACACGAGCGAACCTTTGCCTGAACTACATTCTGACCTGATTCCCTGCAAGGGATACGTAGGCAGTCTCTCCTTGAGACCCGGTCATTTTCTATCAAATTGATCCATGGTCTGACATTTTGGGTTCGTATTAAAGGCCAAGATAGTTCAAGGGGCAAATCGAAGCTGTATTGGGGAATCAAAAGGGGGAAACCCTTCATCTTTCAACTTTTTTACAAATCACTACTTCTAATACACAAGCTGAGCATAAAAGCCTTAAAACAATGAAGCATGAAAAACAGAACAAAATGCTTGAGAAGCCTAACGGCTCACAGCTTATTTTGAGTACAGCAAAGTGGTTCGGAGTCAGTCAATATTTTCTCTTGCGTGCACATCTGCTCTTAGCCATTGTCTATAGCGGTTTCTCAGCCGAGGGTTAAAGTCTGGCACTTCTGCCTGGAGAACCCTAAGGCCCCAGCGCCTCTAATATCTGTTGAGTGTCTGAGCATTGAAGTTGGGGACGCGGAAGTTCCCGGTGCTGATGCGGTTGTTCTCTTTGGGAGCACCCAGCTGACGAAGAATGCGGCCAGGGATGTAAAAGGTGAAGCTGGTCAGCCCTGCAATGACCACTCTATCAAAGCCATCCGAATGGACAGTCATGTCCGGAAGGTCCAGCCAAGGGCACCTCCAAACGATTTCTTTGGGCTGCATCTGCTCCATGAACTCATACCAGCCTGCTACATCCAAATCAGGGTACCTCATCTCCCTTTGGTGGATTCTTTTCGGGAACGAGTTCCATCCCGCTGCTGGTGGGTGTAATAGGTTCAGCTTATCTGATAACCATAGCTACATGAGCGAAAAGACAAGTAAGAAGTCAGATAAAGCCTGAGTGAAAAGACAAGTAAGAAGCTAGGTAGCAGCCTAAGCCGAGCGTTGAGGTAAAATGAGAACGTGTGAAAAACCAAAAAAATGTGAGCTAAGTGAGGTCACCTGAAGTAAAAGTGGGCTTCCATTGAAAATGGCTGACTGGCCTATGAATACCAAATCCAAACCCATGAGTGTTTCAGCCAAGACCAAAGGGATCACGTTCCTCCGCGTTCCCATCTGAGCGGCCACACTCACAAGCAGAGGGCTAACCCGTTCGTCAGAAGGCACGAGCAGGTATGTAGCTAGCACTAAGGCAAAACAGCGCCGGGCTTGCACGGTTTCGCTGTCCAAGTCACCATCGAACTATACCTCTCAATCAACTGCATGATGTTCACCTAACCGCCTTCGAGAATAGTGTTCGCCAACCCCCGAGAAATGTTGAGCGAGGTAGCAAGCAGCTCGGGCATGCTCACTTGGTAGGGTTGGACAACAAGTGTCGAGGACGAATAGGTTCGGAGGTACGCCTGGAATTCCTCAACGGTGGGGCACATTTCGTCGTCGCCGAAGCGGAAGACGTGGACATCGGGGTCCCAAAACCTGAGGGCAGCCCATAGAGAGCCGGTCGAAACGGCACGTGCCGGAGGTAACGGAATGAGGCAAAGCCGTGGTATTGGAAGTTTAGCCAGTCGACGGACAAAAACTGTACTAACCAAGGCCGGAGCAAAGTTGGGAGGGGATTTTCCATGAGAAGGGCTGAAATATGCCGAAGACAGAAGAGGGGAATTAAGCTGTGAAGGCCTTAATGTTTTCATCCCAGCTTTATAGGCCGGAGAAACCCTATTCATGCCACATGTTTCATGAAGGAAATTAGCTAGCATCCAAGGATCACTTGAGTAGGATACTCTGCCTTCTGATGGGCTCAGAAACCGTGTGCAAACCGTGTGGAGGGCAAAAACAAGAAACCTCCTGCAAAAGGACAGTTGCCCAGACAAGTGGATCTGCATCCCAGATACCTGGCGTACGCCACCCTTCTGCTGGAGTATGCATGTCCTTCACCTTATGGCTTACGGTGCCACAATCCTGGCGTATGCTAGTGCAGTTCACCAGAAACCAGTTTGCAGTAGCTACTGTCGTCGCATGGTCGTTTTCGATTCCGGGGCTTTCTTTGGCCAAATGTTGATTCCCACAAGTCACAAATTATGTATGGGATTGTGGTGAGGCGTCGGATTCCAAAAGCCGCGCCCAATGGAGATTTCGGACCCCCGGTGGCTCGTTTCAAGTGCAAATCAAGGATACGGGAGGCCAAAACTCGTTTCAGGGGCTTTCGCCAAGTTTTGTTATGCCGTACACGTCATATAAGCTCTGTATGACTGTGCGGGGGTGTCGGTTTCAGTCCGGGACATAATCGAGTCCTCTTTTGTGTCTTCTGTCCCTTTTTGCGACATTTTTGCATTTTCTGGTTTGTCTCTCTCTTCGAGGCGTTTTTCTCCGGTTCCGTCGAGTTGTGCAGGCTTTTATATGTCTAGTCAACCTTTCAAAAGTGTCAATCTCCCCCGTCTTGGAGAATTTTGAGTTTTGGCCCATTCATGCCCAAAACTTCTTTATTTTTCGCGTGTTTGAGAATATGTGTCGTATCCTAAGGCGTTTCTACCCCTTTTCCTTCGAGCTAGATCAATTGTGTGCATGCGTAAGTGTCTTGTGTCGATTCAGATCATTTGCCAAAAATTCCATCAAAAGGAAATCGATAAACATGAAATGCAGATATTATATACTACTAGTTCGTAATTCAAAAAGCAAAAGGGTGGAACTGTATTGAAGCGGCACAATGGCCCGAGCAAAGTCAAAAGTATACTGGGCACACTTGCCTAAAATCAACAGGCACGCAAGCCTCATCTCGAAGTATCCAAGTATCATGTATCCAAGTGTATCAAATCAAAGGCAGCAAAATAGATAGAGGCTCAGCGATAGCCCTCAGTCATCAAATAAGTCCTCGAGGTCGTCGTCGTCGTCGGTGTCCTCCATCTCCCGAGGGTCCATCCGGAACCCAGGATCGCTAGCGGAGTCAGAGCCGCTGCTGAAGGATGACTGCTCTTCTTCTTCTTCTCTTCTCTTCTTCTGCTGTGGTCCTTCAGCAGGCCTCTTCTCTGCAGGCCTCTTCCTTAGTTCCCGGTGGAGCGGCGGCTCGTCGCTGGTAAGGACGATCCCCGCCCCTCTCTGAGTGCGCTCTGTTGACCGCGAGGTGCTCGGTGCCACCTTCTTCTGTGGTGGAGGCCGCACGCTTTTTCTCTTAGGAGCCGCCCTAGCGTGTCCTTGCATCTTCATTCAAAATTGTTCAGCGTACATTGTACATATTGTATGTATTGAAATGCTAAGTGCAGGAAGTATTGAAAGCAAAAGTTATACCCGAGGCTACACAACAGGAGCTGGAACTAGAGGTGGGTAGTGCAACTGCAAAGAAGCGCCAGCTGCTATGTTGTGAAACTCTTTCTCCATGGCCTTCATTAGGCGCACCGCCTCTCGCACCCATGCCATCGGGGCCTGTAGTACAGTTTTGGCAAAGTCAGAATGCGGGACAAAGATACGTGCTTAATGTGAAATAAAGGAAAGTGCAAAGGACAAAAATGCATCATACCGTCCCTGCGTTCTTTGTTGGCTCTGTCCTGGGAGGCTCAAACCAAATCGTGGCCTCCTCTCCTTGTGCGTCCCGCACTACAAGCATCCAAGAAAGCCGAGGGAGGCATGTCGCTGTGGCATGTCCGCTCCTCTCCCTCGAACGGGAAGCCCTGCTGCCCCGGTTTCGCCTCTCCTCTCTAGCCTCCAAGGCCTCGCCCTCCACAGCCATGTGTTCCATCACCCATAGTGGCCTCGCCAAGTATTGCCTCTGGTAAACAGCATAGTTCCGCTCAGACCTCAAGAAAGCGGTCAAGTCTATCGTAACAGTGAAGCGCTACAGCTCAGCCAAAGTGTACTGGCTCGTGTGAGAAGCACGAGGCAGAAGTGGCCCGAGCGTGATGAACTCAGACGAGTCGAGTGATTGACGTGTCACCCGATCACCCAAGTACCACTGCCACCCAAAGGCTGACTCCAACTGGACGCGACTCGTGGTCACCACCCTGCTCCTCGCCAGGTACTCAGGCTCTGCTTCTGAATTCCTCCTTGGATCCCACTCCACCTGCAGAACAAGCAACAGATGAAACAAACAGTCGGTAAGTGACAGCATTAAAGCAATTCAAAGGCAGTAATACGGGGTATGAGTCAAGTTTTACCTGAGTACCCGACAGCTCGTCAAGGTATGCTCGGAAGGCCTGAAGGCTCCCTCTCGACGTCTTCTTGCCCTTATACAGTGGCCCCCATATCATGGAACGTGGGAGCATCCTTAGGTCCGGGCACTTGTTCTTTGGAGGGTACATCTTCATCACTTCATATGCCCATAGCTGCAAGTTTTCAGGCAATCGAAGCATTAGTGCAATAGTCATGAAGCAAAAGGGAGAAAGAATACATGAGAGTGAACTACAAGTGTTATTTCTTACCTCCCACACTCTTCAGAGTCTGGCGATCGCCTTCTTGCCCCGTGAGAACTCACCCATGAAGCCGTAGTAGGCCCCCAAAGCAGCTCCTCCCCAATCGTATCTCGCCGCTGCTCGCAAATCGCGAAGGGCTGGCAAGTAAGCCAAGTGCACCATAGCCCGCTTGTTGGGGTACAGCGTGGCCCCGAACAAGTAGAGCAAGTAGGCCCTCGCCATCTGCTCCTCCTCCTGCTCCGTGGCCGGAATCCTATCTGTTAGATACCTGTGGAACTGGTCGTGGGGGACAGTCTCTGAGGTGCCTTCTGGCTCCATTCCAAAGAACCACTTTAGTGCCTTCTTATCACTATGTATCCCCGAGTCAAAAGGGATAGGCTCTCCTCCAACCCTCAGGCCGGTCAACGCCGCAAAATCCACCGGAGTCACTGTCATCTCCCTAATCGGAAGGTGGAAGGTGTTGGACGAACCCCACCACCTCTCAGCCAACGCCGTAAGCAGAGCATGGTCGCTTTTTATCACCGTCAGAGTGAGAATGAACGGCCTAAACCCTGCAGCGTCAACCAGAGCCCTGACTCGCTCAAGCAATCCTCTGTATAGCTCCAGCGAACTAGCAGAACCGCCGTGTCCCCGAGTGCTAGCAGCTCCTCTCTGTATATCACGAAGCAAGAACAAGACATGATTCATTAGTACATGGTTCAAATATAAGCAGGCAGTCAAATCAACAATCAAACCAAGATACAGATATGTTTCACAAGTTGATTCAGGCAAGAATGGCAACATTTCGTAGTCAAGTCAAGTTTTTGGGTTATTACATGAAGTTGAATCAAAGGCATAGGCAACACATTGGTTGATTCAAGCATCTAAGGCATTCTATCCGGTCGATTATCTTCTCAAGGAATGTTATTCAGTTGAATCAGGCAAGCATGGCATTTTATCAGTCGAATTCAAGTTCTATAATTACAAATTCTCAGTCGAGGCAATCTACGGTCGATTCAAGTCCGCTATCAACATGTCAAGTTCAGATTACTTTCCAATTCCAATTCATTGTCACGGTTCTACGCATTCTACAGTCGAGGTCAGTTGTTTTCAGGAATCCTATCCGTCGAATCAAGCTCTAAGGTACAAATGTTACCATATTATCAAGTTCAATTATTCTAAGTCCGAGGTGCAAAGGTATCTACGAGGCAAGATATGTGCAGCAAATTATAAAGTACGAAATTCAAAGCTAACGCAAGTTCGAAGGAATACCTGTGCCCAATTCACGGACATGTGCCTCTCGGGGTCTCTCAGAACGAGCTCTGCGTCATAGTCATCTTGACAGGGCACGTAGCTCTCAACCCCAGACGGCACGAACAAGTGTGGCTCCGGTGGGACGTAAGTCTCCGCCGCAAATGCAGCATGAGGTGCGGCCCGAATAGACTCTGCTAAGGTCAATGCACGCTCCCGATCCTGCTCCCCCTCCTCCTCGGCCCGTTCGGCTGCCTCTACCTCGGATCTCAAGTGCTCCTCCTCCTGCGCTTGCTCTATCTGCCTCTGTCTGTCCTCCCGGGAAGCCACCACCGCCGCTACAACCTCCGGATTCTCTCGAGGCAGCTGACCAAGTACCTCCTTAGACACAAACTCCGCGAAGTCCCCGCGCGTGATGGGTATATGCACTGAGGACCCCGCTGCAGGCTTAAACTTGGCTGTCCCCGCGGGTACTGATGAGCACAAAATATTGACACTTAGGGACCCCAATATCACATATTGTTAGCCCTTAATTACGCATAATTTACTATATTATTGTCTTATTTGTCTTTAACAATGAATTATTGATTTCTTGCAGGAAAAGGTGATAACGCTATTTATTTTACCCGTTGGAATAATAAGGCCGAAGTCGTATTTGGAATTATGGGAATTTGCCAATCGTTTTAATGAGACAAATCTTGACAAATCAATTCCTAAGGAGGTGCACGTGTGAGATGTGTGGCCAGAAGTTGAGGATTGTTGGTGGAAGAATGTGAGTTTGGAAATAAGTCTATAGTCACCCATTTTTGAGAATTTTCTGTACGTGGAGGTTAAGGAAATTAGGTGTAATTAGGTTAGGCAATATTTTAGGAAAAGGAAACTTCAATGGGTGTGGACCAAGTGACAAGGTTTTTGGGTGAAACAAGGATTCTTTCCACAAAGGAAAGAAATCTCGGCAGTGGGCATAAAAAGAGCATTACGGTTTGCACGAGGAGAGGGCACAGAATTCGGCTTGCGAGATTGCACTGGTGGTATCAGAGACTTCTCACGGCAAAAAGAGCAAGAAGAAATTAAAGCTTTGTACGAGAAAATATTCTTATCTTTTGTAAGCTTATTATGGAGTTCTATTATTATATAATCATGTTTCTGTACTCCACGAGTGGCTAAACTCTTTAACTAGGGTTGAGGATGAAGCTCCATTAACGATTATCGATTATATATTTATGAGATTTGATTTTACCTGAATATGTGATTTGATTTCGATTAAATTGTTCTTACTCCAAATCAATTATTAGGGATAGATTTCAGATATGAGTTCAATCACGTTTTTCTCATGATTTGGAATTGTCTTTAGCATTGAAAGCTGGTTTTTCATCGTTAACTATAGAACTGGATATTTATTGTGATTTGTTAAAAGCGGATACAATTAATGATTTGGTTTTATACTTGCGAGCGGAGAGGAACATACATTAGACTTTTTAATGAATTTTCACGATGATATTTTCCATGGTAACAGAATTAGCTTTCAGATTATCATGAAGAAATTTTGGGTAAAGTTAATGATCATGGATATATAATGATACGAGTTAATGGGTGTGGATTCTGAAACCCTAGTATTTTCTCCTTTGATTAAAAAGAATCTTTAATTTTCTTGTCTTGGATAATTTAGTTCATTGTTTTTACTTTTCACTTTTAGTTTTAAAAATCAATCACAACTTTTTGTCAACTAGGTTAGGGTTTAATCACTTTAAAATTATTTAGTTTTCCTATAAAAAATCACAAGTCCCTGTGGGTTCGACCTCGCTCTTGCATTACTATACTTCGATACGATTCGTGCGCTTGCGAGTACATTAAAATTTCACATCAGGTACCCCTCCGGAAACCTCCTCAACCGCGAGACCCTTGCATCTCGCCGGATCTCTCACCGGTCTCTCCGGCCGGCCACCATCACCACCATCACCACCATTATCACCGTCATCACCGCCGCCACTGCCGGCCCTGACGCAGCCCATGCCTGTCACAACCAGTCCCTCTACGCCACTCTGGAAGTCCAATCGACTCACCCGTGGGCCCCCTGCATCACCAGAAGCTGGCGTATGTGTAGACACCCCAATCCGATTTCCCAATCGTTTTACTTCTTTTTCAGTTTCTTGTTTCCCCGATGACGACTCAGGTCGAAAACAGTCTTGAGAGAATGAAATGGCTTGAGTTTGGTGTGTGTGGAACCCGTCCTTGACCCCAAAACCCTTAGACCCAAACCTTGACTGAAGGTTTGACCCTCGCGCGACCCACTAGGTCTCTCGCGCGATGCTTTACTTGCCAGGTGGTGGTCATAGTCAAACTTTTGACTGTTGACCGTCGCGGGGAAGCTAGAACCCTCGCGCTATAGTTTCACTTCATCGTGCGATGGTCAACACCTGTCATATCCACCTTTCTCCAGCTGGATTTTGTGATGATCAGGGGTCTACAGGCCTGTGTAACCCCATTTCGTCGACTGAATAGCGTTTTGCAGGGCCACCCTTGCACCACCTCTCCCCACTCTCCCATTAATCTTCATACCCTACTTCTCCACCAAGTAAGTGCTACCAGCCTTGTTGGCTGGCTGCATTGCCTTGCATCACCACCAATAAACCCTCCCTTCCTATAAATAACCCCCATGGTTCTTCTTCCAAAGGGTTACCCAAAAAAAATCCCAAGAAAGAAGAAAGAAGCATAAGCCCACATTCCCTTCTCACTCAAGTCACTCGCATTCAATCACATTCTAAGCCATATCATCTCATTCAAGCCATTCTCAAGGCACCCGAGCAAAGGTATAAACTTTACTGCCTACTGTTTTGATCCCTGAGGGGGGCTGACAGGGCCAAGGCTGGTAATCAATATCAGTCCTGGTCCTAAAGCCAGCAAAGTTGCAAGTTACTGCGGACAGGCAAACGCACGCGCGAGACACCCACTCCATCGCGCTATGGTTCTCCTTCGCGTGATAGGGTTCTCGTGGGGATGGGATCCTGCTTCATATGTATTTATATGATTTCATGTCTCCCCGTCAAATAATACTTAGTATATTCCACTGTGTTGCATATCAAAAATATGGAGGCTAGTTTAAGTTACTTACCTGTTCATTTTGGAATGCCCCTGGGTTGCTTCTGAATATGTCTCAGAGTCTAGGCATGCAAAGCAATTCCTGGAAGTCCAATCAGAACACTCGCGCGATGATGTGACTCCAACGCGCGATGGTTTGCCATTTCTAGTAATTGCCCTTACATGGGCAACTAGGCTTTTGGCCTCTGTTTTAATACCCTCACTGTTTAAGAGTTGCATCTTATTCCTATTCATTTTTTATTGTAATAATTATTTACTTTCAGTACATATGAACTGCTTGGTTTGATCCTGGGTGTGCACTGGTCCTTCCAGAGCCCAGAAGGAGATAAAGTTTAACCTGTTGGTGGGATCTCAACACTCGCGCGATGGTTTGATTTGCATGCAAAGATTTCCGTGCATGCAAGTTGGCCATTGCTTGTGATGAACTCAAGCCAAGGCACTGTTTTGGCATCCTGAAATCAGTGTTAAATGTTATTTCATTTATTCCTTGTCATTTCATTCATCCGTGCCATCATTCACATCTTGCAAACATATTACAGTTCTAATCCCTGATTAACTGTTCCCCTCCCCAAATGGCTAAAAATTGATTAATCAAACAGAATCGCAAACAAACAACATTTTCGCAAATGCCTAAGTAGAGACCGATCTCCAGATTGGGCGAGAAGGGATGCCATAAAACCCTTCCCTCTCGTAACCTGGCTCCCGAACCCAGATATGGTTATGACGGACTGGGTCCTTAACTTTTTCAAATCAAACAGCGCGTCAAGTGCTACGAAATACGATTCCTTGGGTGTCGGACCTTCAAACCTGAGTGGCGACTCTGTATTTTTCTCGAGCGTTTGTCGTCCAGCTTTAAAAAGAGCTGCCGCGAACTGGCAGCATTTTCTCTTCTTGGAGGGGAACGGAATCCCTTCCCAAGGAAAGAAAAATGGGCACCCGCATGCCCACAGTGGCGGCTCTGCTAGGGATCGAACCAATATTAGTCTATACTTGAAATTTAATACGCTTGAGAACAATCCCACAAAAGTCTGTCAAAATAGTGAGCTTCGCGCTGCTAAAGAAAGGATTGGTGATTTAACAGGACCTCGTGTCCGGCCATCCTGACTGGGGCTTTTTCGATTGTTCTCTTGTGTAGTTTTTTTTAAGTATTGATCAATAAAGAGAGCCAAATTTGAAAAGGGATTTGCGAATTTGTGATTTTGTTCTATTAAATCAAATTCTTTAGCATCTCATTTGCATCGATGTGAGATAAGCCTCGTTGGATCGTTTTGGCAATCCGGCACGGTTTACCGGAGCCCGGGGACCCGAATGACCAACAACCTTCGACGATGATGAGTCATTCTACCGTTTGACTATTGCTTTGCGATTACGCGGGCAACAGGAGGTATATCTTGGCTCTAGTCCGAGGAACCCGTTACAAGCCAAAATCAGCCTTTGCATAGACAAAGCACAAGCACTCTCCAAAATAGGACAGGTACCTGCAGGGTAGGATCTACTTGCATCTAATCCCATATACTGTCTACGTGTTACTGCTTTCCCTATTACATGCACTGTACATACATACCGTTTCACATAGAAGCATGTCTAAGGCGGCTCCTAGGTTCTCCTGATTTCAAGTCCGCCTTATGCTTATTAGGATGTTGCCATAACCCGATGAAGAGTCATGCATCCTGATGGTGCATGTTACCATTTTTCTCAAAAATCCTTTGATCAACGAGACTTTGAGAAATCAGTATTTTCTAAGTCCTTGTCTATTACCCAATCGAGGTTTCAAACAGAAAATGAGGAACAACGAAGAGAATGCCGTGATGCTTATAACCACCTCGGTTATCATGCGAAGCATGTACACCATTTAGGCTACAGCGATGTGCCGCCTACGCCGCCTTGGTTTTAAGTATCACGTCATCTACACCGAGTTGTTCCAAGTTCAAAAGTTGAAATTTCTAGAACGGAATAATCAAAGCCTTAGACTGTTTTGACATCTCTTAGTGTTAGTTGATTCAAGTAAGGATACACCCTCGAAAAGATTTCTGAGGATCACTGGCAATGTCCGAACATTATAAGACAGACTTATCCTCTAGTCTTAGAGTCTAAGGGCGACACTGACGATGGCTATTGTGCTTTCATTTCAGTCCTTCATTTAGATTAAAATTGCCGCAAGGCCCTTATTTCAGCCTTTTCTCACTTTTTGCAAGCAAAGGTTCTGAATAGTTGCACCGCCAAGGAAAGTATCGAGGCAGAAAGCCAAACCCACTTGGGAACGTCTGCATCGCAATCCGGTTCAAAGGCTAGTCAGATCTCAAGCCCAGTCAGTCACTACGGAAGACTCACCGCGTTCCTTGCTCGCCACTTTACAATCAGCCTCGTCTCCTATCCTTGAGGAAACAGAATCTCCGGAATCGCCTCCATCCTCTGCATCAAGCACCTCGGAACCACCAGTCATGGCAGATCAACCGCAACCGCTCACTGTGGAAGCCATCCTCATGAACATCCAAACTAGTATCACTGCTATACAACAGAAGGCCGCTCAGACAGACGCCAACATGACCCGCTTGAATGACCTTTTTAACACTCGACTTCCTCCAGCTGTTCAAGAGGAAAGCGAGGCCGAAGAGGACGTGCATGAACAACCTGTCATGGTCGAAGATCCAGATCATCCGGGGCGTTGGGTAGCTTTGCTCAACCCTAGAAGGGCTCAAATTTCTGTTCAGAATCCAAGCACTACTGTTAGGACCATTCAGAACCCTGATATGACTGCTCTTGTTGCCAAGATGGCTAAGTTGGAAGAATCCGTTTCAAAATCTGAGAAGATCAGTGCTGGAGGGATCGATTTGGATTGTCTCTGCCTCTATCCTAATGCCAAACTCCCTGACAAATTCAAAATGCCTACATGGCCAAATTTGACGGCAGTGGCGATCCTAAAACCCATCTCTATGGTTACCATGCTGCCATGAAGCTCCTATCAGTCGAGCCCGAGGCCATGTCTCAGCTGTTTCCTCAAAACCCCTCAGGCCCTACTTTCCACTGGTTTTTGTCACTCGACATAGCCAAGTGAAGGACTTGGGAAGACATCGGGGCTGCGTTTATTTCGCAGTACAGCTATAATTCCTAGCTCAAAATGACTACTCGTGAGTTGGAGTCCACCAAAATGGAAGCTAAGGAATCCTTCGCGGATTTCGTCAAAAGGTGGAGGGCCAAGGCCGCTCAAATGACCGAACGCCAGAGCGAGAGGGATCAGCTCCGCATCATCTCCCGCAACCTTCAGCCTGACTATGCTAGACACTTGGTCCTTGTTCAAGCATCCTCCAATTTCGACACCTTCTTCGAGTCTGGCCTGGCCATCGAAGATGCGCTGCAAAGTGGGATCCTATCAAAAGGGGAGTCTCCTAATCCGCGAAAGTCAAAGCCTCAGGCATATTCTGGGAATACCAATGCACTGTTTGGGGGAGGAACTTACTCCAACACCGCGACCAGTGGTACCAATGCCTCTTCCTCCAATGCTACCAATCACATTGCCGATGTCAACCAGGTGCAGACTCTGCAGAATAACCGGCCTTGCAACCAACCTCGTAGCTTCTCTGCATTTGAGGCCCCATTATCTTCGGTTCTGGAAAAATTGGTCCAATCAGGGCATCTAAAGCCTCTTGACCCAGCTCCCTTGCCTAAGAACCCTTCACCCAATTACAAGGCCAATCTTTATTGTGCCTACCACCAAGGGGCCGGTCATCTTACGGATTTCTATTTTCGTCTCCGTCATGCGATTCAGGATCTCATAGATGAAGGAACACTTCACACTCCACCTCCATCCACTCAAAAGCCAAACATCCTTTCCAATTCCATGCCAAAGCATAATGCTGCTCCACACATCAACCAAATATCCATTAGCCCCACTGATATCAACCCCAGCTCCACTATATTTAACCCCACCGATTACATAATCTCAACAAAACAACCTAGGCCAGTCGTGCCTATGCCCTCCCAACCCGAAGCTGAGATTTCTTATATCCACTCCAAAGAAGGACAGTCGTCCAATTCTAATGCACCCTCCACGCGCCTGCAGAACGGAGCATTTGTGTTCAATGCCTCCATCAGTGACCTCTTCCACCAGTCCATCCCTGCTGTGCAGCTCAACTCTGCTTCTTCCTTGGACAGCCCATATTTCAACGTGACAGATCCCAATCCCTCTCCGAGTTTGATGCATCGTTTTGGATCTGCTGTTCCCTCTCAATCAGAGCAACAACTTGACATGCAAGCCGTAGGGTGGGCCATAGCTGACAATGACGACTATGCTACCCCCATAATCAATGAATGGACAGAACTGGAACTAGACGGTTTCCCCCAGAACCCTGAATACGTCCCTTTTGACCATGCTTGGTATGATGGTTGGATGGCCAATTATGAAACAGCCATGCTTGACCCTTTGGACGGCCTCTCATTGGACATACTGTTCCAACAGCCTCAACCTATTTTACCCGAGGAGGAGTACTATTGGGATCCCGAACCTGCTTGGCAATTTCCGTTGGGATTTGAACCTAATCCTTTCCAGGGTTACGCTCTACCCAACCATGAAATTCAATACCTGGAGGATGATCTTGTTCAAGACGAGACTCGTGTCTTAGGGGAATGCTTCTTCCCTTCTACCCTCGACAGGCTGGTTAATTCGTTGACTGATGTCGAATATGATCCTACTTTCTACATCACCGACGAAAACCTCCCACGCCCCGTGGTACCTTTCCCGCCTGAAGAGGATTGCAACATCATGGTCACAGACCTTGTACCACTAGCCAACCTTTGGGACGTCAATGATGTAGTCAATATCCAAGTTGGATCTGAGGTTTGGACCGTCAATCGCTCTTTCGCTGATGGAGGACTTTGGGATGTCCCTTTCATTGCTAATATGGAACCTATCCGGAAGGCTATAGCTGTCGGGGACCCGGACTTCTGGGAATCTCTGCTGTTGAAAGATCTGGCCGAAGACCTAAGTTTGGACATGGAAGTACCTGTAGCCCTTCCGGCCTCTGACAAAGGGAAACGCAAATTGGTGGAAGTCCCTGCAGATCTTTGGGATGATAGTCAAGACCCTCAGGTGGGGCCCTTTTTAGAGAACGTTCTTAACGTTACAAGGAGTGGACGAGTTTTTCAGCCTGCTAATCTGCAAGCTGGAAGTTCATCCAATTCTTCTAACCAGAAGAATGAACCTCCTGCTTTCTCAAAGTCTGCACCATTTGAGGTACCTGTTGGCTCCTCGACTGATGACCTGGTTCAAAGACAACTGGAGCGGATTCCCGCTGCCATATCATTGTGGGGACTAATCTGTTGCTCTCGTGAGCACCGTCACAAGTTTTGCCATGCTTTCTCTCATCTCGAGATTCAACCGGACATCACGCCTGAAGCAATGATATCTCTTATCCTCCCGCCTGCTTCTAAGCACACTGTGACCTTCACCGACAAGGAGGACCTACCAATTGAAGGAGTCAACCACAATCGCCCTTTATATATCACTGTCAAATGCCGCGGACTCTGGGTTCTGACCGTTCTTATCGATAATGGTTCGGCAATCAATGTTTGCCCTTTAAGGGTGGCTTACCGACTAGGGCTAACTAAAAAGGACTTCACACCTTCCATCATGGCTGTCAAGGCATACGATAGCACTCGTCGCGTTGTCGAAGGCACCCTTGTGCTCAAGCTTGATGCAGAAGGATTCAAAATGGATGTCGAATTCCATGTGGTTGACATCCCAGCCTCCTTCAATCTTTTGCTAGGAAGACCATGGCTTCACAGGTCTGACATCATGGCCGTATCGTCCACCCTCCATCAGAAGGTCATGCTGGGACTTCCTACTAGAACTTTAACTATCTGCGGGGACTTGGGCATTCGCCCGCTTAAGGAGGATGGCACATTTGTTTTGGGCATCACGCACGACAACGAAGATGTTGACCTTGTGGGTTTCTCTTTCGACACTTCTGGCTCGGTTCTGGCCATCAACGTAGACGGGGACTTCGTCATAAGCTCTGTCGCTTTAGACATTATGAGGAGAATGTCTTATCTACCTGGCCTTGGTTTAGGGATTCACCAACAAGGGATCTCAGAATTCCCTACCTTTCCTTCCTGTGAGGGCCGCTTCGGTTTGGGGTACTCTTCCTCTGCCGAAGATGCTAAAAGAAGGAAATGCATGGGAAAACCTCGATCTCTCTAAGGTGAGCCCGACAGCTACTTTGTCTGTGAAGTGGGAAATGATCTCTACATTGGGCAAGTTGAGCCGTTTATCGATTCGGTCACTAGGGAGCTGTTGCCCGGTTTTGAAATCTTTGCTGACGATACCTGGTCTTCTAGTGACGAAGAACCGGTAAAAACAGAGTTCAAAAGGAAGCTTAACCAACCCAAGCTGAAGACTGACTGGTTGGGATCCTTTAATCAAGGGAGCTTGGAGCAACTTTTCTCTGAATTCTCCCAAGTGGGTTTGGCCAAGGAAGCTGAAGAGGCCGAAGTGTTCATGCTCGGGCCCAACGCCCTCGAGGACCCCACCTCTCTTATCATGGAAGCTAAGGGTAGCCTTAAAAATTGCATTTTCAAACCACGCCTTACTTGCATTGATGACGTATCTGAGTCTGACACTGAGTCTGTTAAGTCTCCTGAGTCTAAGTCTAGCTCTGAGTCGGAGTTTGCGCCTCTCGGCCCTCCACGTCATAGCTTTTACTTTGAATTCGACTCCCTTGTACTTGGCGACCTTGCAGAGTCTTATGAGATGAAGGAATCCTCTTCTGACTACTTAAATGATCTTTACATAAATTGTGTCGACCCCGACGATGAGGGGATAGATTTCGATGGGGACATTCCCAAGGAAATCCATGCCCTTATCGAGAGGGAAGGCGAAAGGCATGCTTAGCCACTAAAAGACGAAGTAGTTTTCATAAATTTGAAAGATGAAAGTGATCCCCGAATGGTTCAAGTAGGCTCCACGTTAAATCTAGAGGAGCATAGTGGTTTCAAAGAACTCCTCACTGAATTTGAAGATGTCTTTGCATGGTCTCATCAAGACATGCCCAGTATCGATCCTGAGATAGTGGAGCATCGAATCCCTCTACTGCCGGATGCTAAGCCAGTAAAACAGAAACTCAGACGAATGCGACCAGACTGGGTACAGAAAATCAAAGAGGAAGTCACCAAACAAATCGACGCTGGATTCCTCGCAGTTTCTCAATATCCCACTTGGGTGGCCAACATCATACCGGTTCCCAAAAAGAATGGCCAGATTCGTGGTTGTGTCGACTTCCGGGACTTAAACAAAGCAAGCCCCAAGGAAGATTTTCCCTTGCCACACATCGATGTGCTTGTGGATAATACCGCGGGGCATGCTTTGCTTTCGTTCATGGACGGTTTCTCGGGCTACAATCAGATCCTCATGGCACCCGAAGACTGTGAGAAGACGACTTTCATCACCGAATGGGGGACTTACTACTATTTGGTCATGCCGTTTAGGTTGAAGAATGCCAGTTCCACCTATCAGAGGGCAGCTACGACTATCTTGCACGACATGATGCACAAGGAGGTTGAAGTCTATGTCAACGATATGATTGGCAAATCGAAAACCTGAGAAGGACATATTCCCATGCTAAGGAAGCTTTTCGAAAGACTCCGTGAGTTCTGGATGTGTCTTGATCCACAAAAGTGTACCTTTGGGGTCACAACAGGCAAGATGTTCGGTTTCATGATCACCTCTCGTGGGATTGAAGTTGATCCGTCAAAAATCGAGGCCGTACTTAGAATGAAGCCACCTGAGTCTGAAAGGGGAGTGTGGAGCTTTTTGGGGAAGGTTCAGTTCATCAGCAGATTCATCGCCAAGTTAACCCTAACTTGCGAGCCGATGTTTCGTCTACTCAAGAAGGATACCCCATTTGTATGTGGTTAGACAAATGCCAAGCAGCCTTCGCTTCAATCCAGAACTATCCGCAGAATCCTCCTGTTCTCATGTCACCGGTGCCCGGGAAACCCCTGATTCTTTATTTGTCTGTGAACCCAACGTCCATGGGATGCTTACTAGCTCAAGAAGGGGACAAGGGAGTTGAGAAAGCCATTTACTACTTAAGTAAGAAGATGGTTGGATCTGAAGAATGCTACACTGCCTTGGAAAAGACATGCTGGGCCCTTGTCTGGGCCTCCAAGAAATTAAGACACTACATGCTGGCTTACCCAGTGAAGTTGATCTCTCGAATGGATCCTCTCAAGTATCTATTTGAGAAACCTGCGCTCACTGGTAAGTTAGCACGTTGGTTGCTTCTCTTGGTAGAATTCGACCTCGAATATGTCACAAGAAAATCAGTAAAAGGGCGCGCCATTGCAGAATTCTTAGCCGACCATCCCGTGGACGGATCGGAGGATTCAGATTTCGTGTTTCCAGATGAAGAAGTACTAGCAGTTGTTGAAGATGTTTGGACTCTTTAATTCGATGGAGTAGCCAATCAGAAAGGATTCGGGATCGGGGTCTTGTTGATCACCCCTGACGGTTCTCATATTCCGCTTGCATTCAAACTCAATTTTGACGTCACGAACAACCAAGCAGAATACGAAGCCTGCATCGTAGGCATGGAGGTTGTGCTCGCACTTGGTGTTGAGAAACTCGAAGTCATCAGGGATTCTAACCTTGTTGTGTCTCAAGCCAATGGGGACTGCAGGGTGCGTGAAGAGAAGTTGAAACCTTATCATCAGGATTTG
The DNA here is from genome assembly GCA_019656275.1 of Rhododendron kiyosumense. Lineage (NCBI taxonomy): Eukaryota > Viridiplantae > Streptophyta > Magnoliopsida > Ericales > Ericaceae > Rhododendron > Rhododendron kiyosumense. The sequence goes on along the minus strand of BPLS01000286.1, from coordinate 720,746 downwards.
GAGGGGCTAATTCCTCGTTTCAACAAGTTGACTTTCACTCATGTTCCCCGATTGAAGAACCATTTTGCCGATGCACTTGCTACTTTAGCTTCCATGATCGAACTACCTTTGGGACAAGCTCCGCCTATTCTAATCGAACAACGGGATTGTCCTGCCTATCAATATGTCAACGCCATCGATGATGTCGATGATGGCCTACCCTGGTACCATAACATATGGAACTTTGTCGATAGTGGCTTGTATCCGGCCGAGTCCTCTAAAAAGGATCAAACTGCGTTACGAAGGATTGCTGCTCAATACATCATCTGTGGGGGGAAGCTATATAAGAGATCTCATTGCGGGATGCACAAACTCTGCGTCAACGGCATCGAGGCTTTCATAATCATGGAGGAAATCCACGAAGGGGTCTGTGGTCCTCACATGAGAGGCATCATGCTCGCTAGGAAGATCTTGCGTCAAGGCTACTTCTGGTCTACTATGGAATCTCAGTGTGTGAATTACGTGCGGCGATGTCACAAGTGCCAAATCCATGCTAATCTAATGCATGTTCCACCCTCCAACCTATTTGGCATGGCTTCACCTTGGCCTTTCTCTGTATGGGGTATTGACGTTATCGGCATGGTCAGGCCTTATGCTTCATCTGTATGGGGTATAGACGTTATCGGCATGGTCAGGCCTTATGCTTCAAACGGTCACAGGTTCATTCTGGTAGCAATCGATTACTTCACTAAGTGGGTTGAAGCTGAGTCGTACAAGACTTTGACCGCGGTCCAAGTTGCTCATTTCATCAGAAAGAACATCATCAACCGGTATGGGGTCCCCCAGGCATTTGTATCAGACAATGGGAATCATTTCAAAGGCAGGGTTCTGGAGCTCTTCGAAGAATTCAAGATTCAAATCCATCATTCAACTGTCTATCGCCCTCAGACAAATGGGGCAGTCGAAGCGGCAAACAAGAACGTTGAGACAATCATCAAAAAGTCCACAGAATCCGCCAAGGACTGGCATGAGCAACTGCCTTTGGCTCTTTGGGGATATCGAACATCAATCCGAACGTCAATAGGGGCAACTCCCTATTCCTTGGTCTACGGGATGGAAGCAGTTCTCCCTATAAAACTCGAGGTACCATCTCTGAGGATTATGGTAGAATCAGAACTCTTGAAATCTGAGTGGCTCAGTGGAAGATTCGTCGAACTTATGCTTTTCGATGAGTGGAGGCTCCGAGCCTTGTATCATGTTCAGGGATATCAACGGAGAATCGCCTGGGCATTCAACAAGAAAGTGAAGTCTAGGGACTTAATCGAAGGGGACATGGTCACAAAGGAGATTTGAGCGCCAATTTTCGACCCCCGCGGTAAATTTCGACCTAAGCGTTTCGGACCTTATATCATCAAGACCATTCTTTCTGGGGGAGTGGCTCAGCTCATTGATCTCAATGGCAACGAATTCAACACTCTGGTTAACCTAGATCAACTCAAGCGTTACTATCCCTGAGAGAAGCTCGTTGGACCGAAAACCACAAGGGTGGGCGGTTCCAAGCAAAAATTAGAGCAAGCCTGCTAGACTGAAAACCTGAAAAGGCGATTTAGGCAAAAATAAATAGGCATCAATCAAAGCTCACTAGACCGAAAACCCAAACGGGTGGTTCTAGGCAAAAGTTAGAGCGCAAAAGGAGAGCCAAAATACCCGAGCGAACCTTAGCCTGAACTACGTGCTGATCTGATTCCTTGAAAAGGGATACGTAGGCAATCTCTCTGTGAGATTCGGTCACAATCAATCAACTTGATCCACGGTTTAACTCGATACTCGAGCGACGCGATGTTCAACATTCGAATCAAAAGGGAAAACTCTCAAGCTTTCATCTTTATTTAAATTATAACTTCTATTATATAGGCTGAGCAGTCTTAAAAAGATTTAAGCATAAAAACACTCGAGGCCTTAACAGGCTCACAGTTTATTCTAGATCATCAAGGTCCGTCAAAGAGTCAGTCATCATTTCGCCTGCTTGCAACTTCTCTTTTTAACCATGTTTGATACCGGTGTGTAAGCTCTGTGCTGAAATCTTTTTAACCATGTTTGATACCCCAATTATGCTCATACCCTCTCAAGTTCTGGGCAGTGAAAGCAGGGACTTGGAAATCCTCAATCCCGGCTCGGTGAAGCCCCTGGCTCATTCCTAACTGGCGGAGGATGTGACCGGGAATATAGAATGTGAAAGCGGTCAGCCTAGCTATCACCATTCTTTCAAAACCTGCAGAATTCAGGGCCATGTCTGGGATATTCAGGGCCTCATGCCTCCAAGTGATCTCATTCAGTAGCATCTCCTTCATAAAAGTATACCATTGGTGCACGGTCATTTCCGGGTAGATCATGCCCCGCTGATGCATTCGACCGGGCAGATAGGGCCAATTTGCTTCCGGTGCCGTGAGCAATCCCAATTTGTCAGACAACCAGAGCTACATGAGTGGAAAAATAAGTAAGAATTCATATAAACCTTGAGTGGAAAAACAAGTGAGAAGCTTCGATACAGCCTTAGCCGAGCGACGAGGTAAAAAAAGGGGAGCGTGCGAAAACCTGAAAAAGGTGAGCTGAGTGAGAACTTACCTGCAGCAGAAGTGGACTACCACCAAAGACATCTGTTTGGCTAGTAAAAACCAAATCCAAACCCATTAGTGTTTCGGCCAGAACAAGTGGCACCACATTCCTGCGAGCTCCCATTTGAGCAGCAACGCTCACCAGCATGGGGTTCACTTGCCCATTCGGGGATACTAGCAAATAAGCAGCCAACACGTTGATCGCCAGAGCGAACCGACGCCGGGCCTGCAGGGCTATGTCCTCGACGTTCCCTTCCGGCCCATACCATTCCATTAGGCGCATGATGTTGATTTGCCCTTCAGCTAACAAACTTTCGACTGCTCCCCCGGTGATATTAAGGCTGGACTGCAGGAGTTTGGGTATGTTTTTCCTGTAAGGTGGCACGACAATCATGCTCGAAGCAACGCCTTGGAGGTACGCTTGGAACTCCTCCACGGTTGGGCACAGCTCATTGATCCTAAACCTGAACACGTGGACATCTGGATCCCAGAATTGCAGGGCTGCGCTTAGAAATTCGGGGTGGAGCCTCACATTACAGAGAAAACGGAACGCGGCCAGCCCGTGAGACCGGAATGACAGCCAATCTCTAGCAACAAAAGCCGTGAGCCACGGGCTAATCAAGACCGAGAGATTATTTGCCATCTTGGTTTCTCTGGAACTCTCAAACTGCGGGAAGAATGCCTTTCATTAACAGAGCATTGGCCTCTTTATAGTCAGAACATGTGTGATGCTCTTTGTTCTCAGTGTAAACGTCCATACAACGTGGCCTTTTCTTCTTCAAAGTAAGGGCATCTGCAGACTGCCCCTAAAGTACTCTGAATTTTAAAGGACATGACAAGGCTCATTGGTCTTGGAGACCTGAAGTGGTCGAATAAAGGTGGCCTGGCACGGATCGACCATCGCGCGATGGTCTCACTCCATCGCGCGAGTAAGAAGCACCACTCCATCGCGAGACGGACTCACTTCATCACGCGATGGTTCAGCCTGCAATTTGACAGATTACATCAGCCACTGTCGAACTTTGGTCGCTTTTGGTTCCAAGGGTTCTTTGGCAATTTTTACCGTTCCAGCAAGTCATTATGAGCATATATGATTGTGTCCAAGCATCTGATTCAAAATATTGCATTTAACGAAGATTTTGGACCCTCGGCGGCCCGTTTCAAGTTCAAATAGCCATTTCGGGAGTTCGAAACTCATTCCAGAGGATTACACCCCATTCTTCCATGCCGTACAGGTCATGCTAGCCTTATATGACTAAACGGATGTGTCGGTTTCAGTCTAGGACATAATAGAGTCATACTTTTCCATCTCGTATCCCTTTTGTGTCTTTCATAGCAATTTTGGTCAAATTTGCGTTTTGGAATGCATTTCTCGATTCCGTCAGCTCGCATGGGCTACTTTACACGTGTATGGTCTTACGGAAGCGTCATTTTAGTCTAAGTCAATATATTTTGCATTTTGGCTTATGAATGTTCAAAATTTCATTACATTCCTTGTATCCTGGCCGTATCCTGAGATACATTCTCGTTATTTTTCTAAAGCGAGTTCTTTCTGTGCATGTACGTGTGTCTGTGAGCGGTCTCAGTACATTATCAATGCAAGTATGGTATTAGTGACAAGTACTTATTTGCTCTAATCCATTACAAGAGTAAAAAAATAAACCGAAATTGCAAATTTTATAGCTAAACCATGATCTATCTGTGTCAAGATGAAGGAAGCTACTATGCATGCGGCACTTCGGCCACCCAAAAGTCATCATGTCAGCTCGGGCACACTCGCCCATCAAGTCAAAAGGGCACGCAGGCCTCAAAATGTCGATCGAAGGATCAGCTAAGGCACTCAGGCCTTCTATCTATCTACGTAGGCACGCAGGCCTTAAAGCAAAAATCAAAAGTGCAGAAAGTGAGGCGAGGCTTCTCGATAGCCCTCAATCCTCCCCGAACCAATCTCCCTCTCCATCGTCATCATCATCATCTCTCTCCGTAGGGTCCTGTCTAAAGCTAGGATCGTCTGCTGAGTCGTCAGACCCGCTGCTGTCAGACGCATCCTCTCCTTCTTCCTCCTCCTCTTCGTCCTCATCCTCGGAGACCTCAGGCAGGATTAGTCGCTTCTTACGGACCGACTCGTCTTGTGAGGGTCTCTGGCGCATCTTCAGCTGGTACCTCTTCTCAGCACACGCCACAACCTCTCGGGCTGCTTCCTCGCTCGCGATGGGTGGCCGTGAGCCTCGCGTCTGTGGTCTGGTAGTAGGTGTAGGAGCAGGAGTCCTAGCAGCCAGCTTCTTCTGTGGAGGATCCCTAGCACTTTTCCTCTTAGGAACCGCCCGTCCCTGTGCCTGCATTGTAATTTTTATACATTAGCATGTGTTTTGCATATTGAATGTTCTAAAGCAGGTACAATCAATCCTTAATCAAACGCAAATCAAAGCACGTTGAGTATCGGGCCAGTATGTACATATATATATATATATATATCCAGTATCAAAAGCAAGAATGTATGGTGTACAAGAATGTATCGAATGCAGGGATGTATCGTTTATGGGAATGTATCGTTTTCTAAAAGATATACCTGAGCTCTCCGAGTCGTCGGCTGGGGATAACCAAGTCCAATGGCAGGCCACTCGCCGCCCTTCTTATCACATTTTCCAACGTAAGCATGCGCCGGACAGCCTCGTTCACCCACTCATTGGGCACCTGCAAAGATGATTTGAACATGAGCAGTTGAATGACATTCAGAACGTTATCAAAAGTACAGCAATGAAAGCAACAATGTCTTACCGGCACGGTAACAGGCGCTGGCTCGACTCTTGCAGGGGTTATGTGCAACTCAGCCGGATTGCCCTGAGAGTCTACTACTGCTATCTGCCACGTCAACTCTGGTGGCCCACCTCTCACTGGTCCACTCGGACCTCGCCTTGTGCTACTCTCGCCACTCCTCGGTCTCCCTGAAACGGCTCTCCTCTCCTCGGCAGCTCCTCGAGCCTGGCTTCGAACCTCCCTGAACTCTCGTACTCCCAGTGGCCCCGCCAAGCGCTCCCCCTGATAAGTCGCATAGTCCATGTTAGGATGCAAGTGGCATGTCAGGTCGGTATCAGGCCGCGTGATGACCTCCAGCTCAGCCAAAGTGTACTCCCCTGTGTGTGAGGCCCGTGGTGGAAGTGGTCTAGGCACTTGAAACCCTGCATAGCCAAGTGATTGGCGTGTCACTCGGTCACCCAAGTACCACTACCAACCAAAAGCCGACTCCAGCAGCACTCTGCTCGCCGTGACAACCCTGCTGCGAGCCAAGTACTCAGGCTCAGGCTCTGCCACCCTCCAGGGATCCCACTCAACTTGCACGGGCAAACAATGCAAGTATCGGTTAGCGACAACATTAAAGCAATAAAAAGGGGTACACATTCCCGTTTTTACAAAGTTTCACGTTATACCTGTGAGGGTCGAAGCTTGTCTAGGTATATCCTGAAGCCGTTCAGGTCACCTCTGCCTCTCTTCTCTCCCATGTTCTTCTTGCTCCAGATGTGTACGCGCGGGAGGATCCCCAAGTCCAAGCTCTTTGTCACTGAACGACACATATTCAAAACCTCGTAGGCCTAGAGCTGCATGGTTATCAAGAAATCAAATTGTCAGTACAACACAGGAACATCATTGAGCAGGTTATGTAATCAAATGGATAAATGCATATTGGAAATGTACTTTACTCTATTAAAATCATACCTCCCAGATTCGCCAGTACCCAGCAGTGCTCATATCCGTCCTCGACGAATCCCCCAGAAAGCCATAAGTTGCGCCAAGCGCCGCTCCTCCCCAGTCAAAGCGTGAAGCTGTCCTTTGGTCCCTCAGCGCGGGCAAGTAAGATAGGTGCACCTTGCTATGCCTATTTGGATACAGGGTAGCGCCAAAGAGGTACAACAGATATGCCCGGGCCATCTGCTCCGCCTCCTGATCCGTCGTCACCTCCTTCTTAAGATATCAGACGAACTGCCCGTATCTCGCCATCCCCTCCTCAATCTTGGGCACCTCACCCAAAAACCATTCCAGGGCTGCCTCATCCTCCTGGATGCCCGAGTCAAACGGGATAGGCTCACCCTCAATCCTCAAGCCAGTGATCGCTGCAAAGTCAGTGGGCGTCACTGTCATCTCCCCGACTAGTAGGTGGAAGGTATTCGTGGTATCCCTCCACCTCTCTGCAAGTGCAACCAAGACGGCATGGTCGTTCCTCGCCAGAGTGAGAGTCTGTATGAACTCCCTGAAACCTGCCTCGTCCACCAGCTGCCTCACTCTCTCGGGTAAGCCCTGGTACAGCGCTAAAGAGCTACACGCGCCTCCAAAGCCGCGAATGTCTCTCTGTCTCGCTCTCTCCTGCATCAGACATGGAAGCAAACAACAGGGAATATATATATCAGCATGCAAAGTTTCATTTTCAAGTTCTAGGTAATCAATGCAGCCTAGCAATAGATGGTTGGTTCAAGTTATTATGTCTCATGCATGACATTCAACGTGAAGCTATGATATTGCCATTTTAGCCTACTTCAAGAATTACTTTACATGCTTCAATGCTCAAATATGGTATTCGCCAAAAGAAAAGGGAGATTCTCAGAAATTTACCTCAAACCAGCTGCTCGAGATATGAGTGTCGGGGTCTCTCAAAACGAGCTCGGAGTCATACTTCGCCTGTCGTGGCCGGTATGCCGTAAAGCCCGATGGCACAAACAAGTGAGGAACAGGCAGCCTGTACCCCTCTGCTGAAAACGGAGCCCGAGTCAAACTCTCTGCCTCTGACGCCGCTGTCACTCTAGGACCGTGCACCCTAGCACCGACCCTTTCCTTAGTCTCTGTGTCCCTCAGCACCTCCTCCTCGGCAGCCCTCTCCCTCTCGGCCCTCGCTGCGGCCTCCGAAGCGGCTATCTCCCGCTCTCGCTCCTATTGAGCCTCCAAAACTGCAGCCCCTATCATGGGATCCTCCTCAAGGAGTCAGGCTAGTCTCTCCTCGCTCAAAAACTCCGCGAGGTCCTGTCTCGTAATCGGTCTGTGACCCGACAACGTCGCTGTCGGGCGAAACAGTACCTCCTCCTCCGGAACCTCCGTGGCACCCTCATCCTTGGTCGCCACATCTTTGCCTTTCACTGGATCCCTCAACGGAACCTCGCTCAACCCGGCATCTCCATCATCAATACCCCTACTACCTGCGACCTCGAAAGTACCACCAACTACAACAGAACCACTCACGGCCATGCTTGGGTCCAGTTGCTCGACAACAGAGCGAACTGCCTCGACCAGCTCCGTCGTGCAATGATCTCCGTCACCTCCAACCGCCTGCATGCAAGCGTCTTCGCCATTGCCGCCGCCTACTACCTCTGCACTAATATCTGGAGCGACCTCCACCGGCTATTGGTCCTCTATTCCGACCTCCATGGGCCCTCCCTTGTCCTCCGGACGATCGACAAACTCTCCTCTGCCGCCCCTGTCCCCGTGGTCTGCCATGGATGGATGTATGTGCGTGGGTTCTTTGATTTTGGCAAGAAATCAAAGGTTTTGATGGATTTTGTGAGAGAATTTGAGAGAGAGTAGAGTTAGGGGAGTTTGAAGCTGCTGTGAGCGGTTTCAAAACATCCCCGTCGATTAAAAGGGAAGCAAACAGGCGTGGGTCGGGTCTGGGCTCGTTTCAGAACCAAGCCCTAACTGGAAACCCTCGCGCAATGGTCTGGCTTCCTCGCGCGATGGTCCAACTGGGCCGTTGACCAGGTTCAGCCTCTGGCTTGGCCCAATCCCGTGAATCGCTTTAATAAATGGCCCATAAGCTTTAATCGGGCCTTGCAAATGATTTTGGATCTCTACTAGATGTCCGTGATCAACGGTACCTTATATCCCCAACGACGATCCATCCGTCCAATCTCAAAATCAGCGACGATCCATCCGTCCAATCTGGAAATCAGCGACGATCCATCTGTCCAATCTCAAATCAGCGACGATCAATTCGTCCAATCTTGAAATCAGCGACGATCAATCCGTCCAATCTCAAATCAGTGACAATCAATCCGTTCAATCCCTTGGTGCACGGTATTTGTATATACTGACTTGCACTTTTCATTTAATCGGCTTTTGGGTGAATTAGATGGGTGTCTAGAAATTTTTGATGTTACCCGTACCAGCCAATGGTGCTCCGCGTGCTGTCAAAGAGGGACTACTGTAGACACCCCAATCCGATTTCCCAATCGTTTTACTTCTTTTTCAGTTTCTTGTTTCCCCGATGATGAATCAGGTCGAAAACAGTCTTGAGAGAATGAAATGGCTTGAGTTTGGTGTGTGTGGAACCCATCCTTGACCCCAAAACCCTTAGACCCAAACCTTGATTGAAGGTTTGACCCTCGCGCGACCCACTGAGTCTCTCGCGCGATGCTTTACGTGCCAGGTGGTGGTCATAGTCAAACTTTTGACTGTTGACCATCGCGGCGAAGCTAGAACCCTCGCGCGATGGTTTCACTCCATCGCGCGATGGTCAACACCTGTCATATCCACCTTTCTCCAGCTGGATTTTGTGATGATCAGGGGTCTACAGGCCTGTGTAACCCCGTTTCGTCGACTGAACAGCGTTTTACAGGGCCGCCCTTGCACCACCTCTCCCCCACTCTCCCATCAATCTTCATACCCTACTTCTCCACGAAGTAAGTGCTACCAGCCTTGTTGGCTGGCTGCATTGCCTTGCATCACCACCAACAAACCCTCATTTCCTATAAATAACCCCCATGGTTCTTCTTCCAAAGGGTTACCAAAAAAAATCCCAAAAAAGAAGAAAGAAGCATAAGCCTACATTCCCCTCTCACTCAAGTCACTAGCATTCAATCACATTCCAAGCCATATCATCTCATTCAAGCCATTCTCAAGGCACCCGAGCAAAGGTATAAACTTTACTGCCTACTGTTTTGATCCCTGAGGGGGCTGCAGGGCCAAGGCTGGTAATCAATACCAGTCCTGGTCCTAAAGCCAGCAAAGTTGCAAGTTACTGCGGAAAGGCAAACCCACGAGCGAGACACCCACTCCATCGCGCGATGGTTCTCCTTCGCGTGATAGGGTTCTCGTGGGGATGGGATCCTGCTTCATATGTATTAATATGATTTCATGTCTCCCCGTCAAATAATACTTAGTATATTCCACTGTGTTGCATATCAAAAATATGTAGGCTAGTTTAAGTTAGTTACCTGTTCATTTTGGAATGCCCCTGGGTTGCTTTTGAATATGTCTCAGAGTCCAGGCATGCAAAGCAATTCCTGGAAGTCCAGTCAGAAAACTCGCGCGGTGATGTGACTCCATCACACGATGGTTTGCCATTTCCAGTAATTGCCCTTACATGGGCAACTAGGCCTTTAGCCTTTGTTTTAATACCCTCACTGTTTAAGGGTTGCATCTTATTCCTATTCATTTTTTATTGTAATAATTATTTACTTTTAGTACATATGAACTGCTTGGTTTGATCCTGGGTGTGCACTGGTCCTTCCAGAGCCCAGAAGGAGATAAAGTTTAACCTGTTGGTGGGATGTCAACACTCGCGCGATGGTTTGAGAGTGTCGCGCGATGGTTTGATTTGCATGCAAAGATTTCCATGCATGCAAGTTGGCCATTGCTTGTGATGAACTCAAGCCAAGGCACTGTTTTGGCATCCTGAAATCAGTGTTAAATGTTATTTCATTTATTCCTTGTCATTTCATTCATCCATGCCATCATTCACATCTTGCAAACATATTACAGTTCTAATCCCTGATTAACTGTTCCCCTCCCTAAATGGCTAAAAATTGATTAATAAAACAGAATCGTAAACAAACAACATTTTTGCAAATGCCTAAGTAGAGACCGATCTCCGGATTGGGCGAGAGGGGGTGTCATAAAACCCTTCCCCTCTCGTAACTTGGCTCCCGAACCCAGATATGGTTATGACGGACTGGTTCCTTAACTTTTTCAAATCAAACAGCGCGTTAAGTGCTTCGAAATACGGTTCCTTGGGTGTCGGCCCTTCAAACCCGAGTGGCGACTCTGTATTTTTCTCGAGCGCTTGTCGTCCAGCTTCAAAAAGCGCTCCCGCGAATCGGCAGCATTTTCTCTTCTTAGGAGGGGAACGGAATCCCTTCCCAAGGAAAGGAAAACGGGCACCCGCATGCCCATAGTACGCTCCGCCTCTCCAGGCGTACGCCTCCCGTCGCCGCCACCCATCTTTGCTGCATGGCCGCCATTGCCGTCGTCGCCGCCTCTATTCGCTACACCAGTGCTCGACGAAGCCCTTACCGTTGACTGATCGTCGATTTGAGGCCCCATAGTCTCGATTTCACCCCGTGCTCGTCGCTCCTCCTCTCCGCTGCCGCCATTACGGCTGCCACCGCTGGGCTCTGCCATGGAAGAGTGTGGGTAAGTGGGGTATGAGGAAGGATGAGAGAGTTTGTGAGAGAGATATGGAAGTTTGAGAAGGATTGAAGGATTTCGGAGTTAAAAACCGACTGAAAGGCGGTTCTCCAGTTTCTGCAGAAGTTTATACGACATGGGGACCGTGTTGGGCCGGATCTGGGCTTGGATCTGGGCCGGGTTGGCTAAGATTTTGGCTTATGCCAATATCGTGATGCCGTACGCTAGTACCGCTTGGGCCTCAGGCCCAATCCTTTTATAAAGTCAGAATTGTTTCCAAAATCAAGGCCCACATGGCCCAGCTTCCTACTGGCTTCCATGGGCCCATCCAATTTCAAATCAATGACGGTTTTCCCGTCCAATTTCAAGTCAACGGCGGTTTGCCCATCCAATTTCAAATCAATGGCGGTCTGCCCGCCCAATTTCAAATCAACGGCGGTCTGCCCGCCCAATTTCCAATCAACGACGGTCTGCCCGCCTAATTTCAAATCAACGGCGGTCTGCCCGTCTAAATTTTATCTTCCCCAACGGAGTCTGTGCTCTCGTAAAAAGGATCATTTCCCCAAGAGAGGCCATGAACACCTGTCAAGCCAACAAAGCGGTAAGCTATCCGCCCATTCAAGGTCAAATCAATCAGGTTCTTTAAGATTCATGTGTTCTAGACAGCCTCGAAGAGGGTGTCTAGATAACCTTTGACGTTACTTGTACCCAATCAAATGGTGCTCCAAGTGCCGTCAAAGGGGGGCTACTGTAGACACCCTATTCTAGACTATCCGGATAATGCTGTTTTACGGTCTTTTTACTTCCCTGATGATGATTATCGTTAAGAACAGTCTAAGGTCGGTGGTGTGTTTGAGCTTTGAGTGTTCCGAGCCTCATCCAAACTCCTTCAATACCCGTTTCAAGCCCTTCAAGCCAGAGCTAAATGGCCCCAGCAAAACCAAACTTGCTTATGCCAGCCCTGTTCTGACGTACGCCAGTTGACTGCCACGTGTCAGTCATCGACTGTTGACTCTGTCTTCACTGGCGCACGCATGTCCAGGCTTGGCGCACGCAAGTCAAATCCAGTCAAAGCAGCACTATTCAACCACGTGCTCGGGACTTTTGTGCCCACCCTGACGTAGTCTACAGTCCCTGATGATTACTCTTAGCTGGCCGGCTCCCCCTCTCTCCTACACCCCCTTTCAACCCAAGTCCCACGCATTTAATGCATGGGACTCCTCCCTCTAACTCAACCAAGCCTTTAACCCCAGCTGACTGCCTCTCCTTCAGTCCACTCTCCTCCTATAAATACCCCCATTTGCATTCATTTGCAAGGGGTTACCTCCATTAAGAGCCTAAGCTCCCTTTCTCCTTTCTTTTGCTCTTTCTTCTCCTCCATTGAAAGAGAAAGAAGTGGAGTACTCCCACACACTCCCCACTGATATTCAGCCATCATCTAGCCTTCATCTTCCACCTTAAAGCTCAAAACCACCTTCAAACCTCAAACCAAAGGTATACCACCTTTGCGTGGCTTTCTGTTTTTGATCCCTGAGTGGAACCAGAAGGGCCCAGGCTAGTAATCAATACTAGTCCTAGCCTTAAAATGGTAAAATACAATAGTCGTATGAAATGATAGATGGCGCACTCCAGTAACTTAAGGCCGTACGCCAGTCATGGCAGTACGTGCACTACTGGCGTGGGGATCATTGATCATCCATTTATTGCTTATATTTTCTTTCATCACCTTATAGCATGCTAATAACCAGTCTACTGCTTTCTGTACTCTCTAATTGTTATCTGTAGCTTTCAATGCTTGTTCCTTTTTCTTGTTCTAGGGGCCTCTGGGATCTTTCTGGTCATGTTCCAGAGCCCAAATGATGCAAAGCCAAGCACTGGACAAGAGACATGACTGGCGTACTGTCTCGCAAGACCGGCGTACGACAGTCACGCCAAGGTCCAGTGGCTGGCTCTTGTATTGTAGCTTAGTTTTGGCCTCTTGCTATCTCCCCACTCTGTTTATGAGGTTTCTTATCTGTTTTCATGGCTTCAAGTCATTTCATATATTTGTATCTGTAAATATGATTGCTCTATAAACTGTGTAGTTTGTCCTGGGTGTGCACTGGTCCATTGTAGAGCCAATAGGGTTGCGAACAAATACTATGAGTGCATAGGAGTGGTGTACGCCAGTCTTGAGGTGACGTGCGCAGGTCGTGTTGGTATGCAGTGGCCTGGCCAGTGCATACTGGTGTGTTGCCTGCTCACACCTCTAAAAGACAGCGTACCCCATCTTGTTCAAGCTGCTCTCAGTGCTTGTTCTCAATCTATATTCATTATTGCAAGCAAATCATCATCCTTAAACATTTTTCGCATAAATGCAACTTGTCACAGTATTAATCCCCATTAATTGTTCCCCCATCCTAACTGGCTAAAAAAAATGTTCAATGAGAGAAAAATGCAAACATTTTATAAAATGTCTGAGTAAAGACCGATCTCCAGATTGGGCGAGAGGGGTGCCATAAAACCCTTCCCCTCTCGTAACCTGGCTTCCGAACCTCAGATATCGAAGGTGACGATGGACCAGTCTACGCCTTTTTCAAATCAAACAAATTTTCAAATCAAACAAAAGTAGCAAACGTTTTCGAGTTCGGTTCCTTGGGTGTTTCACTGCTAAAATCCGAGTGGCGACTCTGAATCGAAGCGTTTTGCCTCACTTTTTCCAAAAGAGGGCCGCACCAATTTTATAAATAAAATCTTTGGGGCGTGTGCCCATAGGAGCCGGGGCAGGCGTAGTCTTAGTCTCTCCTTGTGGGACGCTTCATGAAAGCCCTCTCAACATCGCCTTCCCCGCCACCAACAACGAAGCCGAATATGAAGCCCCCCTCACTGGCTTACGCTCTGCCATAGCAATGAAAGTCACCAACCTCGTCATTGTAGGGAGGTATTCCCGAACAGGTACAATTAGTCACCGAGCACGTGATGTACAGGGACACATGGTAGGCATAATAGGCTTATCGCCGGGCAGTTCGATGAACGGCAATTAGGGCCAGTGACACGTGAAGTCATTGGTCCAGGCAGTCTGTTCGGCTGATAAGGACAATCGACATGTGAAGTCATCTGTCCAGATATAACGACATGGACCAGTTGCATGTGAGGTCATTGGTCCATGTGGACTGTTCGGCAAAGAGGTAGCCGAATAGAGGAAGAACTTGCCCTAAATCATGACGTGACAAGAATGCTCCAGAATGGTAATATTCCGTAAAGGAATAAGATCCTGAGTATATAGGATCAAGGCAAGACACCCAACGTGAATGGGGTATCCGGATGATCAGGGGAAAGAGTCCCAAAAGGACTGAGAGTCCCAAAAGGATTAAGCTATTGTACTGATAAGGGAACGAGAATCCATGATATACTAGGTTTCCTATACGAGTTAGGAATCCTAAGGCAACAGGGGTGCTTGGGCAGCAAGCACCCATGAAACTATAAATACAAGGTAAACCTGGAGGTAAAAGGTACGCAATATTGGGTGATCTCTTATTATCTTCCTACTGATAATTAGGGTTCATTGCTAGTTCGTGATACTAACTTAGCCATCAGAGGGCCTTTGCCACAAGAGGCAAAGGTAAACTCACCCTTTGTCTGTTTTGCAGATCAGGGTTCCGACGAAGAACTAGCGTTCCAGTGTAGCGGCACGTGAAGCCGTTGACAATTGGTGTTATCCAGAGCACCAATTGTTTTCATCCCCCTACAATTGGCGCCGTCTGTGGGAAACTAGAGAATTCCCTGAAAAAATAACCATGATGGAGAAAGATTCAACCACGCCGTTCAATCCAAAGAACCAGTTAAGTGGTGGAGGGGATAAGTCTCCACCAGGTGCTCTGAGAAAGCCCGCTGGAAGAGAGGACAAAGCAACTACGGGCTCCACGAGAAGGAGCAAATCCCACCGAAGAGAGGTATCGGTGGAACGTTCAAGAAATGTCCACAACAGCGAGGATATCCTCGACAAAAAGAGGAAGGAAATTGAGGAGTACGCTCGTTTGATTAAAAAACGAGAGTACGAGATACGAGAGTTACAGCGGGTACGGGATCACCCAGAGGATTCCGGACTCTCACGAAGGGATTCTGGAGAAGATAGGCGGGCTCTGCTAGTCCATAAAGAGCCTCATTCACGAGGAAGAAGGAGCAGGAGCAATAGTCCTACCACGAGACGGTATGAAGCTTCCCCACGAAGGAGGAGAAGCAGAAGTAAATACCGAATACTAGAAAGGCGAAAGGCTTCTTCACGAAAAAGGAGCAGATAGCGAAGTTCCACACCCGAGGAAGAAACAAGGAAGCATCACCGCGACAGGTACGAGAGGCCTGATGCTGACTGGGCCAAAGCTACGGCTCACAAAATAAAGGAAAGTGAGGAAGGGACAGTGTCTGCACGAGAAGCGGCACGTAAAGCCCTGAGTAACATCGCAGCCTCCCCTTTTGCAAGGAGGCTGCAGGAAGCCAGGTTACCGAGCAGAGTAAAGCACAGAGCGTTCGTGCTTTACGAGACAAACATGGACCCTGTGGCTCACATACAGCATTACCCGCAAGCCATGTTCATGCACGATGGCGATGATGCCATTCTCTGCAAAATGTTCCCATCAAGTCTATGCAAGGTGGCCTTATCTTGGTTTCATAAATTGGCACCATGATCCATAAGAGGATGGAGGCAGTTAGCTGAGGAATTCACTGCTCGGTTCTTGACAAGTAGAAAGGCCCCAAAGACATTTGAGAGTCTTTCCACCATGAAACAGGCGGAGAGCGAGCCGATCAGAGATTACGCAAAGAAGTACTGGGAAACTTTCAACGAGATTGAGAGTTGCAGTGAGGACTATGCCATAGCAACCTTCAAAACTGGTTTGCCTGTTCGGGGAGAACTGCGTCGCTTTTTGAATAAACATCCGGTGGCTACATTGGCCAAGCTGAGGGAGCGAATAGAGCAGCACGCCAGAATAGAGGATGACATACTCCGCGAGGACGACAGGATTGCTGCCGAACAGCCCAAGACACCTGCCAAGAAGGTGGATAAACCTGAGCCCAAGACGTACAAGGAGCGGAAGGAGTACGAGCAGGCTAAGAAAGATCCGTACAAGGAAAAGAAAGCCCCTTATCCCAAATCCTTCTTTTCTATCACTACTGTTTGGAAGGAACCAATCTATAGGATTCTTTATCGAATAAAGAATCAGTCATACTTCAAATGGCCTCCAAGTCTAGGCGGAGATAAAGACGCCAAACGTGCTACGAATCAGCACTGCAGCTACCATAAGGATTGGGGCCACATGAGTGAAGATTGCGAGATGTACAAAAGACACCTTGACGATTTGGTCTCTCGGGGCTATCTCAAGGAGTTTATCCAGGAAGATCCCAAGGAAAAGGGGAAAGCCATGGAATTGGATTACGAACAGAATCCTAAAGGGGTAATACATATGATACATGGGTTGGCCGCCCCTTATACGAGAAACGAGATTAGGCTATTACAGAGGCAATTTAAGCACGATCAGCATGTCATGCGATTGGGTAATAAGAGAGGACGAGAGAGTGACGTATGCAATGAAAGCATAGCTTTCACAGATGACGATTTGGGAGAAGTCCAGATACCCCATAATGATGCTTTGGTTATAACCCTACGAGTTGGGGAGTATGACATCGAGAGGATCCCTGTGGATTCAGGAAGTTGTACAGAGGTGATGTACTATGACGCATTCAAGAAGCTGGGGCTGGCCCAGATAGATTTGGAGCAGTCCACAACACCCTTGATTGGGTTTGGTGCAGGGGCAGTTTGGCCCCTTGGAAAGGTAACACTGCCTGTTCGGGCAGGATCAATTGTTTTGAGGACGGATTTTCTGGTCGTAGACGTTCCTTCTTCCTATAACACAATTATAGGAAGAACCTGGTTGCAAAAAATGAGGGCAGTCTCCTCAACTTACCACCAGATGGTGAAATTCCCAGGATCCAATGGGATCGAAGTAATTAGGGGCAATCAGAAAGTGGCCCAACAATGTCTGGTTTCCATCGTTAAGAAGGCCCCGAAGGCCCACCATGTTCATACACTGGAAGCACCAGATCAACCGACTATCGAGGATGTCGGAAGATGCCCGGCTGATAAGGTAATCGAGGGCTTGGACAAGATTCAGATCAATGAGGCTGATCCTGAAAGATATTTTTTGATTGGGGAATCATTACCAACAGAGGAAAAGGCTGAGTCAATACAGTTTCTGAAGGAATATGTCGATGTATTTGCATTGGTACCAAAAGAGATGCCCGGTGTAGATGCTGACATAATCTGCCACCATTTGAATGTTGACCCTCAACATAAGCCAGTTATTTAAAGAAAATGTAGGGCAGCCATACAGCACGTGGATGCTGTTGTTGAAGAAGTTAATCATTTGCTCGAGGCAAAGGCAATACGGGAGGTTTACTACCCTGAATGGTTGTCCAACACCGTGGTCGTAAAAAAGAAGAGTGGGAAGTGGCGTGTCTGTGTGGACTTCACAGACCTGAACAAGGCCTGTCCCAAGGATAGTTTTCCTCTCCCAAGAATAGACCAGTTGGTTGATGCAACGGCTGGCTATGAGCGAATGAGTTTTCTTGATGCATATCTAGGATATCATCAAATTGCTATGTTTGGGCCCGATCAGGAGAAGACATCTTTTATCACCCCACGAGGTTTGTACTGCTATAGTGTTATGCCATTTGGGCTTAGAAATGCAGGGGCGACAAACCAAAGTCTTGCAACTATCATGTTCAGGGAGCTGCTCGGGAAAACTATGGAGGTTTACATAGACGACATGGTGGTGAAAAGCCGAGATAAGCGAGGACATATTACGGATTTGAGGGAAGTCTTTGAAATCTTGAGGAAGTACAAGCTGAAACTCAACGCCTCGAAATGTGCATTTGGGGTTGGTTCTGGGAAGTTCCTAGGACATCTGGTCACCATGAGGGGAATTGAGGCTAACCCAGATCAGATTGCAGCCCTGCAAAAGCTGCAAAGTCCCAAAACCACGAAGGAGGTCCAGAGACTAACTGGGATGGCTGCAGCACTTAATAGATTTATCAGCAGATCAAGTGATAAATTTAGGCCCTTTTTTCAGTTATTGAAAAAGAGGGAAGGATTTGAATGGGGAGCGGAATGTGAGCAAGCTTTCCAAGACCTGAAGAAGTATCTGGCCGAGCCTCCTCTTCTGTCAACCCCGCAGCCAGGTGAGTCCTTGATTTGGTACTTAGCTGTTTCTGAGCATGCTGTGAGTGCAGTCCTGTTAAGGGATTTGGGAATCGAACAAATCCCAATATATTAAGTTAGCAAGACATTGCTAGACGCAGAGACGAGATATCTGCCCATAGAGAAACTTGTCCTGGCACTTAGGACAGCGACGAGAAAATTGCCACACTACTTCCAAAGCCACAGGGTTGTGGTCTATATTGAATTTCCACTGAAGTCGCTGCTACGAAAGGTCGATTTTTCAGGAAGAATCTCAACGTGGTCCGTCGAGTTGAGTCAATATGATATTGATTATCAACCACGAACAGCAATTAAAGGCCAAGTGTTGGCTTATTTTGTGGCTGAGTTCTCTCCCACGGTAGCTCCCCTGCCTCCTACAAAAAAGGAACAGGAGAATAAGACATTGTCCATGAGGGATAAAATCTTAGCTGAACAGAACGATACGGAGTGGAAGTTATTCGTAGACGGATCAGCTTGTAACATTGGTTCAGGAATAGGTGTTGTCCTTTTTCCTCCTGGAGGAATAATGATAGAATTGTCTGTTCGGCTCAGTTTCAGCGCATCGAATAATGTGGCAGAGTACGAGGCACTCTTAGCCGGATTGAGAAGTGCGAAGACTTTGAAAGCAAAACGAGTAAGGGTGCATTGTGATTCACAGCTTGTAGTGAATAAGCTGTCCGGGGAATATCAGGCCCGGAATGAGAAGATGGCGGCATATGTGGAAGCCGCCAAAGATTTACTTGATACGTTCGAAGGTCCACATTGAACAGATAAGCTCTGGATAGAATGCCCATGCCGATTCCCTGGCATGGCTGGCTGCAGCAGTCCCAACTGAACTCAAGCGAAGGGTGGGGGTTGAGCATTTGATGGAGCCGAGCATTGGGAGGAGCGTGGAATTAATCTTGGATGTGAACCAAGGTCCAAGTTGGATGGACCCAATTGTGAAGTTTTTACGAGATGAAATACTCCCCGTCAATAAAAGGGAGGCTCATAAGGTCAAGACCAAGTCTGCAAGGTTTTGGCTGTCCCCAGAAGGAAAGCTTTACAGAAAATCCTTCACGGGCCCATATTTGCTGTGTGTACACCCCGAGATGGTGCAAAAATTTCTTCACAAAATACATGAAGGAACATGTGGGAGTCATGCTGGGGGCAGATCCATCGCCACCGAGCAATTACCCAAGGCTACTGGTGGCCACATATGCAGGAAGATGCAAAGATGTATGTTAAAATTTGTGAGACGTGTCAGAAATTCTCACCAATGATTCGAACACCAGCCGAGGATCTGGTGCTTTTGACAAGTCCTTGGCCGTTTGCTCAATGGGGAATGGACATCGTGGGCCCCCTCCACAAAGCAATTGGGAACCAAAAGTTCTTGCTGGTCGCAACAGACTATTTTATTAAATGGATTGAGGCAGAACCATTGGCCAAAATCACCGAGCCTATGATAGAAAAGTTCGTGTGGAAGAGTATCATTACTCGATTTAGGGTTCTCTATTCTTTGATTATAGATAATGGGTCCCAATTTCAGAAGAAATTTAAGGCTTTTTGTGCCCAGTATGGAATCCGGAATTACTATTCGACTCCAGCCTGCCCTCAGAGTAATGGGCAGGCGGAAGCATCTAACAAACCCATTCTTGACGGGATCAAAAAAAGGTTGGACAAGGCCAAGGGGAAATGGCCCGATGAATTGCCTCTTGTTCTATGGGCACACAGGACAACTCCTAGAAGGAATACGGGAGAGACCCCCTACTCGTTGGCATATGGCACAGAGGTAGTCATACCTTTGGAAGTAGGCCTCCCAACCAACAGGACCGTATTGGTTGAAAGCGGGGGCAATGACAGAGCCCTCGAAATTGAGCTTGATCTCGCCGAGGAGAGGAGGGAGTGAGAGAGCGCTCGTTCATCTAGCTTCTTATCAGGAACAGCTGATGAAGAGCTATAACAAGCATGTTCACCCTCGAGAGTTTGGTGTTGGGGACCTTGTACTACGAAAGGTGCTCGACAACACCAAGGTGGCCAACGAAGGCAAAGTAGGGGCCAACTGAGAGGGCCCGTACCGAGTAACTGAGATTGTGAGCATAGGGGCCTACAGGTTGGCTGATCTAGACGGCAACCTGATTCCAAGGCCGTGGAATGTCCATAATCTGAGAAAATTCTTTGTTTAGAAGAATTGGGTTTTATTTCAAATTGTACTACGTGATTGTGTAGGAATTACGAACGAAATTCCCTTGTTTTTTATTTTATGTTATGGTTTGCTCTGTTTTAGTTGCAAGGGGTACGAATAACGCCCCCTCGAGTTCAAGTCTATGAATAAAGACATTCTTTTTCTCAAAGTATATTCAGCTTTTTGAAAATATTGGCTTTTTAATATGAAATATGGAATATTGGTTTTATTTTCCTTATTCATATTGGGGAGCATGGGATTGGCACGAATGCCGTATACGAACACATCTATGCTTGTTAAAAGATATCTCAATAACTGCGTACGAACAAACGCTAAAGTATGAAAAACTTGTAAACAAATGTACCCCTAGTATGAAAATACTTGGGATGCATACGAAAGCATGCAGCTGTTCGGGTACAATCATTTGAGCAAGTGATTGGGCTAAAAAGTATGAGATACTATAAGTTCGAGAAACTTACATTTGACTTTTGATTAAAATACGAGGAATTTGGATCAAAATTTGGTATAAGATACCTCAAGTACGAAACACTTGAGAAATGCCTAAGTACGAATATACTTAGTAAAATCTGAGGCTTGCATAAGTAAACATGCAAGTAATCAAGTACGAAATACTTGATTCTGTAAGGCATAACGAGACATGTCAAATACTTATACAATTCTAAGTACGAATACACTTAGTAAAATCCAAATATGAAATACCTAGATAAAACTAAGTACGGGAGACTTAAATGTATACGAATAGATGTAGTCTGGGCAAATAACTTGTGGTAAGAAGGACAAGGAAACATACACAGCGTATGAATAAAACGCTATACTTCAAGCATGAATAAGTTAAAAACGAAATATTTGGCTTAAACAAACACATGTTGACTATGATATTATAGCACGAGATGCCTAAAGACAAATATGAGATATCCGAAAGATAAAAGTGGCCACGAAGGGCCGAGCAACAGACAAAACCCAAAGTTATGCCACGAAGGGCCGAATACTTGTATCATCAAAAAAAGAAAAGAAAAGATGTTCTGGTGCCTCGCAGGGCTGCAAAAGGTACGGTCACGCAGGACCAACGATATGATTGAGGGAGTTAAGTGGGAATGATCATACCTATCAGCCCATTCAATCCAAGTTTTGGATCTCTGGGGGAATGTCATCTGTAACCTCTGTGCTAATATTGGTAGCAGCACTCTCCTCCACGGCGATGGCTTCAGTAGTCACCTCCCTAACTGATGTGTGTTCAGTTACAGCATCTTGAGGTTCCATTTCTATCTCCTCATCTGCATCTGCAAACTCATCTATTTGACGATCAACATCATCAGTCGGGGGCCCGTCCAGTTCCTGGGAAGCTGCTGCACGGCCACTAGGAAGTTCGATCTCAGTCCACAGAGGGGAATCATCTGCGATCCCAACCTTGGTCAAACAGGCCTCCCAGCAAGCAACCTAAATTTGGTCTTGTAAGCCTGGAATCTGATCCACGTAGCTGGCCGTAGTGGCATCGTATCCTTTCTGATAACCGTCTTCAAAAGCAAGCTTCTTGGCACTGTCTAGCTCCGCCAGAGCTTGACTGAGACTGTCTTCAGCAGTCTCGAGCTTGCTTTTTGTTTCAGTGACTTCTGTCTTAGCTTTGTCTCTCTCTCTCTCTCTCTCTCTCTCTCTCTCTCTCTCTCCAGCCTCGCTACTGTTCGGAGCAGCCTCGTATTATCGTTTAGAAGTCTGAGTCTTTCAGCATCAACCTCGTGAAACTTTTGACCCAGTATCATCATCTTCTGGATAAACTACAGAAATACCAAGTAAAGGTTAAAGAAATTCTTTGGCTACAATGATCAAGCTGAACCTAGAAAGAGGTTTATGATTACCTTGATTCCACTGACGAGACTAGTGGATACAAGTCTATCTATAGAGGATGAGGCTTCTTTTTGCATATATACGGGAAGTGATAGTCCTTGAGCCAGGGCCAGTGCAGTTTCAGACGAGCTAGCACTGTCCCCAATGTTTATAGGTCGATCTCCCCTCATGAGTTGAGGGGCCCAGACCTCAGGGGTGACTTGGATGCTCGACTGCGGAGTCTCCAGTGGCGCTGAGGTAGCTGGAGCATCAGCGTCTCCGGCTTCGTCACTCCGGGGGCGTTTGTCCCGATGGGCATCAGTGACCTCAAGGGAACTATCACGTTCCCGAGGTGAAGAGGAGGATCGATTTGGACCGCCCTTGGTTCGTCGGGGTGGTGGTGGAGCGTGCCTGGTTGACGCTGTCTGGCCAGAACCACGGCCACGACCGCGCGTAGGGACAGTCAGAAGAGAACTTAGATTTAAAGGCTGGCTGGTCATTGTACCTGTTAAACGAGGCGAAGCCGAATACCCGGGCGACGAGGATTGACTGGTGTCACATTCGGGGTCTAGCTGTTCGGCTTGGTGTCGTGTGGACCTCCTTAGCCTCAGACGAGAGTGGGACACCCTCTGAGATTGGGACCTCACTAGGCTGCCCGGCAACCGTAACTCCGGTGTCGCGCCTCGAGCTTGATGGCTGCGGAGCAGTTGATGTGGAAGCAGTACTGGTACTGGGATTGGCGAGCCTTCTGTTGATGACCCCTCTGTATGCAGGATTGTATCCTAGCAACACGTCAGCATTACGGCCCCTACCAGCTGTTCGGGTGCCAGGCTCCCCTGTGTATCTAAGAACTCTGTTAATGTCCTCTGTTCGGACGTGACTCGGAACGCGTCTGGACCTTTTGTTGGCGTTGTCAGCTGGAACATCGAAATCCAAAACGAAGATTAAAAGTTTAGAAAGGCTACGAGAAAGCAGTAAACGAAGAACTACAAGACAAAATCGAGAGCATACGTGGGTAACCCCATATTGGGGGCAGTGCAAACCCACCACTTGGCCGTCTTCCCCTATTGGCTCGAATGCTCCAGTTACGTAGAGGAAGTCAATCTCGTGGTCACGAGCAGAATCTGGCAGGTTTAGCACGAGACGCTTATCTGCCCTCCTAACTTTGAAATAAAAAGTGTTGTACTCGGGATTTAATACTATACTGTACCACCACTGGATATCCCAGATTCCTAATTGGGTCCCCAGATTCCTATTTAGGGCTATGATCCCCATTACTAGCCTAAAAACATTTGTTGAAACTTGCATGGGGGTGAGGCGGTACTAGTTCAAAACTTGACGGAGTAGTGGATGAAGGGGAAAACGGACTCCGCCCTCAACGATTGCTACGATGGGAATGCACATCCTGTCCCATGAGCCACCATCCCTGTCCGCCCCCAGAGGGGCGAGTTCGAGCCCCACATTGTTAGGGATGGCGTATTCTGTCCTAAAAGCCGCCATGGCTGTAGGATTCTCACAAACTTTTCTAAACTTGCCGGGTTTGGGAGTGCTATCATCTCCATCAGCCATGGATGCTTTGAAAGCTTTACGAGTCTAAGAAATAAAACCCTAACTGCAGGAAGATTTGAGGATGAGAAACCTCAGAAATAAAGTGAGGGAGAGTAAGAACGAGAATCTTACGGAGTGTTTGCAGTGGTGGCTTGAGAAGCAATCGAGTAGCAGACGGTGGCAATGGCGGAAAGAGAAAGAAGTAAGTTTTCGCCTGGTTGAAGAGAGAGAGAACTAAAGATTGGGTTTCTTTTTTGAAAACCAAAAGAAACCCTCCTTTGGGGTTTAGGCGTAAGAGACGGAAATGAAACACCGCCCCCTGCGCCGTTACAAGAAAAGTAACGGAAAGAGGGCTTCAAAAGACGTTATTCTGACGCCGTTTTCACTTAAACGTCAATCAGAATTAAATGCAAGACGTACGAGATACGCCACGTGGAGTCATTAACCCAAATTGGTATAATGACAGAGACGCCAAACGGCATCAATGAGTATTGACACAAATAACTGCTCGGGGTTAGACAAGTTCGGTCTAGAATGCTTGTTTCTAAAAAAGCTTCACCCATTGCCCCCGAACAGCGGCAGATGGATGAAGCTGGGGAGCAATTGTAGGGAGGTATTCCCAAACAGGTACAATTAGTCACCGAGCAAGTGATGTACAGGGACACGTGGTAGGCATAATAGGCTTATCGCCGGGCAGTTCGATGAACGACAATTAGGGCCAGTGACACGTGAAGTCATTGGTCCAGGCAGTCTGTTCGGCTGATAAGGACAAAAGACATGTGAAGTCATCTGTCCAGATATAACGACATGGACTAGTTGCATGTGAGGTCATTGGTCCATACGGACTGTTCGGCAAAGAGGTAGCCGAACAAAGGAAGAAGTTGCCCTAAATCATGACGTGGCAAGAATGCTCCAGAATGGTAATATTCCGTAAAGGAATAAGATCCCGAGTATATAGGATCAAGGCAAGACACCCAACGTGAATGGGGTATCCGGATGATTAGGGGAAAGAGTCCCAAAAGGACTGCGAGTCCCAAAAGGATTAAGCTATTGTACTGATAAGGGAACGAGAATCCATGATATACTAGGTTTCCTATACGAGTTATGAATCCTAAGGCAACAAGGGTGCTTGGGCAGTAAGCACCCATGAAACTATAAATACAAGGTAAACCTGGAGGTAAAAGGTACGCAATATTGGGTGATCTCTTATTGTCTTCCTACTGATAATTAGGGTTCATTGCTAGTTCGTGATACTAACTTAGCCATCGGAGGGCCTTTGCCACGAGAGGCAAATGTGCACTCACCCCTTGTCTGTTTTGCAGATCAGGGTTCCGACAAAGAACTAGGGTTCCGGTGTAGAGGCACGTGAAGCCGTTGACAATTGGTGTTATCCAGAGCACCAATTGTTTTCATCCCCCTACAGTCGTTTATTGCGATTCCCAACTCATCGTTAATCATGTACTCGGGGACTACGAGCCTCGGGACCCTCGAATGTCGAAATATCAAGCTACAGCAGTCGAGCTCATATCTCACTTTTGCAACTTCAGCATCGAACAAATCAACCGCAAGCACAACGCACATGCAGATGCACTCGCGGGCCTTGCCTCGGCTTCTATAGCCTCATAATTCAGAACCATCAACTTTGGCAGTATTGACCACCCGTCTTTCAAGTCCATTTCAGAGGTACTCAATGTAGAACTCGGCCCAAGTTGGATGGACGAGATCGTGACGTTCCTTCAACACGACATCCTGCCCATAGACAAGAAGGAAGCTTTTCGTGTCAGAAACAAGGCCGCTTACTACTGGCTTTCCGAAGGCGGCCAACTCTACAAAAAATCCATCTCTGGACCATATCTCCTCGTTGTCCACCCCACGCAAGTACCTAAAATTGTGGCCGAACTACACTCAGGCAGCTACGGCTGCCACTCTGGCGGCCGCTCTCTCTGCTAGTGTGCAATAAGCCAAGGCTACTTTTGGAAGAACATGAAGAAAGACTGTGAAGAAGTCGTTCGCAGATGCCGACCATGTCAACTGTTTTCTCCCATACCAAAACAACCTGCCCAGAATCTTTCCCCCATCACTAGTCCCTGGCCCTTTGCACAATGGGGGCTCGATATCGTGGGAAAACTGCCGACGGCTCCTAGAGGCTTCAAGTTTTTTTATCACGGCAATGGATTACTTCTCCAAATGGGTTGAGGCTGAACCCCTCGTGACAACCACTGAAGCTGATGTCCAGAGATTCATCTGGCATAACATTGTCACCAGGTTCGGCGTTCCTTACGCCATCGTCTCAGATAACGGGACCCAGTTCGTCGGCAAGGACCTTACCAACCTTTGTGCCGAGTTTGGGATACGGTTCTTTAACTCTACATAGGGTTGCAAATGAACCGAGCCGCTCGCGAGGGGCTCGCAGCTCGGCTCGTTAGTGGCTCGTTCAAGCTCGGCTCGAAAGTTAAACGAACAAGCTCGAGCCAATTTTTTCAGCTCGTTTCGTAAACAAGCCGAGCTCGAGCTAGGATAAGCTCGGCTCGTGAGCTCGGGTATATATACTTAAGTTTAGGATTTTTATTGTTATTTTATAATTTGTTCTTTCCGTTTTCACTTTCTAGTCAACCAAGGGAGGTTAAAGCACATGCACGTCAGTACACTCTTGGTCCATAGGAAAATGAAAGATATATACATTCACAATCAAAATATTTTTGGTTGTATTAGGCCTATGCGAAGATATATATACATTTTTCGTTGGTTCGTTAAGGCTCGTGAACAAGCTCGAGCTCGAGTCAAGCCACGGCC
>BPLS01000286.1:669526-693786 GCA_019656275.1 Rhododendron kiyosumense | reverse complement strand
GCTCGGCTCGAGCTCGACTCGTTAAGTTTTCATTCAGCTCGAGCTCGAGCTCGTGTTCGTTAAAAATTTAATAAACAAGCTTGAACATCGTAAAACTCAGCTCGGCTCGGCTCGTTTGCAGCCCTAAGTCTCTACACTAGCTTACCCCCAGGGAAACGGCCAAGCCGAGGCCACGAACAAGACCATCTGTGCCGGCATCAAATGTCGGCTGAACTCCAAAAGAGGAAAGTGGGCTGAAGAATTGCCCCGCATTCTTTGGGCCTACTGTTCTACACCAAGGCGTTCCACCGGCTAGACACCATTTTCAATGGCATTCGGCATGGAAGCCATGATCCCATTGGAATCGAAGTTTCCTACTCTCAGAACCGAAACATTTGACCCCAAAACAAATGATGAAGTTATTGAACAAGAGCTAATTTTGGCAGAAAATAAGCGTGATGACGCTCGCCTGAAACTCGCCGAGTACCAGCAGCAGGTGGCCAAGGGATACAACTGAAGCATGCGGGTCAAAACGTTCAAGCCAGACGATTTGGTTTGGCGAAAAGTTGTGCAAGCTAGCAAGAAAACAAAATTCAAGCCCAACTGGGAGGGACCTTTTTGCATTGTCAAGATTGCTGGTGAAGGTGCCTACGTGCTGGAAGACATGAATGGGAAAGTTCTAACCAACTCGTGGAATGCACAAAATCTAAAGAAGGCATACATGTAATCAAAACACCAACACTGTACCCCATGTTCGGCCACAGACTATCCTGTTTTTCTTTCTATCAAATGTTCATTGGCTTTGACCCCCAACATTTCATTCTCTATTGCTAGCTTCGGCCCAAGTCTTTACATTTGACTTGTATTTCACGTTTGTCAAATCAAGGAAGCATCTTGTCTGACATTTGCTGTCTTTGTAATTTTAGATACATTTTCCGTACTTTATATTTTCCATTGGCTCACTCGGCCAACCACAAATGTTGACCTCGGTCACATCCACAAACGGCTTTAAAGCCTTTGCTTCGGCCACTGTTTCTGCCCAAAGAAGCTACCGACGGACACTAGGTCCACCGAGCCTAGAGACACATTATGGCTGGAATCTAGGCTCCGGTTTGGCTTAGCAAGACATTAAGGTCGGCTACAGCCCGATTTCACTCATGCTTTGGTGAGCAAACCACCCATAAACATTCAACATCCAAATCCCTCATTACCTTGGCTAGGGGCTGGCAACTTAGCCGAGCCCCAGCCACAGGAAGGGGCACCCATCCAACTTTTAGTTTACTCACATTATATCAACTATACTAGCACAATGGCCGAGGATAACGTCAAGCTCGGCGACATATAAAATTCTACTCGATTATCCTCCTTTGGTCAAGGCTCGGCAATTATTCAACTACTTAGCCGAACCCAGACCAAAGTAGGGGCTACGGATAACTATCATTCCAAAACAACCATGTCAAAATTTTTCAAAGACAAGAACATTGCAAACAAAAAACAGAAGAGAAAACAACATCATGCAATCAAGATTCAGCGAACCGTTCAAAGCCGACACCCACAAAAATTACATCCGGAACGGCAAAATCCAAACTCGGATCTGCCCAGCCCAACAAAAGTTTAAGTGCAAGAAAAGCAAAAATTAACAAGTATGGGAATAGAGGGTTGTTAACTACGGCAACCGGCCACCCCGAGTCTGGCACCTGCGGGAGTTTTCTTTCTCAGCTTTGATCAGCCTCTTCGGTGTTCACATCAGCTTCGGCATTGCCACCGACTATGCCACCGACCTCAACGCTTGGATCAATGTCCATCTTGTCCTTATCTGCATCCTCGGCAAAGTTCCCATCGCCGTCGCTAGCCTTCTTTGCCCCAGCGTCATTGCCACCCTCGGCATCATCCCCAGAGATGTCTTCAATATCATCTTTACTCTCGGGAAATTCCTCGAGAGGAAGCGGTGCACACTTCTCATCCGTATACGGCAGCACCAGTTCGGGAACGACTGTTGCTGGAATTGACTTGTACAAATTTGAGTCAGGCTCCAACTGAAGAGCGTTGGCAACAGTGGCAATACCGTCCTTATAACCTTTCCGATACGCCACAGGCACCCTCACCTCCACCTTCTCGTTTACCATCTTCCTAGCATCCCGCATTTACTCAGCCCCGGTTCGGCTAAAACCAGCCTGATAATCCTTCTCATCAACTTCCTTCATTTTTCGCTTCTCTCTCCTCTGAACCCTTCCAAGCTCGCATTTAGCTTTCTTCGCCTTCTCGTTGGCCTCATCCCTCTCCTTCTCAAGTTCGGCCATCAGAAGTTTTGCCATTTTCAAGCCAGCCTTCAACAACTTCACCTTCTCACGCTCGGTCTTAAGGTCGTCGTGAAAACAGGACCTTTCGGCAGTAACAAGCTCGGCCTTGTTCGACACCCGGAGCAAAGCTTGCCCAGCCTGCCAAATGAGATGACAGAAACTCAAGAAAACCATCCAACGCGCATAAGCTCGGAATTCGACAAAGAAAAATATTGCAAACACGGAAGGTTCAGAAGTACCTGGACAAGGTAAGCACTCGCATGCATCAGGCTCGGCTGGAGGCCCTCTGGAATCTTTCTCATATCGTTCGGCAGAGCCAGGCCCTGGAGCATTGTTACAGCCAGCCCCGGCTGCACTTTAACGGAATCCTCCACCGTAACGACCCTACCGTCGGCCAAAGCATAGGATGGGGCAAACTCCTGAGCGGCAACAGGACCAGCCAAACCCACCGCCTTATGAACTGCCTTCGAGCCACCGGCAGTTGATGACTTAGTCCTTTCTTTCTCGACAGGAAGTGGAGTCGGCGGTTTAGTCGGGAAAAAATAGTGAGCGATCTTCTGCCTCTTTTTAGTAGGCTCGGCAAAATCGGGCTCCTTTTGACGAACAACTGCGCTGTCCCTGATGTTCACACGGACTACGTTCCTTCTTCCCATGTCGCTGGTGGATTCGGGCACAAGAGTTTGGAGAGGGACGTTTATACTTGGAAGCTCGGATTGTGGACTCTCCTGAAACCAAAACTCAGCAGGCTTCCTGAAGGTGGGGAATTTCACCCTCGGTTCTTTACCCTTCCCACTCGGCCTCGGCTGTTTACCGGTTCCAGTGCCCTTCCTGTGGCCAGTGGCCTTCTTGCTCGATCCCGCTTCCTCCTCCCTCGTCCTGAGTTTCCCCTTGTAGGATGGCTTGTAACCAAGTAGCGTCGGCACGTCCTGACAGACCTGTGACCTCAGGATATCGACATGTGATTCCACGGAAAGGGATTGTTGGGTTTTGGTTATGGAACGGTGATCTGCAAATAAAACCAAACGGTCAAAACTTGAAAATCACTAAGGCAAAGGTTGGCATCGGTAACTAATAAGAGATCGTGCTACCTTGGAAGTCCTTGACTTTGGGAACGCTGTGCCTACGGTTGGTACGGTCGCCGAACGCATAGTTGCCACTCACTTCGACATAGAAATTTGCCCACTTATCAGTGTCGGGCAATCCGTCTACCAAGGGTTCCTTATCCCTATGCGTGGATAAGAATCGATGTTCGGTCTGGCCATGCTTATACATGATGTAGGTGTGGAAAAGGTCGGCCACCGTGAATTCCAGGTCATGAAGCTCCTTTAGTTTGATGACAGACATCACTATTCTATAACTATTGATGGCAAAGTAATAGGGGACGAGGCTTAACCGAGCCAGGAGCTCCCTTAAGAACGGGTGAAGGGGGAACCACAACCCAGCTTCACATATGGCCATCAAAGGCATGGTGATATGCTCGGGGGGGTATTCTCTCTTGTCCCTTATCCTATTACTCGCTACTTGGCTAATCACGACGTCATCAGGGATATCGTACTCTCGGCAGAAATTTTGGTACTCACTAGGCTCCCCGCTAAAAAAATGGGCGTAAGGGCAAATTTGTCCCCTCTCGTAGAGGTCGGTGAATTCCCTGTCCTCGAAAGGGGCCACACTATGATCTGATTGAGCGGAAGTAGTGGCCTCGGCCCGAGGATGGAACCTGGATTCGGCTTCTGGTCCAGGATGAGGCTCGGCCTCGGATCAGGTAGATGCAGTAAATGAGATTTCAGGCTCGGTGTTGAACCCGTCCCCGCCGTACTCATAGTCTCGTTCGGCGTTTGAATCAATGGTGTCAGCTGACATGTTTGAAGCAATCGAAGAGATCTGGCGTCGGCTTCTGTGCCTTTCTAGATACTCTTGGATTACCAAATCTCCGGAGTCGCCCCCTGAGCTTTCAGAGTTGGAAGAAATGTCTATGACTGAGTGAGCCAGACCTAAATAAAGCAGGAAGACAACGATGAGAAACCATACCGTCGGCGAGAGACGAGGATCTCCTTAAGTTCGGCTACCCTACTGGCCCACTCTATCTCACCCTATGGACTCAAGCTCAGGGAACATAGACTCAAGCTAAGGGGCCCGATGTGCTCTAGCCTCGGCCAAGCTAGATAGCACTATGACTGGGCTCGGAAGAACTGGATGAACACGACTGTTCATCCCCAGGGCGTGTACTGTTCACACAAAGCAAAAGGTGCCAAGAAACCCGAAAAAATGAAGGAATAAAGGGGTGAAAACCACGAAAATATATAGAGGGATGAACGTCGAACACGTACCTAGAAATTTCAGCGAAGACTGTTGTCAAATCCAACGGGAATCGAGATTTGAAGATGAACGGGCACGGGAGAGAGCTCTGACAATGGAGTTGTGGAGAGAGAAAGCGTTTGTAGCCGTTCTCTCTCTTCCAGCTGATGTATTTATAGGCGAGGGTTAGGGTTTTGAGTTTCCCGCCCATTGTGACATCGCCAAACCGTTGACCAATCACCATTTGACACGTGGCCCAGATGGGATGGTTGTGCAGAGCCCTGCACCCGCCAGCTATCCTCGTATTAGCCGCGCCCATGCAACGTGCAACACTTGGCACTCCCACCGGTACCCGACTTTGATAGACGATATGTTTCCAGGACGAGGGTAATTGGGGCTCGGTCAGGTACTACCAGTATTCCGCGATCGGTCTGCATTGGGTTCGGCAAGGGTTCGGTTTCAATCCCTACCGTGTTCTTGGCATCTGCAGGAGTTAAAGGGCACAGTGTAGCAGGCCGAATGTGACTATCTGCGAATGGCCTTTGGCGCCGTGCCCGATGCGGGGAGACACCTGGCGCCCTTCCAGTGGAATAAGCCTGTGGCGGTTGTTTCAATTGTCGGTTGAGGCTTGGTTTACACTCGTCAATGAATCACGTTCGGCAATCATTAGATTCGGCCAAGGTTTAACATCAATCCCTACCACGCACTCGGCATCGGCAGGGATCGAGGGGCTATTGTAGCGGGCCAAACTCGGCTGTGACTTTACCGGGGCTCGGCCCTAGTGGAGGCACACCAGTCGTCGATTTTGCCTTCACTTTGCGTCCAGCGACGGAAGGATTTATGTCAAGCTTGGCCACCGTTTGGGAGGTGGCTTCATGGACGATTTTCGCCTGGCCCAAGTTCCCTTCGGGCTCGGCTACCCTTCAGGCTCGGCAACCACCATAATCTTCTGAGCTCGACCACCTGTGCGGCCACATGCCCACCCACGTGCCTAGACGGTTATGCCAAAGGATAATCATGAATGCACATGGAGCATGCCAGCTCACGCCAAAACGGTTACCAGATTTATCCGGTAACGTCATGATGACAATACTCAGCCCGTGCAAGGCGCATGCCCGTACATGGAGAGCAAGTCAAGGAGGCTCTATAAATACTGGAAGATGACGCACCAAAGAGATACACACACACTAACACTCACGAAAAACCCTAGTCTCTTTCCTCTCTCTCTCTGCACCTACTTGTCCTCTCGCCGGAGGGCCTTGCTGGGCAACCCCCGGCCGGGTCTTAGCTGTGCGTTCATCGTGCAGGCTAGGAAACCATTGAACCAGCGGAGGAAGAAACCAGATCAAAGATCACGGGCCACACACTTTTTTTGGTCCTTCAATTTTTTTTCATAATTATTAACACGCATGAAACGACTCCATTCAGAGTGTACTTACCAAAAAAAAAAAAAAACTCCTTTCAGAGTGAGGGAAGCAAAAACTAGAACACAAAACCCCCTTAAGCATGAGAGCAATATAATATTAGACTTGTAAATTTGCTCATATGTAGGGGGATGAAAACAATTGGTGCTCTGGATAACACCAATTTGCGACGGCTTCACGTGCCTCTACACCGGAACCCTAGTTTTTTGTCGGAACCCTAATCTGCAAAACAGACAAGGGGTGAGTGCACCTTTGCCTCACGTGGCAAAGACCCTCCGATACCTAAGTTAGTATCACGAACTAGCAATGAACCCTAATTATCAGTAGGAAGACAATAAGAGATCACCAAATATTGCGTACCCTTTACCTCTAGGTTTACCTTGTATTTATAGGTTCACGGATGCTTGCTGCCCAAGCATCCCTATTGCCTTAGGATTCCTATCTCGTATAGGAAACCTAATATATCATGGATTCTCGTTCCCTTATCAGTATTATAGCTTATTCCTTTTGGGACTCTCAGTCCTTCTGGGACTCTCAGTCCTTCTGGGACTCTTTCCCTTAATCATCCGAATGCCCCACTCACGTTGGGTGTCTTGCCTTGATCCTATATACTCGGGATCTCATTCCTTTAAGGAATATTACTATTCTGGAGTCTTTTGGAGCCTTCTTGCTGTGTCATGATCTAGGGCAACTTGTTCCCTGTTCGGCTAACTCGTTGCCGAACAGTCCACATGGATGACTTCTCATGCCACTGGTCCACGTCGCCGTTCATCGCACTGCCCGGCGATAAGCTTGTCATGCCTACCACGTGCCTCTGGTACATCACGTGCTCGGTGACCAATTGTACCTGTTCGGGAATACCTCCCTACAATTGCTCCCCAGCTTTATCCGTCTGCCACTGTTCGGGGGCAACGGGTGAAGGTTTTTGGAAACAACAGTTCTTGACCAAACTCACCTAGCCCCGGGCAGTCATCGCGTTAATACCCTTTGATGTTTTTGGCAGCTTCGTCATTACACCGTCTCAGGGTAATGACTCCACGTGGCATATTTCGTACACCTCGCATTAAATTCGAACTGGCATTTCTGGCCAACGTCGTTAGCACGGTTCCCGCTTTCCATTACTTTAACTTGTAACGGCGTGGAGAGAGACGTTTTGTCTCCGTTCCTCGCCTTTAAACCTCTAAAAGGGTTTTCTTTTGAGTTTCACGAATTCAAACTCTTTCCTCGTCCCTTACTGTTTGAGCGACTTAAAACGCCATCGCCGCCGTCTACGTTTTCCTTCTACAATCTCAGACATCGTCATAGTTCATCTCGTAAGCCCCTCTGCCTCTTTCTCGTTATAAGCTCTTTTTCTTTGATTCGTCAATTTCTAGGGTTTTGCTCATATCCCATCTAGATTTCAGTCTACTTGTAGCTTCCTTTGTATATTCCAATGGCGAACGAGGGTGATGGCGGCCATAAGCCCGAAAAATTCAGGAAGCTTTGTGAAACCCCCTCAACCATGACGGCTTGTAGGAGAGAGTATGACGTCCCTGAGAATGTAGGGCTTGAACTCGCCCCATTAGATGCAGATAGGGACGGGGGCTCATGGGACAGGATGTGCATCCCTATCGTAGCCATTGTTGAGGGGGGAGCTAGATTTCCCCTCCATCCCTTACTTCGTCAAGTCTTAAACTGGTATCGACTCACACCGATGCAAGTCTCCACCAATTTCTTTAGGTTAGTCATGGGGGTAGTAGCTCTGAATAGAATCTTGGGGACCCAGTTAGGAATCTGGGACATCCAATGGTGGTATAGCATCGTGCTAAACCCCGATTACAATACCTTCTACTTCAAAGTTAGGAAAGCAGAGAAGCGTCTCGTGCTAAACTTACCAGACTCTGCTCGCGATCACGAGATTGATTTTCTGTATGTTACTGGAGCATTCGAGCCTGTAGGTGAAGATGGCCAGGTCGTGGGCTTCCACTGCCCCCACATATGGGGCTATCCACGTATGCTCCTGATTTCCACTTCTTCTTGTAACCTTCGTTTAACGTTTCCTTATGGTCTCTAACCCTCATTATGCTTTTAACCGTGCAGCGGATAACGCGAACAAGCGTCCCAGAGCTGAGCCCAGCTACGTCTGAACAGCGGAGATCAACAGAATTTTGAGATATAAAGGTGAACCAGGCAC
Source organism: Rhododendron kiyosumense (assembly GCA_019656275.1). Classification (NCBI taxonomy): domain Eukaryota; kingdom Viridiplantae; phylum Streptophyta; class Magnoliopsida; order Ericales; family Ericaceae; genus Rhododendron; species Rhododendron kiyosumense. The sequence continues at coordinate 685,615 of BPLS01000286.1, read as the reverse complement.
CTCGTCATTTGGTCGGGGTCGTGATGCCAATGTCTTATTAGGCTACGACCCCGCCTATAAAGGGTTTATAAATAGGAGACTAGCTAATCCGAGCACTAGCGGCGCCTCAACCTCAGCAGCTCCTCAAACACAGAGCTCAGGACTGCAGGCTGAAGTCACCCTTGCCGGACAGCCAGGTGAAGTAAACATTCCTGAAGGCGTTCCCATAACCCGTGTGGTACTCAGGAGGTCTAGACGTAGACAGGTTATACCCGAACAAGTGACCGAGCAGCCCACTCCTCTTGGCGCTACCAGCCAGTCGTCTTCTTTAGGCTACTCTCGATCTCCACCTGATTCAGGTACGATGGCTCGCCAGCCACTTAAGCTTAGCTCCCTTCTCACTGTCCCAACGAGGGGACATGGTGCCGCCAATAGAGTGGCATCCACAGGTGCTGCCCCCCCCCCCCCCATGATCTCGTCGCACTAAAGGGGGGTCAACAAGGTCATCCTCGTCGACTCGTGAACGGGACAGTTCCTTAGAAGCTGATGACGCCCACCGGGACAAACGCCCAAGGACTAAAGACCCGTCCTCCTCTGACGTGCCAGCTGACACAGAAATCAACCAACCTCAATCACCTCCTCTCCAGGTGCTTCCCCAAACATGGGCTCCCACACTTATCAGGGGTGATCGCCCTGTTCATGTTGGGGATAGTGCCAGTTCCTCTGAGACTGCACTTGCTTTGGCACAGGCTCTATCTCTTCCTGTCGATATGCAGAAGGAAGCCTCATCCCCTGCAGATAGGCTTGTATCCACTGGTCTCGTTAGTGGGATCAAGGTAACCAAATTCTCTTTCGTAGCAAAGGCCCTTATTATAGTAGTTAGGAATTTTCTTAACTTACGTCTGGTGTTTATACAGTTTATTCAAAAAATGATGACCTTGGGACAAAAGTTCCAAGATGCTGAGACAGAGAGAGTCAAGCTGCTGAACGATAACACGAGGCTGGTCCGAACAGTTACAAGGCTTGAGAGAGAAAGAGACAATGCCAAGGCGGACTATGCTGAGGCCAAGGGCAACCTCGAGACTGCCGAGGACAACCTTAAGCAGGCTTTGGCTGAGATCGATAATACTAAAAAGGAAGCCTTTGACGCTGGATACGAGAAGGGCTTTGATGCTATAACTGCCAGCTATGTGGAACAGATGTCGGCCATCCAAGATCAGATCTGGGCTACAAGCTGGGAGGCCTGTTTGGCCAAGGTCAGTGTTGCGAACGACTCTCCATTGTGGATTGAGAATGATCTTCCTAATAGCCATGCAGCAGCAACTCAGGAGCAAGATGATGCCCCTGCTAATGACGTGGACCAGCAGATCGACGAGTTTGCTGATGTTGATGAAGAAACTCAGGCGGAACCACAGGGGCCAAGGACTGAACAGACATCAGCCCAGGAAGCTGTTAATGAACCTACCGTTGAGGAGGGAAGCAATGCCGCTGTGGAGGTTACGAAAGATGTGTCCCCTGAGATCCAAAACTTAGATTGAAGTGGCTGGTAAGTATGATCGTTTCCTCTGAACAACATGCAGGTCCTGTGTGACCGTAGTTATTTCAGCCCTGCGAGGCACCAGACTTAGATCTCTCTTCTTTTTTGTTTTTGTTTTGGTGATGACACAGAAGTTTTAGATCCTTTTGATCTGTTCGGCAACAAACCCTTTCGTGGTTGTTAATGTTTTTACTAAGTTTTTTGTGGGTATTTCATACCTTTCTTTCTGATACAGATGCATGTATTCGAATGCGTATCTAAACTCTAATTGACTTAGCATCTCGTACTTTATGAAATGTTTTTCATGCTCAGATAAGTTAACAGGTCCAAGTGTCCAGCAATCAAGCATTTCGTACTTGATTTCTTACGTATGCAAGCCTCAGATTTTACTAAGTATATTCATACTTAGGCATTTCACAAGTGTTTCGTACTTGAGGTATCTCATACCAACTTTTGATCCAAATTCCTCGTATTTTAATCAAAAGTCAAATGTAAGTTTCTCGAACTTATAGTATCTCATACTTTTAGCACAATCACTTACTGAAATGATTGTATCCGAACAGCTGCATGCTTTCGTATGCATCCCAAGTGTCTTAATACTAAGGGTACATTTGTTTACAAGTTTTTCATACTTTAGCGTTTGTTCGTGCGTAGTTATTGAGCTATCTTTTGTCAAGTATAGATGTATTCGTATACGGCATTCGTGCCAATCCAATGCTCCCCAATATGAATAAGGGAAATAATATTCCATATTTCATATTAAAAAACCAATATTTTCAAAAAGCTGAATATACTTTGAGAAAAAGGATGTCTTTATTCTTAGACTTGAACTCAAGGGGGTGTTATTCGTATCTCTTGCAATTAAAACAGAGCAAACCATAACATAAAATAAGAAAAATAAGGGAATTTCGTTCGTAATTCCCACACAATCACGTAGTGTAATCTAAAATAAAACTCAATTCTTCTAAACAAAAAATTTTCTCAGATTATGGACATTCCACGGCCTCGGAATCGGATTGCCGTCCAGATCGGCCAATCTGTAGGCCCCTATGCCCACAATCTCAGTTACTTGATACGGGCCCTCCCAGTTGGCCCCTAGTTTGCCTTCGTTGGCCACCTTGGTGTTGCCGAGCACCTTTCGTAGTACAAGGTCCCCAACACCAAACTCTCGAGGGTGAAAGTGCTTATTATAGCTCTTCATCAGCTGTTCCTGATAAGAAGCTAGATGGACTAGGGCCCTTTCTCTCCTCTCCTCGGCGTGATCAAGCTCAATTTCAAGGGCTCTGTCATTGCCCCCACTTTCAACCAATATAGTCCTGTTGGTTGGAAGGCCTACTTCCAAAGGTATGACTGCCTCTGTATCGTATGCTAGCGAATAGGGGGTCTCTCCCGTAGACCTCCTAGGGGTTGTCCTGTGTGCCCATAAAACAAGAGGCAATTCGTCGGGCCATTTTCCCTTGGCCTTATCCAACCTTTTCTTGATCCCATCAAGAATGGTTTTGTTAGATGCTTCTGCCTGCCCATTACTCTGAGGGTAGGCTGGAGTAGAATACTAGTTCCGAATTCCATACTGGGCACAAAAAGCCTTGAATTTCTTCTGAAATTGGGACCCATTATCTGTGATCAAAGAATAGGGAACCCCAAATCGAGTAATAATACTTTTCCACACGAACCTCTATCATAGGTTCGGTGATTTTGGCCAGTGGTTCTGCCTCAATCCACTTAATAAAATAATCTGTCGCAACTAAGAGGAATTTTCGATTCCCAGTTGCGTTGTGCAGTGGACCCACGATGTCTATTCCCTATTGAGCAAACGGCCAAGGACTTGTCAAAGGCACCAGATCCTCGGCTGGTGTTCGAATCATTGGTGAGAATTTCTTACACTTCTCACAAATTTTTACATACATCTTTGCATCTTCTTGCATATGTGGCCACCAGTAGCCTTGGGTAATTGCTCGGTGGGCGATGGATCTGCCCCCAGCATGACTCCCACATGTTCCTTCATGTATTTCGTGAAGAAATTTTTGCACCATCTCCGGGTGTACGCACAGCAAATATGGGCCTGTGAAGGATTTTCTGTAAAGCTTCCCTTCTAGGGACAGCCAAAACCTTGCAGACTTGGTTTTGACCTTATGAGCTTCCTTTTTATCGATGGGGAGTATTTCATCTCGTAAAAACTCCACGATTGGGTCCATCCAACTTGGACCTTGGTTCACCTCCAAAACTAACTCCACGCTTCTCCCAATGCTCGGCTCCATCAGAAACTCGACTGCCACTCTTCGCTTGAGTTCGGTTGGGACCGCTACAGCCAGCCATGCCAGGGAATGGCATGAGCGTTCTGTCCAGAACTTATCTGTTCAATGTGGACCCTTTCAAAGGTGTCAAGTAGATCTTTGGCGGCTTCCACATATGCCGCCATCTTCTCATTCCGGGCCTGATATTCCCCGAACAGCTGATTCACTACAAGCTGTGAGTCACAATGCACCCTTACTCGTTTTGCCTTCAGAGTCTTCGCACTTCTCAATCCAGCTAAGAGTGCCTCGTACTCCGCCACATTATTCGATGCACTGAAACCAAGCTGAACAGACAATTCTATCATAACTCCTCCGGGAGGAAAAAAGACAACACCTATTCCTGAACCAGTGTTACCAGCTGATCCGTCTACGAATAACTTCCACTCCATATCATCCTGTTCGGCTGAGACTTTATCCTTCGTGGACATTGTCTTATTCTCCTGTTCTTTTTTCGTAGGAGGCAGGGGAGCTACCGTGGGAGAAAACTCCGCCACAAAATCAACCAACACTTGGCCTTTGATTGTTGTTCGTGGTTGATAATCAATATCATATTGACTCAACTCGACGGACCACGTTGAGATTCTTCCTGAAAAATCTGCCTTTCATAGCAGTGACTTCAGTGGAAATTCGGTATAAACCACAATCTTGTGGCTTTGGAAGTAGTGTGGCAATTTCCTCGTTGCTGTCCTAAATGCCAGGATAAGTTTTTCGAGGGGCAGATATCTCGTCTCTGCATCCAGCAGCGTCTTGCTAACGTAATAAATTGGGATTTGCTCGTTTCCCAAATCCCTTAACAGGACTGCACTCACAGCATGTTCAGAAACAGCTTAGTACAAAATCAAAGACTTACCTGGCTGTGGGGTTGACAGAAGTAGAGGTTCGGCCAGATACTTCCTCAGGTCCTGGAAAGCTTGCTCACATTCTGCTCCCCATTCAAATCCTTCCCTCTTTTTCAGTAACTGAAAGAAGGGTCTGCACTTATCACTTGATCTGCTGATAAATCTGTTAAGTGCTGTAGCCATCCCAGTCAGTCTCTAGACTTCCTTCGTGGTTTTGGGACTTTGCAGCTTCTGTAAGGTTGCAATTTGATTTGGGTTAGCCTCAATTCCCCTCATGGTCACCAAATGCCCTAGGAACTTCCCAGAGCCAACCCCAAAAGCACATTTCGAGGCGTTGAGCTTCAGCTTGTACTTCCTCAAAATTTCAAAGACTTCTCTCAAATCCGTAACGTGTCCTCGCTTGTCTCGACTTTTCACCACCATATCGTCTATGTAGACCTCCATAGTTTTCCCAATCAGTTCTTTGAACATGATAGTTGCAAGTCTTTGGTACGTCGCTCCTGCGTTTCTCAGCCCAAATGGCATAACACTATAGCAGTACAAACCTCGTGGGGTGATAAAAGAAGTCTTCTCCTGATCGGGCCCAAACATAGCAATTTGATGATATCCTCGATATGCATCAAGAAAACTCATTCGCTCATAGCCAGCTGTTGCATCAACCAACTGGTCTATCCTTGGGAGAGGAAAACTGTCCTTGGCACAGGCCTTGTTCAGGTCTGTGAAGTCCACATAGACACGCCACTTCACATTCTTCTTCTTTACGACCACGGTGTTGGACAGCCATTCAGGGTAGTAAACCTTACGTATTGCCTTTGCCTTAAGCAAACGATTAACTTCTTCAACAACAGCATCCACGTGCTGTACGGCCGCCCTATGTTTTCTTTGAATAACTGGCTTATGCTGAGGGTCAACATTCAAATGGTGGCAGATTGTGTCAGCATCTACATTGGGCATCTCTTCTAGTACCCACGCAAATACGTCGACATATTCCTTCAGAAACTGTATTGATTCAGCCTTTTCCTCTGCTGGTAATGATTCCCCAATCAAAAAATATCTTTCAGGATCAGCCTCGTTGATCTGAATTTTGTCCAAGCCCTCAATTACCTTATCAGCCAGGCATCTTTCGACATCCTCGAAGTCGGTTGATCTGGTACTTCCAACGTATGAACGTGGTGGGCCTTTGGGGCCTTCTTAACGATGGAAATCAGACATTGTTGGGCCACTTTCTGATTGCCCCTAATTACTTCGATCCCATTGGATCCTGGGAATTTCACCATCTGGTGGTAAGTCGAGGAGACTGCCCTCATTTTGTGCAACCAGGTTCTTCCTATAATCGCGTTATAGGAAGAAGGAACGTCTACGACCAGAAAATCCGTCCTCAAAACAACTGATCCTGCCCGAACAGGCAGTGTTACCTTTCCAAGGGGCCAAACTGCTCCTGCACCAAACCCAATCAGGGGTGTTGTGGATTGCTCCAAATCCGTTTGGGCCAACCCCAGCTTCTTGAATGCATCATAGTACATCACCTCTGTACAATTTCCTGAATCCACTTGGATCCTCTCGATGTCATATTCCCCAACTCGTAGGGTTATGACCAAAGCATCGTTGTGGGGTATCTGAACTTCCCCCAAATCATCATCCGTGAACATTATGCCCTCTTTGCATACGTCACTCTCTCGTCCTCTTTTATTTCCCAATTGCATCACATGCTGATCGTGCTTAACCTGCCTTTGTAATAGCCTAACCTCATTTCTCGTATAAGGCGCGGCCAACCCATGTATCATATGGATTACCCCTTTAGGATTCTGTTCGTAATCCAGTTCCATGGCTTTCCCCTTCTCCTTGGGATCTTCCTGGATAAACTCCTTGAGATAGCCTCGAGAGACCAAATCGTCAAGGTGTCTTTTGTACATCTCACAATCTTCAGTCATGTGGCCCCAATCCTTGCGGTAGCTGCAGTGCTGATTCGTAGCACGTTTAGCGTCTTTGTCCCCGCCTAGACTTGGGGGCCACTTGAAATATGGCTGATTCTTTATTCGATAAAGAAATCTATAGATTGGCTCCTTCCAAACAGTAGTGATAGAAAAGATGGATTTGGGATCAGGAGCTTGCTTTTCCTTGTACGGATCTTTCTTAGCCTGCCCGTATTCCTTCCTCTCCTTGTACGTCTTGGGCTCAGGTTTATCAACCTTCTTGGCAGGTGTCTTGGGCTGTTCGGCTGCAATCTTGCCGTCCTCGCGGAGTATGTCATCCTCCATTCTGGCATGCTGCTCTATTCGCTCCATCAGTTTGGCCAACGTAGCCACCAGATGTTTATTCAGTGAGCGACGTAGTTCTCCCCGAACAGGCAAACCTGTTTTGAAAGTTGCTATGGCATACTCCTCACTGCAACTTTCAATCTCGTTGAAAGTTTCCCTGTATTTATTTGCGTAATCTCTAATCGGCTCGCTCTCCACCTGCTTCATGGTGGAAAGACTTTCAAACGTCTTTGGGGCCTTTCTACTTGTCAAGAACCGAGCAGTGAATTCCTCTGCCAACTGCCTCCATCCTCTTATGGATCGTAGTGCCAATTTATGAAACCAAGATAAGGCCACCTTTCCTAGACTTGATGGGAACATCTTGCACAGAATGGCATCATCGCCATCGTGCATGAACATGGCCTGCTGGTAGTGCTGTATGTGAGCCACAGGGTCCGTGTTTGTCTCGTAAAGCACAAACGCTCAGTATTTTACTCTGCTTGGCAATTTGGCTTCCTGCAGCCTTCTTCCAAAAGGGGAGGCTGCGATGTTACTCAGGGCTTTTCGTGCCGCTTCTCGTGCAGACACTGTCCCTTCCTCACTTTCCTTCGTTTTGTGAGCCATAGTTTTGGCCCAGTCAGCATCAGGCCTCTCGTACCTGTCACGGTGATGCTTCCTTGTTTCTTCCTCGGGTGCGGAACTTCGCTCTCTACTCCTTCTTTTTCGTGAAGAAGCCCTTCGCCTTTCTAGTGTTTGGTCTTTGCTTCTGCTTCTGCTTCTTCGTGGGGAAGCTTCATATCATCTCGTGGTTGGACTATTGCTCCTGCTTCTTCTTTCTCGTGAATGAGGTTCTTTGTGGACTAGCAGAGCCCGCCTGTCTTCTCCGAAATTCCTTCGTGAGAGTCCAGAATCTTCTGGGTGATCTCGTATCCGCTGTAACTCTCGTATTTCGTACCCTCGTCTTTTAATCAAACGAGAGTACTCCTCAATCTCCTTCCTCTTTTTGTCAAGGATATCCTCGCTGTTGTGGATACTTCTTGAACGTTCCACCGATGCCTCTCTTCGATGGGATTTGCTCCTTCTCGTGGAGCCCGTAGTCGCTTTGTCCTCCCTTCCAGTGGGCTTTTTCGGAGCACCTGGTGGAGATTTATCCCCTCCACCACTTAACTGGTTCTTTGGATTGAACGGCGTGGTTGGATCTTCCTCCATCATGGTTATCTTTTCAGGGAATTCTCTCGTTTCCCACAGACGGCGCCAATTGTAGGGGGATGAAAACAATTGGTGCTCTGGATAACACCAATTTACGACGGCTTCACGTGCCTCTACACCGGAACCCTAGTTCTTTGTCGGAACCCTAATCTGCAAAATAGACAAGGGGTGAGTGCACCTTTGCCTCTCGTGGCAAAGGCCCTCCGATGCCTAAGCTAGTATCACGAACTAGCAATGAACCCTAATTATCAGTAGGAAGACAATAAGAGATCACCAAATATTGCGTACCCTTTACCTCTAGGTTTACCTCGTATTTATAGGTTCACGGATGCTTGCTGCCCAAGCATCCCTGTTGCCTTAGGATTCCTATCTCGTATAGGAAACCTAATATATCATGGATTCTCGTTCCCTTATCAGTATAATAGCTTATTCCTTTTGGGACTCTCAGTCCTTCTGGGACTTTTTCCCCTAATCATCCGAATGCCCCACTCACGTTGGGTGTCTTGCCTTGATCCTATATACTCGGGATCTCATTCCTTTACGGAATACTACTATTCTGGAGCCTTCTACAGCATTCTTGCCTCGTCATAATCTAGGGCAACTTGTTCCCCTATTCGGCTAACTCGTTGCCGAATAGTCCACATGGATGACTTCTCATGCCACTGGTTCACGTCGCCGTTCATCGCACTGCCCGGCGATAAGCTTATCATGCCTACCGCGTGCCTCTGGTACATCACGTGCTCGGTGACTAATTGTACCTGTTCGGGAATACCTCCCTACATCATAATATGAAAATTACCTTTCCAACGCTGCATCCAAATCAAGCTCTTCCTTATAATTGAAAGCCACATCAAATCCAAACTTATTCTTCAACAGATCAACCTTGGTAGACATAAAACATGCCAAGAAAGGTTAGTTCTGTCCTGATCTATGCGACAATGGGAAAAATGAACAGTATTTCAAGCTAAAAAAAATCTTGAATTTACCATTCATAGAATCACATTCTTTTTTAAGTTTGTTGGAGAAGCTTCTATTAAGATAAATACAGTTTGGTAATTCCAGTTAAGAGTGAACATGCTGTATTACATCCCCATACTCCCCTATTCTAATGTTTTCAATTTGTCTATTTTCAGTTTGTTGCGTTTGATCTAATCAACAAAGTAATGTGTTTTCATTAAATAATCTTTGATTTTTTTCCCCACTAATCCCCACCAACTATTCATGAAAGTACCTCATTTGTAGATCTGATAATAACGCAACTAACAAAAAATAGAAAATGAAATTAGGCCGGAGGAAGTAACTTTTAACAACTGAATTAGGAATGCAATAGGCATACAATAAATGATTGAGTCCACAAGTGGAGTTCCCTCCATTGTGGTATTCTTCCAACGCTACATGGCCTAATTTGATTGGTGCCGGTGTCTTGTAAACCCATTTGATTATGTCATCAAAGTTTATTGCATTTTTTATTGTGTTGTAAGTTCGAGTTTCATAGTCGCACCACTGATGCAAAATCCTGTCCACACAACTGGCTTATGGAAATTGATAAATCGAATTGTAATTAGACAGTACGAGTCACCTTTTCCTGGCTTCCAGCACTTCCAACAACATAGCAACCCATTAGCTTTGCGAACTTGCCAACAAGCTGACCAACTGCACCTGCTGCTGCTGATACAAACACATATTCTCCTTTCTTCGGTGCACAGTTCTCATAAAACCCAGCATGAGAAGTCATACCTGGCATACCTATTTGTTGGAAATTTAGTATTTTAATATCAAATTTCTGTATATCTTCTGCTTCTAGATTTTTACAAATCACGTGTATATCTGTGTGAGAGGCTCTTATCTTAGCGGGTGTTTAAATATGTAAGAGCAATCTAGAAGGATTAATCTAGAAGGATCAAGCATATCTTTCATGTTTATCCATATAAATCTAGATCATATCTAATAAGATTTAGTTATTAATGCAAAGATATGGTTTAGATTCATATCTATCCTAATAAGATTTAGTTATTAATGCAAAGATATGGTTTAGATTCATATCTATCCTAATAAGATTTAGTCATTAATGTGAGAGATTTATCTTGATCTTGCCCTTGTCTAATGCCTATATAAGGCTTGCTTGGGAGGCTTTGCATACACAAGAGAGGCAATCCTAGCCATAGAGCCATAAGCCAACTTCTCCTAAGTATTATCCTCCATCTTTGTCCATCTTTATTCTCTAAACAAAATAGCTTGTAAATTTAATATGAGAGTGAGAGTCTTGGGCAAAGTGTAAGGGTATTTTATTGTGGAGCTTTGGGTTCTCCTACTTGTGCAGAGTAGGTCCGAACCATACGATAAATTATCGGGCTGTTATATCCTGGAGGGGACAAGTCAGAGTTTCTCTACTGCACCGGTTTGTTACCGTAGAGGGCTTGAATCTCCTTAAAGAGAGCGAGATTTCTGCAACTCAGCCTGTTAATTTGTCCATCATAATTTCGTTCTTTGGTGTAAATTATTGTAATATCACCAACACTATTCAACAAATGTGCCAAAAAATAACTAATAAGACAAATTTTATAGAAGGCATTAAATAAAGCATGCCCCTCCAGGGTGCCGGATTATGATGGGATCATGGCTGGATTTTTTCAGCGATACTCGGATATTGTGGGTTCCAATCCGAGCCAAGCATTAAAGAGTTTCTTTCACAAAGGTTAAATGCTCACCTGTTTCAATCTCTCTTACATTATCCTTATTCCTAAAACGACATCACTGACCAAGGTGAATCAGTATCGACCTATCAGCCTATGCACTACAGTGTACAAAGTCATTGCAAAAGTTATGGCGAATAGAATGAAGGGTGTGCTACTAGTCATTTTTTCAGAGAGTCAAAGTGCGTTCATGGGAGGCTGTCCAATAATGGATAATGTATGATAGGGCCCGAACTCACGCACTGTATCAAAAACAAGAGGGGGAAAAACGGTTATGCCTGTTGAAGCTAGACATGGCAAAGGCACATGACCAGGTGAATTGGGGATATCTCAAAATGGTTCTTTGAAAACTCAGGTTAGAGGTGAGATGGAGGAAAATTTTGAGCCAAGAAGGGGGATCCGCCAAGGATTCCCTCTTTACCCATATTTGTTTCTCTTATGCCGAGAAGGATTTACTGCTCTTTTTAACAAGTTCAAGAGGCAGAGACGTCTAACCGGAATCCAAAAAACAAGGAACCGCCCAACCATCATGTACCTCTTGTTTGCCGATGACTCCATTGTTTATTGCCAAGCTACTGCATGTGATTGCGAAGCTCTGAAGCAACTCCTAGGTGAGTATGAGAAGGAGTCCGGTCAGAAAATTATTGAGCACATATCTTTGGTGTTTTTTAGTCAAAATACCCCAGAGACAATCAAGCAATAGCTTTCCTCGCATGTAGGGATTTCTGCGAAGCACAAAAAGCTAAGTAGTTGAGTTTACCAGCTTTTTCTGGGACAATTGAAAAGGGCTCTTTTCGATCATATAAAAAGGATCAGGTGTTGGAACGATTAAGAGGTTGGAAGAAATCTTTCCTTAGCTCTGCCAGAAGAGAGATTTTAATCAAAGCTATGCTATGTCCTGCTTTCAATTGCCGAAATTTCTGGCACGAAAATTTCCTCGGACATTGCGAAGTTCTGGTGGGGATCCAAGGAAGGGGAATGAAGGATACATTAGGTGAAATGGGAGAGAGTACGGGTAGTGCCGGTACGAATTTTCGTGACCTGGAATCCTTCAACAAAGCATTGATTGCCAATCAGGGGTGGAAACTGATTTCAGGGGACATCTCTATTTTGGAAATATTCAAAGGACGCTACGTACTCTTCCTTTTGGCATGCAAAAGTCAGTAGCCAATCTGTCATGAGCATCGAAAAGCATTATATGGGCAAGAGATCTCACTGGAGATGGCAAGTTAAATCGGGGAAGGACATTCGCATATGGTGAGATCTATAGCTGCCCAAAGCAACCACATTCAAAACTGACAAAACATGCGTCAATAACCCAGCGGTGCCTTACCTTGCGAGAGTTGCTGACTTAATTGATCCAAACAGTGGTAAATGGAATATGGCGCTAGTTTGGGATACTTTCTATGCCAAGAAGACGCGGATCTAATTCTATCCCTTCCAATAAGCATAGCACGGAGAAGACACCGCAAGATTTGGCACTATTCCTTGACGAGTGATTTATCAGTCAAGTCAGCCTACTGCTTAGAACTCGAAGGGTCTTTGAGGGAAGAAGCTGTGGGGTGATTTATCAACGTCAGACGGGTGAGTCAAGTCATGTCATGTGAATGGGTTGCTACATATATGGAAGAAGCTGTGGGGCTTGATCGTCCATCCTAAGGTTAGATTTTTTTGCGTGGAAGTGTGCAAATAATGCAATACCATCCTTTGTGTGGTAGATGAGAGTGTGAAGAGGAAATTGTACATTTATTTTATTTTGTTGCTTTGAGTCGATTAAGATTTGGCTTTTACCCCCTTTTTATGGCCAGAAGAGCTTCGTTGTTCCTGGGCTGATTGGTTGGGAGCGACCAAGGCAAGGGCTTGTGAAAGTTAATGTAAATGCAGCAATATCTAAAGAGAAAATGCTTCTGCTACTGGTGGTGTAGTTCAGGATGAGCACAGGCAAATTGTGGGTCTGGCTTTAAGAGTTCACCAAGGTATCAGTCACCTAGAGTGGGGGAAGGTGCAGCTATTCAGGAAAGTTTGGTTTTAGCCCAGGTTTTGAATTCTGCCCATGTAAATCTCGAATCGGATGTTGAAGCCAATATAAAGAGTTGTGTGGGATCGAAAACTCTTCCTACTGATGTTGAAGTTATTGTGCAAGATTGTTTAGCTTTAAAGAGTTCTTTTTTGTCTTGCTACTTATGTACATCAATAGGTTGAGTAATACGGCCGCACATGATTGTGATAAATGAGTCTTTTCTCTTGGTATGTCTAAGATGTGGATCTCAAACTTGCCCAATGGGATGCTCTCTGATTTTTAGGGGTTGCCTATTAGATGAATAAACCTCCTCATTCTTTGCCAAAAATAAAATAAAATCCCAAAGATCCAAACCCATATTAGAATGACAACGATACCCTTATTACCACATTCAGCCACTAGCTCGACCACCGGCCAACATTTCTAGTGTCTGCAACCACCTCCAACCACCACCTCCGGCAACACCTCTGCAACCAGCAACCTCCTCCGATCACCACCCCGACCACCTCCTCCTGCGACCACCTCCTACTACCATCTTTGGCGATCAGCAACTACCTCCGACCAACGACAACCTCTGGCCACCATCTCTGGTGATCGGCAACCACCGACCACCACCTCTGGCGACCGACCCCTGACCACCTCCGGCCACCATCTCATAAGAACGGAGTTATTTTCAACAAATAGAATGAACTTCGCCTCACTGATCATTTTTGTAATCCTATTCATTCTTTTTTTTTTTTTTTGATAATCAAAAAGGGTGAGAGGGGGCGACCAGCGTAGCAACTCCCCTTGGGCGTGACCATAGGGGCTCTCTACCCGCCAATGGAATGTCCGGTTCGAGCCATAGCTACCATCCGGAAGAACGGGCCGTCACCACGGCACCACTTTAGTGCACAACTGGTGAAAACTCCCCCCCTTTGGTCCACAGACGAGGTTCGAGTACCTGCCGGAACTCGAACTCCCGCCTGTGTTAAGGGAGGTGATGAGCCTCACCAGCTGGGCTACCACCTCAGTGGTAATCCTATTCATTCTACTGGGGACAACTATTCCATTTCCAATGTTTGAACAGTCAATCACCTTTTACCCGATCAGTATATCCCAATTTACCTACAACCAATCCTTTATCTACAACTATAATATTCAAGTTGGACCTAAAGCAACCGAATAACTGATAGAGCAACACACATCATTTATAGTCCTGTCAATAGTGTCCTGATTACCAAAAACTATAGGGGCAGAGTAATAGATTCCACATAGTATGATATAGCAATCCTGTACATGGCACCACGATGATGGGAGTTAGACGTCATACTTTTCCGAACTATTAATGGTATAATTGCGTGCAAATGTTTTTGAACATAGCAAAAGCGCTAATTGGGGAACATAACTCAAGTTGGTCGTATCACGCGATGGTAGGTTTAGGTTGAAACTATTTTCTTTCCTAAACTTTTCTAGCAAAGCCAAAAGTCTTTCTAGCAGCACATTAGGCTCCAAATAATTTACTTCCAAAGGGTTCAAATCCATCTATGGTCACATCAGAGATATCAGTGGTCTGGTAGTTAGACCCAATTTTTTAGCTCATCAGTAGCCTCCAGAACTTGGTAATTAAATCGTAGTTGAGAGAGAGAGAGGAGAGAGAGAGAGAGAGAGAGAGAGAAAATAAGCCGCAACAACATTGAAACTGGGGTTCGAGAATGGATATGCAATTTATTCCTTTGAATACAGGATCATTAAGGACACCACAAAGAACTGAGCAAAACCACGGAGTGGAAGATTGTCAAACATAACATGAACAATAAGTACTACAATTTTTGTGTTGTGAATTATTATTGATGATCCACTTGGAAGACAAAGAAACAAGAACATTAAAATAGGGCACCATTTGAGTTGGTTGAAATGGTTAGTATATTGATTACACCTCTTAGTTTTCTGCCAATAAATATGATGTACATTGTGTAGAGAAATACGTCGAGCAAGAGAGAAAGAAAAGGCAGAGAATAAAATATAGTAGGTCCTGAAGATCTACTCTGCTCTTGATAGTTCTTGAAGTAACTATCTTTCTATATATTTGTGTCCACTTCTTAATTTAGTTTTTGCAATCTTATCTATTGTGTTGGTTTTATAACACATTATCGGCATGAGTCTCTACCCTACTGAGAAAGACAATGTCGAACTACACAAAATTGGAATTTGCAGCACTTGATATTTCAGGAAGAAATTATTTATCATGGATCCTTGACATTGAGATTCACCTCGATGCCATGGAAATAGGAGAAACGATTAAAACTGGTAATGACGCGTCCTTGAAGGATCGCGCCAAAGCAATGATATTTATTCGCCACCACCTCCATGAAGACCTAAAGTCTAAGTACCTTACGGTTAAGGACCCATTAACCTTATGGAATAATCTGAAGGAAAAGTACGGGCACCAAAAGGCAGTGATGCTACAAAGAGCTCATTATCACTGGTTAAATTTAAGGGTGCAAGATTATAAATCTGTTAGCGAGTTTAACTCTGCTTTGTTCAAGATAGTTTCGATCTTGAAATTATGTGGTGAAACTATCACTGAAAAAGATATGTTGGAAAAGCTTTTATCACTTTTCACGCCAACAATTGCTCCTATAGCAGCAATACAGATAGCGTGCGTTTGAGAAATACGTAGATTTAATTTCTTGTCTCTTGGTTGCTGAACAGAATAACGAGTTGTTAATGAGAAATCACAAGTCTCGTCCAGCTAGCTCTATACCATTCCTAGAAGTGAATAGTCTCTTTTTCCAATCAGGGGCGAGGTCATGGCCATGGTCGTGGTCGTGAACGTGGGCATGGGCATGGTAGCCATAACCACCAAATCCATAGAGGATATGTTCAGAAATCAGGCAAGAAACCAGATATTCCCTGGAAGTGGAATAAGTGGACTAGACCAGAAGTGTCTGCAGGAAAATGGGAGAATTTGGAAAATAAGCCACCCAGGAATTCTGAGGACTCCTGCTACAAATGTGGAGCGAAAGGACATTGGTCTCGTACATGTCGTACACCGAGGCATTTGACAGACCTTTACCAGGCATCTATCAAAGGAAAGGAAAAGGAAATTGAAACAAACTTCACTGATCAAATGAATAATAATCAACCTGACCCTTTTGAACCTTTTGATATCTCTGAGTATATTGGCGAACCAAGTGGAATGAAAAATGACCTCTATGATGAAAACAACTACTCTGAATGGTCCCAGCAGTTAGACTAAATTATCATTTCCTACTTATATTGCATGTAATAAACTTGAA
>BPLS01000286.1:652566-664826 GCA_019656275.1 Rhododendron kiyosumense | reverse complement strand
CAAATTTTGATTATTACATTGTGGATGCTCTCATTAGTAGAAAAGAAAGTGGACGACACAATACATAATTTTTTCATTAGTACAAAAGAAAGTGGATTTATGCCGAGGAGATCAACCATGAAAGCAATTTATTTGTTAAGGAGATTGGTCGAAAAGTATAGCGAAAAGAAGAGGGATCTCCATATGATTTTTATACACTTAGAAAAAGCCTATGATAGTGTGGCCAGGCATATCATATAGGTTTTGGAGTGAAAGAGAGTGACAAAAGAATATATCGATGTGGTTAGAGTCTTAGAGACATGTATGAAGTTAATGTCACTATAATTAGATCATTGGTGGGGAAAACAAGTGAATTCTTGATTACAGTAGGGCTACACCATGGGTTAGCTTTGAGCCCTTACCTTTTTGCCTTGGTTATGGATGAGTTGACTAAACATATTCAGGATGATATTCCGTCGTGTATGTTGTTTGTAGACGATATTATCTTAAAGGATGAAACTGCAAGGAGGGCTACTGATAAAACAAAAATTGGGAGAGAAGCACTAGAGTCCATAGGATTTAGGATATGTAGTAAAACTAAGTATATGTACTATAAGTTTAGTGACAATGGAAGTGCCCAGGCAAAGAAGTGAGGCTAGGTTCAGGAGATACCAAAAAGCAAGCATTTTAGATATTTAGGTTCAATTATTACTAAGGATGGACAGATCAAGTGAAAGGCCCACTTCTGGTATATTTACAGGTCGAAGGATACCTATAAAATTGGAAGGAAAATTATATAGAACCATTATACGACTAGCGAAGCGATGCTGTACGAGATAAAGTGTTGGCCTATCAAGAAACAATGAGTAATATGAGCGTCGTTAAAATGAGGATGTTGAAGTGGGGGTGAGGAAAGAGTAGGGGAGATAGAATTAGAAATATTACGTGAGATTGTAGGGGTTGTACCTATACAAAGTAAGTTGAGAGAAATAGATTAAGATATGGTTTGAATATATTTACCACAGTAGTCAAGATGAGCAACATGATAGGAGTGGATAGTAGGGCTATGAGAAGAACAAGACCTAACCTGACTTTGGATGCTGTGATATATAAGGATTTGGGCTTTACTATATCTGTAACACCCGTTCCGAGCATGCATGTGCATCGCATATGACATTTAACTTTATGTTGCATAGGTCATGCTATTTGATTCATGTGTTGTGTTATTATTCGCATATCATTCATTAATTGTTTAGTGATACATGTTTAAATTTGAGAATTTAATTAAGTTAATTAAAAGGGATTGGTCTTAGTAGGAGGAATGAATGGTAAAGATGAGTAGAGACACATTTGAACTCATACACCCAACCTCATGGGATAATTCTTCCCTAATAAACCCTCTACGGTGTTTCATTATTTTCTCCATCCCACCTTGGCCTCGTTTGATTCGCGGATTAAAATTGATGGGATTAACAGTCCTTGGATTAATAGTCCCTAGATTATATGTCCTAGATTAATTTCATCCATAATTTCACCCAATTCCATGTTTGATTTGCGTGGGATTAATTATGGGATAAGGAATAGGATTTTTTTTTAAATTCAAAAACATTTTTCGAAAAAAGAAACTTTTGAAAACAAATAATTTTGTGAAACATTTTTATTACAAAACAATTTGGGAAAGGTTCTTTTTTTAACTAATTTTTGAAAAAAAACAAACAATTTTTTTAAAAAAAAGTTGAAAATCGATTTTTTGAAAGGAAAAAAAAACTAGTTTTTGAAACTTTTTTTGAAGAAAAAGGTTTTTTGAAAACATTTTTCAAACAAAATAGTTTTTGAAATCATTTTTTGAGAAAAGTAGGTTTTAAAAAACATTTTTCATATGTTTTAACAAAAATAATTTCTGAATATATTTTTGAAAAACATGAAAGTTTTGAAAATATTTTTTTTAAAAATTTTTTGTAAAATATTTTTGAAAAGTAAGAAAGTTTTGAAAAAATATATTTAAAAAATTTTTTTTTTTCAAAACAATTTGTGAAATTAATATTTTTTTAAAAGTTTTTTTAAAAACATTTTTGAAATTAATATTAAAGAAAATAATTTAAAAATACTATCATCGAAATATTTTTGAAAACAATTCCTTATTTGTTAATCGTACGTAATCCCACCTCCCCTTTGGATTATTTACTACCCCGCATATAGGGATAAAATTAATCCTAGGATTAATAATCCCAACAGTCATTTCGGGAACCAAACGTAGGATAACTAAGGATTAGATACATTTAGTCCTATCCCAGACAGTTAATCTGCGAATCAAACGAGGCCTTACTGTATAATGTAGAGAGAGAGAGAGAGAGAGAGAGAGAGAGGGAGAAGAAGAAGAAGAAGAAGAAGAAGAAGAAGAAGAAGGGGAAAAAAATTTGGGGAAACTAATTGAAGGTAAACCCTATTTTATACCAAATTTATGTTTTGGGTTTTGATCGAACATGTATATACCTACATATTCATGTAGTTTAAATCCTAATTAAGTCATAAGGGAATGGTTTTGAACCTAGCAAATTCGTTTGGCTTATGGGCATGTCAATTAGAGCTTGAACATGATTGAATCTATCATGTTCTTAACGAATTTTTCTCACTGACTTGCTGACCTTGTAATTTTCTGGAATTTGTACTGGAGATGGATATGCATGTCTAGTTTATTGGGTAAAATTTTCAAAATTTATTTCAAAGAGGGGAAAAAGTTAAAAATCGCGCACCGAACTGCTGTTGTGAAACTCGCATTGCTGACTGCACTGACACAAGTTAGGAAAACAGTCATATCTTCTAGCTCGAGACTTGAAAACACATTCTGCTTTCTTTGCTGAAAACTAGACACATAGAGCTTTCCAACGATGCAACCCGTGCGCTGTGGTTATGCCTGAGCAATAACAGATTTGTTGTTAAAGTTGACCCAAAATCTGTCTCTGCACCAATTTTAGTATTTGTTAAGTTATAATCGCGAGGCCATAGTAAGGTTACCTGTACTCTGTTTTTTATGAATGACCAGTCGATTCGAAGAGGAAGAAGTTTACTTTTCAACGGTTTAAGTGACATTCTTAAAAATCATAATTATGTATTGGATATGATTAGAACCGTACTAGTTGGCCAAGGACTATACCTTACTCTTGAGAATTCTTGTATCAAATCTCATTGAACACATCGATCATCCATCATTTTGCTTGCATTATAGCATGAGTTATACTAAGTGTAGTCTCATTCATATTCTAGAATCGGGGGACGAGTCTCCACCTTAAGGTTGAGAAGGAGGCTTTTTGCTTTTGTCTTTTTGGATCCCTAAGGTGAGTGTGTTGTTTCATTGAAGTGCCTGGCTAAAAAATTAACCTTTTTACTTTTTCTGCAATGTTGGAATATTTTGACAATTGTGGATATGGATCAAGTGGCTTGAAATATGTTTTTCATTTCAAGAGTATGCCATAGCTGTAATGTTGGTTGGATTTGTTTTCTTCTTGATGTACACAAGAAGGGTATAAATTGTCTGTTTGCTGTAAACAAATAGGGTATAAATTGTTGAAAGTACCCTGTTCACAGGTCACGGTACTGTCATAACTCCTAGGTGTGAGGGAAGCAACCCTATGGCTTCTTGAAATATTGTTGTTTACCTAATTATTTGTGAAAAATAGTATGTTTCTTGCTAAGTATGATTGGAAGCATTACTCGATCCGTATTTGCTCTTGTAAACCATTTTTATGCTCTCTATTTGAATGAAGCAGTAACACTCACTCCCCTTTCAGGTATCTGAAGTAGATTTTTGGTCCACTACTGGTCTGGTAGGCTGTAGGAGCGCCACTACAACAAAAAATACATTCGGTGACATTTAAAAATGTCACTAAAAATGTCACCGAAAGTCCAAATTTTGTCCCCTATTATCTTCCGTGACACAAGAAGAGGTGTCATTGTATCCATGACACTGAAAGTCAAGGGTAACAAAATTATGTAATTGTCACAGAATGTTGTCAACAGTGACAAAAATTAGGTGTCACAGAAGACAGATTTTCCGTGACACAATTGTCACTAAAAGTAACAGTGACAATAATATGGTGTCACGGAAGAGAGATTTTCTGCGACAAAAGTGATTATGTCACGGAAAGTAACGATGACAACAACATTCTGTCACAGAAGAGAGATTTTTCTGTGACAAATATTGTCACCAAAAGTATCTACCATGACAACCAATGGTGTGTCACTAATAACCTATAGTAGTAGTAGTATACACAACCGTGACAATCTCTTTTGTCACCAAAAATAGGACTCTAACAAATATTGTTTTCACCTGCTTACAAAGTTTTAGATTTTTTTGTATATTATGATTCAACTTAACAAAACTTAAATTGCGAAGAAGCAAAATATCATTCAAATCAAATATCCAATAAGTCTACATTCATCATCCAACTTTACAACTCTTCAAAACATTCATCCTACAATAATAACCACTTCAAACTTAAGAGCATTATCGAAACTACAAAACATCCATATCCATGGTGTGTCTAATGACAAAAAGAACTCAAAACAAGTGTTCTATTTAGCTACCAAAAAGTCTTCAACTCCATCTCCTTACCTGTACAAAATTGAAAAAGGGAAAAAAAAAGTAATTATGTAATATGTCAAGCCTACGAAAGGTTCTGAAAAAGAGAGATTTTGCTCCATGTTCTATAACGAATTATGGCATGACTCATGAGCGACTAAGCGAGCTACCCAACCCAAATTTTAATGTCATTCTACATAATATCAATGATATGCAACCCTACGTAGCGACAAAACTTCGCCAGAATCGAAGTGTTGGTGTCGGAAACGTGTAAGACATGGACACGCTCCGGACACACTTTAGACACGTGTCCGACACATGAACCACATTAATTCAAACTTTATCACACTTTTAAAACTATCAGAAGATTTAGATGAAGTAATAAAATTGGAAAGTAGAAGCATATCGTCATTTTTGTATGCTTACGTCCATTATCTTAATGTGGACACCTACTTAATGTTGCTTACATATCATCATTTTCGTTGCTCACGTCCATTCTCGACACAAATTATAAAGTCCTGGAACTCAGCAGCCTCCTCCGCATCCTTTATAAATCCAAACTTCGCAGTAAGAAATACAAGAATACCCTAACGAAGACAGAAAAGAGCATGAGAAGCATATTGGAAGTCCTACAAATAACACATGAATAAGGACAGAAATCAGTTCTATGGAAAACAGCAATGCATTGTGTGTTTACACTTTATACCATTGCCATTGTACGAAAAGGCAGGAAAGGAAAGAGACCCACAAATACTGCTTACAAGGTGAGAAAGAGTGAGGTTTATCTAAAATTCGCAGAGTTCTTGGTAATCTAACACCTAAATCATGCATCAGCCGATTCATTAGATAAGGTCACATCACCATGGTTGCAGCAATCTCCCATTGATTTCCTATTATGGAAAGGGAATCAGGGATGGAAAATGAACTAAACCATCATAGATTAGCAAAATTTGCAGACGAAGAAAACACAAGTACATACCCAGACCATTTCGGCCTTTCGTGGTTGGATTATGTGACTAATAACCTCTATCAACAACAACTACTAGATGTGTACCTGATCTTGGACGAGTACTGCTGCTGCGTGACACTCACCTGTAAGCATGGCAGTTCGTACGCCCAATAATTTTAGTTCTTCGATTCCCTCCTTGGCCCCTAACCGACAAGCATCTGATAGGTTGAATACTCCTGCAACAGATGGTCCACAGTATATGAATCCACTAGTCTTTCCTCCCAACAAAAAAAACCAAAAGCAAAAGCAAGAGGCAAGATACCGAAAAGAAAAGAACATAATTGAATCTCAAAGCTAAAGTTCAATATAGCACAAGTGCAACAAAATTAGGAAGAAAAGAACCCAGTCAATTATTGTAACTATGCTCACATTATACTTGGCTTAGTTCTTTTACTTGACAAGTCTCATAAGATGACGGAAAGCTTAATAGTGTTGTATTCCTCAATCCAAATAGTCCAATATCAAATTCCTGATTTCCAAAGCACAAGGGCAGGTAAAGTAAGTGCAGGATTGAGCTTTTACAAGAACGATACTTTGATGATTTACTTGTTTGGATCAGCATAATGCGACTTCGAAAAAGTATTCCTACATATTACAAGCGATACTTGATAGAGCTAAACCACTACTCACCTTGCAGGAAGGTCATAAGCATTAGTAACATTTACCATCCCAGTTCAGCACCCACCCTATCAAGAAACAAAGTACACCATTTCATTAATATTTCAGACAACTTGATGTTTCCTATTAGTTTTGTGCCTTCATAGTGACCAGGGGAATATGTTAGCATGGAGTTGGATTTTCAGGAACTAGTATTCACCAACACAGAATTTATGCAAGTAATTCCGTAGCCAAAGTGAGGATTTTATCCAATAATGCAACTATCCATGTTAAAAATTAGTGAAGTGATAACGAGGTACCCATGTAACGAATAGATAAAGGTAAGATCAGTTTCATAAGCATCAACTACCTTGATTCATCCAAATCAAACAGGTAATTTGTAATAGACCAAAAGCGAACAGAGATACTTCGTCGACACAAACTGGTCATTCCTACTAGAAGGATATTTGGTAAATAGATTAACTACCTGCAGAAGAACAAACAGGAGATACAAGTCATTGTGGCTGATTTCGATATTAATGACAGAAGAAACCAGATTCATTGCCAACATCACAAGGACAGTTGCTAGCAGCAAGAAAACCACAATACATTCACAAGGCATTGAAATTTAACTACAAGTATCCCATCACAGCAACAGTGTTACCATTACAGGACACTTAACTAGCCTTTGTTACACAAGCATATGCAACTACGAGCAATTCTACATGCAGAGAAGTGCCATAGATCCGCACACAGATGTGTTTGGAACCATCCAATGCACGAGGCCCCTCATGAAATGTCCACGTGTATCGGACGGTCTTGGACACATACGTGTCCAGATTTGTGCGCGCACAAACTAAACCCAACAAGAATCAAGAAGAAAATGTCATCATAAGTTCAATAATCAGTAGGCCTAACAGATGCTTCCATACTTTTGATACTATGTGAAACTTGTCAAACTTAATTTCATGTCCCTTTTTGTTAAACTTCCATGTGCCTTCAGATGAGAATGCATGACAAAGATTATGTATGTTAAGATCGTAAACTTCATCTTCTATTCCTATGTGAATTGTGCTTAATGTAATATTGTAATGGAACAAGGATTTCCAAGAAAATGCAAACTACTCACCAACCCTTTCTGATCTGCTAGAGATACCAAAAGCAAAAAAATTGAAAAACAAGAAGGAACATGTGGATATCCTATAGTCGCATTGTCCAAACAGTGTTTTACACATCCACAGATATATAGTGACTCCCATATGGTAAGACTTTAGAAAGAAAAGAATGTCTACAAGCTAATTTCTACATCATGGAGGCATATCAATCCGGAAGCATGTTTGGATATCCTATAGTCGATTGTCCAAACTGGAAAAGTCTTTCCTTTGGAAGAACAATCATCCTTCAAGTCGAGATTCAGATGGATAGTACACAGCATCCACCCACGCTCAACAAGATCCTCTAGCGTAGAGGCAAATTAAATTGTTGCTAGAAGGAAATAGACATGACACAAGTAACCTTAATCATATCTTTTGATTGGAACTAGAAAACTCAAGCAAAAAGATCTAACAAGAGAGTTTTCTACTTTTGATACATGGACCATTCTCGCTTAGCTAGTACTTAGTATTTGTATTGAAAAAAGCAATATAAGAAATGAAATGATAAAATCACCAAGTCCTTCTGGGATATTACCACTTTACCATTCAGCAATACCTGATTCCGAGCAGAATTATTGAAAATGTTGTCTTCAATTAGAAAAGTTCGTAGTATTCCTTTCTGCTTGGGTATTGACGGTTATCAAGTGAACCGAAAAAAATTATGACCCTATGACCCCAATTAAAAAAAATAACATAAGGGCAAAAAATAAGAACAAAACATCTTTAATCATTCTAAACACACTTATGGCATTTAAATTCATTATATCAAGAATCGACGAAAACCCCCAAAATATAGAGAAATCGACGATAGATTTTGGAGCAGAGAGAGAGAGAGAGAGTACCAGAGTTATGCCGGCAGAATTTGGAGCAGGAAACCTACTTATTGTGAGCCTCTTGTCGCCGATGAGTGACTCAGACGCCGGCGACTCCATGCACAGAAGAAACCAGTCAAAGCTACAGTGAGAGAAAACAAAATTGAAATCGGAGGAGAGATGGAGAGAGAGGGAGAGAGACACAATACCAGTGCAGAGAGAGAGAGAGAGAGAGACGTACGTCGTCTAGCAGAGAGGGAGAGAAGCGTCTGAGGGAGAGGGAGAGAGAGAGAATAAAAGTGGAGACTGGAGAGAGACAGCGTGAAAAAGGGGAAAGTTAGGGCAGGGTTTTGGTGACAAGCAAAACTACGTCGTTTTGCTTGTAAAAATTTTCAGACACCGCGCCTAAATGAGTTGGAGTCCGGGAGCGGGAAAATTCGGATCTTTCGGTGACAACTTTTTACTTGTCACCGAAGTTTGTCTTCAGTGACAAATATTTTGTCACAAAATCTACTCATTATTTACCCTGGTCATCCAAAGGTTTTCCGTGACAAGCAATAAAATTTTTTGTCACTGTTGAGTATATTCCGTGTCAACACCAATTTTTTGTCACCAAAAGGTGTCAAAGGGTGTCACCATTGGTGTTTTTTGTTGTAATGGCGGGGGCGAGGGTCGACTTGGTGTCCTTTTGGCATAGTACTTTTTGTGATACCAATTTTTGGAGAGTTGTCGTATCATGTGTGGATGCAACTCATCTTGTATAGTTCTCTTTGAAAATTTTATTTTGGAAGCTAGATGTAATTTATTTAGTCTACTTTGTCTTGCGTTTATGGAATGAAACTTATTAAAGTTGTTGCTTAGCTTTCTTTAAGACAGTTTATGTTATTCCTCCTAGAGCGGGCTGTTTCAAAATCTAAGTGAACAGGTAGCCCTGGACAGAGCTCAATGGAAAAATAGAATTTATATAACCGACCTCAATTGATTAGGATACAAAACTCGCTTTGGTTTGGGGCACTATCACATGATGTCTCATAATTTTCCCATTGTTTAGTACACCTAATGTGTTTAGCCAAGAAAATAGGCATGTGCATGTATACACACGTGTGGTAACTCGTAGGTGGCAAACAAAATAGGTCGTATTCTTAATTTCATTAGATAATAAACTAATTTTCATGGGATTTATTTATTTATTCGTTATCAGTAAGATAAAAAATATATAGATCTCAAAGTTCATAGAGACAGAGAGAGAAGCTCATGAATTACCCAAAATTCTTGTGTAATATGAGAGAAGTACATCAGTATGATCAATTTTGAAGAGGTCTTCTTCAGGCGTTGTAATAAGATTGTACTCTTCCCATCCAATTGTTTCCCAAACTAAGTTGCCCTTTTTGAAATTTGGGTGCCCTGACTCCAATACCTTGGCCACTCCATACCCCGTTATTACCTACATATCACAATTGAAATTCACAACAATATTAATATATATTCAAGCTCCATCTCTTCCTTTATATTTATTATGTCAAAAAATAAATGCAATTAACTGCAATATATATATACCCCACACACACGCGCGAATGCCTGTGCCTGAAGGCACGGGTTCAAGCACTGGCCTGCATAATTTTGCCTTAATTGACATGAATTACCAATTCCTACTGTACGAATGAAATTTAACTCCATCAAAGTTCATTTTTAAGCTATGCAAATAAAAATAAACTTTTCATGACATCTAACTGCAAAAACTTAATCTTACGCATTGCCCACGCCTGACCAAACTAAGCCCGCTCATTTAAAGATCGTATCACATCAAACGCAACCCAACAAATAAGAATTTGTATAATTTACCAAAAGTTAGATATGCATGAACCACAACATGGAAATCAGGATCACACATAACCATAGAGGGAAAAGAATATGGAGAATCAACCAAATGGACATAAATCCTGAAAAAATAAAATAGTAAACTCAAAAGAATTTGAAATCGGAAAACCTACCAAGGAAAAATAAAATTTGAGCTGAGATTTAATTATAGCGCACACGCGCACACACGCAGAGAGAGAGAGAGAGAGAGAGAGAGAGTGAGAGAGAGAGAGAGAGAGCATCCCTCAATTGCTAAAAAAAAGACCAAAGTATTATACTTACTGATCGATCATATGCACTTAAAAAAAAGAGAGGGAAGCTTCGAAAATAGGAGTAACACATACCAACGATCAAATTGTGAATTAATAGGCTTAGAAATGGATAGTGATGAGATACTCTTCACACACACACACACACACACACACATATATATATATAAATATATATGCATGAGTGAAGAACCATTTTCCAATCCAAACCTCATGAAACTAACCCAATGAGATAAGAGGAGAAGAGGCGGACATGAGAGAGGGGGAAAGAAAAAGACCAGCTAAAGGGGAAAGTAACAAACCATATTCTGTCTCATTTTTTGGCAATAGGCACCGGAAAGAATGGTGAAAGTGAGAGAGAGAGAGAGAGGCGAAGGAGAGTTTTTCAAAATTTGAAGGAAAATGATTTCCACACTCTCCTTTTAGCCATCTTTTTCTTTTCTTTTTATCGAACTCTTGGTTGGATTCCTTTCCCCCTCTCCCCCGACTTGATGTACCATTTGTCAAGTATTCTCAATAAAACTTTTGTTGCCTATAAAAAAAAAGTTATAATGGATATATTCCACATAAAAAACAAAATATTTGGATAGCTAAAAAGAACAATACCAATATTTTTGTTGCTCACCAGTATTTAGCGTTTAGACTCCACAACATACCTTCATCAATATTTGGTTAAGATTCACAGTGCATCACTGCATTGCATTTTTTGCTATAAGAAAAAATTTCATTACCAACATGGTCTCCATTCTTTTGCTTCTTGGTGTCCCTTCTTTCGTTGGAATAAAGAAATCAGTGGTAGCATATGCATATAGATATGGAAGCATAAATGGTGAAAGAGAGAAAAAGTCCTAGGAAGTAAAGGTTTTCTTTTTGAAAGATCCTAATCATGGCTTAAATTGACCCAAAGGCAGAATTTTTAGATTAATTATGGTAGTCCATATATTGACGCTTATCATACCAAAATCAATAGGGTGTGATATATTTAAGGATTTTAAAATCTCTTGTGTAGTATACATTTCTTTCCGTACACTTATTTCTCTAATTCTGTTTTTTTAACAAAATGGTTTTGCACGGGATAGGTTCCTTTTTAGGTTTAGAATTTCATTCCTTTTATTCCGTTTTATTCTGCCTTTTTCTTCTTCCTCTAATCCCGTTTTGATCTCCCATGTCAAGGAAACATGTAAAACTTAAAAGGAATGTAGAATGAAGGGTGAAGATTTATGTAGGAAGGGGGATAAATCTTGACCGTTGGTTATGTTTGGGATTCAAAAACTGTTCTGTCTTATTATACTAGCGTTCAACCCATTATATGCTCGGGCAAAACTAACCCGTTCTAGCGTTATGCCCGTTTGATGCACGGAACAATTTAAAAAAGTAGGTTCAAACGGGCACAATGCTAGAACGGATTAGTTTTGCCCGTGCATAGAACGGGTTGAACGCTAGTTCATTTTACGATTCAATCCGTTCATTTTATAATCTTTTATGTTTGTCATCCCTCTAAACTACGTCAAATAACACACATTAATTCAAAATAGAATCGTCGAATTGTAATTGTTAGAAGAAAAATAAATTGTATTAGAGCAGAATCATCTACTTCTCTAATAATAGCGTTGTGCCCGTTCGATATACGGGAAAACAGGGAAAAAAAGTTAGATGTGCATCTAACGGACATAATGCTTTTTTTTATATTATAAACTTGAGCCAACGTATTAAAAATTGATGATACAAATGGATACAATTCCTTTCTTAAACGCTGAGGGTTGGTATGTATCCTATCATTTTGTTTCTCAAAACCTGTGAATGTAAACATCAGCAGGAAATGGAAATGTTATCAACTAAATTAGTAAAAAAAAAAAAAAAAAACAGATGTTCACATATGAAGCAATAACTTTAAAGAAAACTCTAGAGTAGAGGAATAAATGAAAATTTTAAAAAGTGGCAAATGGAATTAGTATGTAGTTTTCTGTGGAAGTTGAAAGTAGTAAAAACAAATGATCTTCAAAG
>BPLS01000286.1:613671-652556 GCA_019656275.1 Rhododendron kiyosumense | reverse complement strand
TTCAAAATTTGAGGGAAGCTTTAAACATTAATTTGAAACTTTTTTTTTAAAGAAAATGCCCAATTTTTGCTTCTATGTTTACTATTCTTCTATCAACTAAATTAGTAAAAAAAAAAACGGAGGTTCACATATATTGAAGCAATAACTTTAAAGAAAACTCTAAAGTAGAGGAATAAATGAAAATTTTAAAAAGAGGCAAATGGGATTAGTATGTAGTTTTCTATGGAAGTTGAAAGTAGTAAGAACAAACGATCTTCAAAGTTCAGAATTTGAGGGAAGCTTTAAACATTAATTTGAAACTTTTTTTTAAAGAAAATGCCCAATTTTTGCTTCTATGTTTACTATTCTTCTATATGGACTAATCATCACCATCAATGGCATCGAGATATACAAAAAAATCTCATTACAAAAGAAGCGGAGCCGAACTTTGTACTAACCTTTTAACAATTGATTATTCGTGTAACGCCCCGAATTTTGGGTATGTTAATGAGACATTTATTACATAATAAAGAGAGTCCAGCTCATTATTACATCATAAATACATCAAAGGGTACATTCATTTAACAAAGGAGAAACTAAGGCTCCTAACTACTGCTCCGCTCGCTCCTCCATTCTGGCAAGCTCCTCTGCTCCGAAGGCCTCCAAGTGAACTGTTCATCTTGATCATCTATAAGGTCTGACACATTATACCAGCGTCGCCACCGATATAATATGTCAGGGTCACCACAAGGTAACACCATGAGCTACAACGCTCAATAGGAAATTCTTACCCACCAACCTTACAACTAACAATCACATATTCAAATTCGTTAATCATCTATCATTGGTGTCCAAGGTTCCAGAGTTTCTCCTCCGCGACTCGTCGTAGACCGTGTCAACATTTTCACGTTTCAAATCAACCTTTCAAAAACATTTGCATTGGCTCCGTACCGCGGATAACCAAGCTACACACCCAACCTCGGTTCCGCCGTTCCGGGTTCCCGAGTATCCTCACAATGGTTCCGCCGCACCGGGTTCCCATTGGCACACACAAAACTTGCATTGGCTCCTCTCCACGGATAACCAAACCATATTACCAATAAGGCTACCACGTCCGGCTCTATTGGCAATACTCACAAAGGGCTACCAAGTCCGGCCACATTGTGGTTTTCACAACCCGTGCAATGGGCTACCAAGTCCGGCCACATTACGGTTTCAAAACACATCTCATCATGATCCACACCTTATGTGTCATGTTACTAACTTTCTCGATAGAGGTGTCTCGTTTTCATGCAAGACTCCGCAGTATAGAACAAAGGTAAGCATAAATCATTCCTTGTAAACAAGCAAGATCATTCAACTCTATATCGTTAATCACGCTCACATCAACGCTTAAAGCATAACGCCACATGTTCGGACGCCCTTGGAGTAAAAAATCACTTATGCTTTATCACGCCACAAGTAATACAAGCAATTCGCATATAAGCATACTCACAAGCATCGTAAAGATCAAAATACAAATACTTGATATGGAAAGTAAATTAAGGCAATCGACTTTCTACTCGGAATTGAAGATAAGATAACTACATATACATAGGAATAGGGTAAGAGTATCCTACCTAGATCCAAAACTAGTCGGGGCCGAATAAGCAAGTTGGAAAATTCTACAGGCGGTGAATACTCCAAATCTGGACGATTTTTGGATGGCAGTAACTCGGTCAATCTTTGGTCGAATAAGATTGTTCCTGGGTCGAAATTGAAGCTCTAGAAACGCTCTACAACTTTCGTGAAGGAAGTTAATCCTAGAAACTACTTTAGGTTGGAGAAAAACGGTGATAAAGGAAGAGACAGTAAGCTGTCTAGAAATGGAAATCCGAGAATTTTACTGAACTTCGGATGCCAATAACTTTGTCATTTTTTCACCGATTGGGGTGGTTCTTGGGTCTAACTTGAAGGTTTCGAAGTGCTCTACAACTTTCCCGAAGGAAATTGGTTGTAAAAACGAATTTAAGCAGGAGAAAACTGAGGATTTCCGAAGGGCAGTAGGCTGCCTGGAAAATCAGAAATGGTTTCTAGAGAGAAGGAAGAGCAAATGCTTGAAGGTGTGAGCTTTGAAGCTTGGAATGGCTTCCTATTTATAGGCAAACCTTGGCTCTCTCTCCTCCCTCAATGGCAAGCAATCTTGGAAGATCAAAGAATAACCTTAGGCTTTCATGGCTAGGTTTGTCCTTCTTGGAAGAAAAGAGGTTTGAACATGATTAAACAATTGGTAGTTGTACAAGAGAGGACAATGGAGGTTAAGTCTTAGCTAGGAAGGAATTTTCCCCATGGATTTGATGTACAAAGAAAGATCAAGGAGGGTACAACCCAATCTTCTCTTCTTTCTTCCTTCCTCTCTCTCTCTCTCTCCCCCTCTCTCTTGGCCGAACCTCTCTCTCTCTCTCTCCCCTCTCTCTCTCTCTCTCTCTCTCTCTCTCTCTCTTGCAAAAGTACATAATATATATATATATATATATATATATATATATATATAAAAGTACTACTAAGTGCAAGAATACAAATAAAGTAATAGGTACTTTGGTACTTGAGATTAAAGGAAACTTAAAGACTAAGTTCTCCTATTAAACAAATAAGTAGCACATGTGTACTAGCATATATATATATATATAATCATCCAAGTACACATATAATATATAACAAAGGTACTAAGTAATCTAGGGAATCAATTCCCCATTAAATTAATCCAATTGGTACAAAAAACCCCCCAATAAAGAATAATACTAGAGTACTTAGGAAATCCTAGGGTTTAAGGCTACTAAGTACCTTCCTAATAAAATAATGTGTACTTTGACACATGAGTTTAAAAGAAAAGACTAAATTAATAAACCCCATGGTACTTTTGAAAGACTAAGACTTCTACCCATTGGGTAATAACTCCCCTAACTTCTATTATCCAATGGACAATACTTGCTAGGGTAATTATATAATAAACTAATTAAAAATGTACTTTAAAGCATTTAAAAAGTCTATGTTTTTATAAATACTAGTACTTAGCCAAGTATACTTTTATAATAAAGAATTGGGATTTCTATTATCCAATGGATAATAATTTCCCTAACCTTCATTGTCCAATGGACAAAGAATAAAACCAAAATAATTAAAAGAAAAAGAATAATCAATTCTTAATCTAGGGTCAAAAGGTTCACAAGGTTCAACAAGGGGCAAAATGGTCCATCAAGGGTTAGGAAAAGTAACCAAGTGATTTTCTAGTTTAGTTTCTCCAACAAGTCGGTTAGAAACTAACTAGGCTTACCAAGTAGGGCTAAAGTGTCAAGAAACAAATTCAAGGGCTAAAAACGTAATTTTGACAAACCACAAGAGTATTAAAATAAAATTCAAATATTTAACGAAATTTTTACCGACCAAAAATCAAGCTCGTTACAATTCGTTACGTGAACAATCTTGTAACAAACGGAGCCAAAATTTGTTCTAAAAAATAGGCGAATAAATTCTCATAACTGAACTTGTTAGTAAAATATATAACTACAAACAAATTCTCGTAAAATTAATCCGTGAATCAATTCCCGTTACAAAGCCGAATTTGGTGCTTAAGGTTTCGTGAACAAATTCTCAAGACAAACGGAGCCAAACTTGGTTCTAAATTTTTTGTAGGGGAGAGATCATGGATGATTACCATAGACTCATCAATGGGGTAGAATTATAGAATTGGAGGAGTAATATAAATACTGTCGTGTATTAGAGTTGTAGGAGATGTAAGTATTAGCTGCAATCACTTTTCCTTTAAACCCTGTGATAAAATCAAACACACAACAGTGAGAGAGGAAGAAAGGAAATTACACAAAATAAACCAACATAAAATCATTTTACGCGGGTGTGAGTTCATTTTGAGCAGGAATGTGAGAAAAGGTAGAGATACGTGATAAAGATGGAGAGGTTTCGTACCACTTCAATTGTTCCCTTTCGCTTCATAGCCATTAAATGCTCTTTTGTTTGGATGAGTTTTTCTGTGTTTGATGAGTACAAAATATGAAATGAAGTGAAGTTAGTGGTGCACCGTGCATGAGGGGAGTTATATAATAGGTGGAACCATGGAGGGAAGTAGTGGTAGAAGGGAAAACGTGCAAGATGTTAGTAGTGGGCCGGTTACAAATGCGGGGAGTATGGACGTGGAAGTTAACTGGAGTGGGAGATTGGACATGTTTTTTTTCCTGGGTTGGCATCTCTGTGCGTGGGGTTTTTTATTTTCCCTCCTATTTTTAAAAAGCAAAATTCTTGGAATTTAGGATTGGAGAATTGGAGGCTTGTGGGGACCCAAGCACACGCCCTAAAATCACTCCAACCCCTTCCTATATTCTCTCTCTCCCCTTATCTCCCCCCTCCCCCACGTCTCTCTCAATTTTAAAAAAAACAAAGAAAACTCAAAATTCTAGGAATTAAGAATTGGGGGTTTGGAGGGTTTTTGAAAAATCAATTACATTCCCTTAGTATATTGATAGATATATACACACACATATACACACGCGCACACACTCCCTTCGTCTCTCTTTAAGTGTCCGACTTCGTAATTCCAACTTATTAAGAAATATATCATTACACATTTTACATCAGATTTTATCTCCAATTTCCCTACTTTCCCTCTATGGAGACATCATTACACTTTTACTCACTAAATTTTCAAAATGGAATATACTTTTAGGGGCAAAATTGAAAATGCACAAATTTTTACCCACTAACTTTACAAAATAGACACTTATTAAAGGATAACCTAAAATGAAATACTGAACTCTAAAAAAGGAACGGGGTGATCGATTTTGAGCCATAGTAGCGTTTCTTGCAACTCTCTGATTACAAACGATTAACTCCATGAATTATAGAGCCCGGGCACTATTCTTTCTGAAAGCGGTCCTAATTTACAAAGGAAATGGATGAATGTCTTCTTTCTTTCTTTTTTTGGTAAAAAAAATGGTGAGTTAATACTCTTTTTGGAAAAGAAGATGTGTGAAAAATGAGAGGAAAAAATTACTATTCACTAAACTTAAAATTTTTATTTTATTTTCTCTTTCTCTTTCTCTTCCAACCAAATGATAGAAGGGAATTTTTTTTAATTTTCCTTTCTTTTCCAAACAAAGCCTAGACTCAGTTTGTTTCGATATAAAATATTTTTTTTTTCCATGAAGCACGTTTTATATAAAAATCTTTACCATTCTTTTTATTTTTCGTTCTTTCGTTGAGATGCCAAGGGAAAAAATAAAGATATTTTCTCCATTTTTAGGCTTCTCTGCATCCCAACACTAAAGAGGCCTTCGCAGTTGCATCTTAGCCGTTCATTTAGGTGATTAGAGAGGCCTTTGCAATTACATTTAGCCGTTCATTTTCGTAATTATAGCCGTCCATTTCGGTAATTATTGGTGTCATATTTTAAAAAATAAAACTTCTTCAAAACAAAGATTCTCTTGAAAGATTCTTTCAACAAATGTGAACTATTAAAAACATTTTAGGACAACTAAGATTAAACAAACGGGCCCAGATCTGGACCATTTATTAATAGATTCAATGGTTCGAATTTTCTCATACAGCTTTGTCATTTCTTGCACTCTTACTAGCAAAGTATAAAATACATTCAAACCGTTGATTGTAGCAAATGAACTGTCCCGATCAGAACTATCATCTCCAGTCCAAAGCATGGACCGGAGAGGATCCATTTCCCGATGCATTATAAGTTGTAGGCTTAAAAAACCTTTTAGGAGTGTTAAATAATACAATCAAGTTCAATATTGTCGCGATTAAAATTAAATTAAGGCCTAAAAAAGTATAGCGATATTAAGTACCTCATTTGAGGGGGGGAGTCATTAAAAGAAGATTAAGGAGCTAGTTATTGCCGGCAACATAGTGGTAGCTCATTTTATATTTTCTGTTACTGTATTGTTCAATTCAAATATTTTGACAGAATTTGAATACTTCTACAAGAAAGCAAGTACACCTACATAATAACGGATGATGGTTTTTGAATCTTATCTCTCTATAAATCCTAACCATTGATTTGCTCCATAAATCCTACGGCTCTCACTCTCTGTCTCAAACAATATTAATTGTACAATTATCACTAATTAGATCTCATGTTCAAGGTGCAAAATTATATTACTAAAAGAAGCTCAATCCATCAAAGAAGTTCTAGCAGCATCAAATGCTTCTTTTATAGCATCATAATGCGCACTCTTCTTCTTGCATTGTTCAACAACATCCAAGGCAATATGAAGATCTTTCTCAGATTTAGAAATAGCCTTGGAATACTTGGTTAAATCACTTTGGGAAGAAGAATGCTTGGCCTTGCATGAGAACAATTCGGATTCGAGTTTTTTGAGTAATTTCTTTGTACGAGCAATCTCCTCTTCAAGACTAGTGACGCGCTTTGAAAGTTTGGAGACGGAAGAAGCCATCTCCTCATAAGAATTGGCCATCTTGTCTCCACCCAAACATAGAAGCTATACATATCTCTTCTCCCTCAACGTAGAAAATATACAAAGAGAGAGAAGATATACCCTATTCAAGCAAAACCACTACAATCTACAACCACCAAGCAACCTACTCGCGTGCCAGAAATTTATAGACATAAATTTTGAACTGTAGAATTTATCCACACTTAGAAATCTATATCTCAAATATCCAATGTTCAAGCGAACAATGTTGATTGTTTATATGTAGGTTCCTAATTCTGATTTGAATTTCAAATAGTTAATTACATACTACAACAGTAAAACCTCCGATTAATGAAGAATAAAGAACATGAAACAAACTAGAACAATTTAATTTTATTGATGATTGGGATTTAAAACCCTTGTTTACATCAAAACAGAGAATATTTGATATATTTAGAGAGATTGGAACCGTTTACCTATCACTTGGTATGCTTACTCTTACTGATCTTCGAAGTTTGCTGAAGATTGTAGGAGGTAGTGAGCGAGTAGGTTGCTTGGCGGTTGTAGATTGTAGTGATTTTATTTGAATAGGGTATATCTTCTCTCTCTCTCTATATTTTCTACATTGAGGGAGAAGAGATATGTAAAGCTTCTATGTTGGGTGGAGAGTATGATGGTGAAGATTTGAGAGTTCTGAGGTCGATGAGAGATATATGAGAGAGCGATCCCTTCCTTTGATGATGGACCTCATATTTATAGGGGCTTCCTTCATCAGATGCTTGGCCGCCAAATACTTCCTTTGAATTTGAATAGTTGTTGCCAGAGGATATGATGATATCATATCTTCTCAGTCTCTTTAAATTTTGAATGTTGGTTGCATCAGATGACATCCATTTTGTAATATTCTTCTGCTTCCACAAACTGATTTGTAGTCCTGCTACTTCTTCCGCAGGCTTATATATTTGTTAGGCTTTTCGAGCCAACATGTGTTTGTTGATTCGCGGGCTCGCTGGGTCAAAATGCTTTTAGGTTCTTTATATGCCTTTTAGTCCTCAAGCCCAACATATGATATTCATCAATCTTTGGTTGAAATTTATGTGCCAACAAATGCCCCTCGTGAGTCGTGCAAGCAAGTTTTGACTTGCACGAGTCACGATTTCTTGGCACTTCTTGTAGTAAGATGGTCTCCATATCTTGAATGTGCTGCATTTTTTCGAGTCCTTATTTACTTGAACTGGAACTTTTGGTGGACTGGTCTTTTGACTTTGCAAGGCCTGCACCTCATTTTTGTTTTTTTTTCATAGACTTTTTTATATATGGTAAAAAAAAAGGGTTGCTGGATGATTTATAAAGTCATACTTTAACTATATTTGCAAAGAAGGAATCTAAGTCCTCAGTCAAGAAGAAATCTTACTCAAACTTGAATTCTTAGCAAAATACACAAAAAAAAAAAAAAAAAAAAAGAAAAGGTTGTCAGTTGGAGCGAAATATTGGGCTTGGTTCACACCAAAATATCTAAAAAAAAAAGAGGTGGCTTGTAGATACAAAGCCCTCAAAGAAGAAATCATACAAAAAGAAAAGGCCTACAGAAAAGGCTTAAAAAAATCTACACACAATATTCATGATATATGAAAGTGTTACATGGAAAAGGGTAGCCCATGCAAAACCCCAAACCCCAAAGGAGAGGCCATACCGTGTACACAACATACATGATACATATCGTCCTAATCCTGAGGATTTTTCCCGTGGCGCTTGTTGAATGAAAAATACTACTCCACCGAAAACGAAGAAAAAATTTTCAGTGCCGAGTGGGCACCGGACAGCTGGTGCCGAGCACCAATCTCGGCCGTCCAAATGTGTTTTGGACGGCCCAGATCTGTTTGGTTAATTTTTAAGTGTAAAATTACCAAAACACCCCCTCAAGCCCAAACAAATCTGGGCCGTCCAAAACACATTTGGACGCCGCTGTCCGTGCCCGCTCGGCACCGAAGAGTTTCTCGAAAACGAAAACGTGGACTCGTGGCCTTCTCATACTCTGCGTCCTCTCTCTCTCTCTCTCTCACATCTCCCAACACACACACACACACACACACACAGAGCAGCGGCAAATGGCAATGTCACTGGCAATTGGCTTGAGAATCTTATTCTGCGTATTGGGATGCGTGATGTTAGCCACTCTCATTTACACTCTCTCCGTCGATGGCTTTCCTTTCCGTAAAGACCTTCTCACTCCGTACGCGCTCTCTCTCTCTCTCTCTCTCTCTCTCTCTCTCTCCCTCTAATTACACATATACTCGCGTAAGTACATTGAGTATCTATTTCTCTGTTAATATTGAGCACAGATACGTGATGATTATACTGAATTGGTATGATCATACCAACAAAATTTGTATGATCAGCAATTATCCCATTGGGCATTAGGGTAATCGGTAGGAGGAGTAATTACACTGAATTAAAAGGTGAAACGTCAAAAAAAATGGAACTAAAATCACAACTACAGCAACAAATCAACAATTGTTGTTATCCATGGAATTTAACAACCCGCCTACGGCCACCGATGGTGCACACCCTGGGGCCTGCACGAATCAATAATTAGAAAGAAACCAGAAACCGAGTGGGCCCTAAATAATTTATTAAAAAAAATCTGGGTGGGCCCCAGAAAAATCAGCCTAATTTAGATACGTAGGTGCTCGATCTAATTTTTCAATTTTTCATTTAGATTATAGGATCTTGAATACACATATCAAATTAAGTTGATTTTTTATAGGTCCACTCGGTTTTTAAAAAAAAAATTATTGAACAGCTCGGATCATAAGTGCAGGACCCAAAGTAGGCCCTGTGTGCCGGTCTATGCACCGCGATGGTGCCCACACCTATCGGTGCCCTTAGCATTTTCATTTAACAAATCATTCAAGGCTTCATTTAGACTGTTCAATTTCGACAGTGGATGTATGGCTTTGGGAACTAGAGTTGAACATGGATTAGAGGTAGGGGAGATGTATTTTGTTGTAAACTTATCAAAAAAAAAAAAGAGAGATGTATTTTGTTGGGTCCTTTAGCGAATTATTTAGAAAGAAAAACCTAGTCAATAGTTTTTTTAAATCCATCCTGTTAAAGCTCCCTAACTAAATCCATATGTAGGCTATTACAAATTATTTTTTGAGTTATTTTCATCCTGATGATAATGTGGATTCTGTCTTTTGAAATCCACATCTAACCAGAGGCTAAAGGAAATATCCAAATTCATCCACATGGTTTTAGTTGTATTGGGCGTGCATTCCATTTTTTGGCTAAGGATGGTGATAAAGGTGCCAAAATATGAGACTGAGAAGTTTCCTATAAAATCTCAAACAATCAAAGTGGATTGGTTCATCGTCATTGTGATGAGATCATGAGAGGTTGTGGTTTGTTGGGCTAAAAAGCAATCCCTAGGTATTGTTACAAACTTCGCAACATACCTTGATTTTTCCTAAAACCATTTATGCGTTTGCTTGTTGTATTTGAGAAAAATGGGTAGTTATGAAGCACCGACACCTACTAGAGATCGTTGTATCCGTCTTTGACACTTAAAAGACACGCAACACACTGGGTACACATATGGGATGTTGGAAAATTGTGAATGAACTTGGGATACCATTGGCCTTCCAAGGCTTTTGGCTTTCCCGAGCCTCATCAATTTCCCTTATTCATGGATGGAAGTTTTCCCGTATTCATTGCTGCTTTTCATCCCTTGATTTCAAGTCTAGGCAGCAGCTCAAGGGTCTATTTCTGGCTATATATTAGGCAGTCTTATTTCAGATTGCTACACAAGTTCCACAAAATCCTCATTGCAAACTCTGATATTGTTCTTAAGTGAGAGAGGGGCAGACACTGAGCCAGTCTGCCAAGCTTGCTCACGGTGGTGTTCCGTGAGTGGTGGTTCTTGCCTGATTATTATGGGAGACAGACGCCGGTTCAATATCAACATCCTTCGGTAGGCGGCAAATCTGTTTTAGAGATACTGTGTGAAACACATGATTTGGTTCGCATTTCTTTATCGGTTGTTATCGATCATTTCATTCATGTTCATTTCGGAATCTGTAATTTTAGTTTAGATTATCATGTAATGGAATTTGTCCTTTGGATTCTCCGGTTACATTGTATTTTTTGCAACATGGGATGCACCCCTTTGCGTGTCAAATTTTTATTTGGGAACGTGGCAAGGTGATTTTTTTATTTTAAAATCTTTTGGATAAAATCTTTATAACTTCAAAACTATTGAGGCAAAAGTGTAACCTTTGGTCGATATTACATTCGGTAGGAGTCCTAACCTATATTTTAGTGGCTATATGCATAACTAGGCAAAATTATATTTTAGAAAAATGTTAGTGTCTCCTGCCCTGTCAGTGTCCCCATATTTTAAGAATTCGTGTTCTATATCTGTGTATATGTCTCCGAGCATGCCCGTGTCCGTATCCATCCTACATAGATGGGTAGCATTCTTTTGTTTTTCTTGGATTACTACCTCAATTGTCTTTTTTGCTCGTCTTACATTTATGCTTATGGAAATTGATGGACACAATACGTGCTCGTCATTTTTTTCCAAAACTAGACCTGGACTAGTTTGGGACCTATGAAGCACCTAAGTGGTCGTCATTTCTGTGTTGGACCCACTGCTAACACCCGGGGTATGTATGGGACAAGCCAAGTGGTGTGTCCAAGTCCAATTAATTATAACATAATTTTATAGGGGACACGACCAGAACACTCGGGATACATATGGGACATGCCAAATGGCGTGTCCAATGATTTAGAATAAAATATAAAAGGGGATACGCAGGGGACACACGCATGTCTCAAGTGAGCACATGCTGAGACATGACGTCGTGTCACTTCATTGTGTAATTTTTTTTCTAAGGGTTAAAATTTATGACAAACTTGTCACTTCTGCTTCTTTCTTTGTTTTTACATGAGTTGCCTCTTAATAATGTAAAAGCAATGTTTGTTTTCTTTGTGCTAAGATAACGTCTCTTTCGATGACCATGCATTCTGCAAGCTCTTGTTGGGTGTAGGTTAACTATACAAAAATATACTTCCTCCATCTCATATTGTTGATCCAGTACGAGAAGCTGTGCAGTGTTCGGACAAAAAGATAAAGTACTTCTGTCCATGATTTTTAATAATTTACTTTTGTCATATCCCCCACCGTATCCATGTTCCCCTTAATTTAAAATTGCCGTGTTATGTGTCCGTATCTGTGTACGTTCCTATGAATAATGTCATTGTAGGTTCATAGGTTGAGAAAAACAATATTTTGTTATCAAAATACTAATTAAACTAGGGATCAACACAAATAATAAAACATAAAAATAACTATCATCATATAGATATTCAATACCTAATCATGTATGGAATTTTTGACCTTCCCCAAACTTTGTAAAATCGTATTCTAATCTCACGAATGTTTCAACGTGTCCTCAGCTGGGAGTGTGTCTGTAACGCATCCAACTAAAGCTATAAAATTAAAAAGTTGGACTCAAATTTGAGTATACCTCACTTGTGTCTGAAGCTTCTCAAATTGAAGTGTCCCCGCCACTTATAACTGTTGTCGTGGCATTTGTTACACTTTCCATTTTGTTTTCTTGTTGAGAGTTATAATTTGAGGAAACATGATTTCATTATCAGACTTTCCTCTTGATTTTGATGACTTACGAACAGGTTATTCTTGGTTAATATTATTTGATAAATTTCGCTATCTGGAATTTTGTTGCAGGTGGATGTTGGCGACCTTAATTGATTTCTACATTAATGTCGTGGCGTTAGGGGTATGAACTGCATTTTTTGTATTGCTGCTAAATAACTATGGATGCATTACCTGTTTTTTCTCGTTATTGTCATGTTTTTTCTCGTTATTGTCAGCTTCTTGTGATATCTTGTGGAATTTTGTTTTGGTCATAGTCTGAAATCCTCCAGAGATATGCAAAACATTGGATTAAAGTTTTTACCAGTGACATGGCTATAGGGTCTGTATAGAGATTCACACTTTTTTATTTTTCTTGTCCAAATAACTTGTATCTGGTGTACTTGTCTACTGACCATCATTCTAGGCTTGGGTGTGTTACAAGGAATCAAATTGGATCAGTGCATCACTTTGGATAGTTCTGCTGGTATGTTTTGGAAGGTATGCTTCTTTCTGTTAGTTTTTTACTTTCCAGTTTCAAATTGAAGATCTGAGAATCAGGGGATGTCACAAGAAGTTAGATGTTGGCTGGGGAGAGGGCTGCTCCAGTTGTATTTAAAAAATATATCTTGACCTTGTATTGTTCAAATTTGTTTGATTGCATCGACGAATGTCAATTGACAGAAACAACTTTTGCAAGTTCCTTTCCTCTTATTTTGCTTTTATCTTTCACGCAGATATCAACTATCCTCATCTTATTTCCCTTTTTACTTCATATTTTGTTGAATTAGGATGAACACAGTTTGAGTCTTCTTCTTTTTTATCCTTTCTGCCCCTACTTTTTTTTTTTTTTTTATCACTAATAACCATGCTATTTTTGTTTACTACTATTACTTTATTGCTTTTCTTTTGTTGGGCTCGGAGTGCCCCCATGGGTTTAGTTACACAATGTCACTACCTACGACCGCTAACAGAATTGCGGGTGCGATGTTGAATGCCATGAAAGATTTAATTGAAGCCCTCCCTAACACTAATTGGTTTTAGGAGAGATGGTGGATAAGCGGTCCGATAAGTGGTATCAGAGCCAGTAAGTCATGGGTCCGACATCTTCTTTGCCCAAGAAGTGGGTAATTGCTTTTGCATGGCGAGTTCTCTAATTGGGTTATAAGAGGTGGCAACAACAACTCATTCTTGAACTTATTGCTTTAATGCGGGCCATTTTATATGAAATTTCCTTCAAAATGCTTAAACAGATTTAGTAGATCATGATTTGCTGGATAGTTGGAAGCATTTTCGCTCTTGTTGTACCCCACATAAATTGGTCCTATTGCTACTTTTCTTCTGTTAGTGGATTCTGTTCCTAGATTGGATGAGGGGAATATTTGCCGCTGTCTAGCCATAGTTTTTCTTGGTGAAAATGGCAACAAATTGGGGATAATGTTCAAATTGCCGGTGGTTCCTATTGGGTAATAAGTGGCAGTTTTGATGTAAACCTTGGTTCTTTTTTGGTCTTTGAATTTAATTAGCTTTTGAATTTCCATTGTGGGGGAAGAGTTAGCTGCACATTTTTTGAACTAACCATTTTTCCTTGTCATTGCTTATGGGTTTTTGTTTTGAGTACCTTGAAGTTTAGTCAAGTTCTTCAACCTTGAGCTTCGAAGCAAAGGATGCTGCGCCAATTTGTCCACAATTTCTGCATTTTGATTGTTATTTCGTTTTAGAGAGACTAAATGACGTGCACCATTGTTGCCCATCATATACTTTATACTCCTGTAAATGTCTTGCATACTAAAATCTGGACATATATTACAGAATTGATGTATGGTTGTCTTGTTTTTGTGTCTGCTTTTCTTTTACAGCATTACAACATGTTTCTACATTGTTTTGCAATTCCTCAAGTTGTCGATTCATGTTGCTTTGGAAGATCCAATACATTATGTCTTATTGCGATATCCTACCAAGTAAGTACGGGATCTTTGATTTAATACTCCAATAAAAATAATTACTGTACAATCTATGAATCGATTCATTCCCACATCATTGCCTTCTGAACTAAATGCAAAGAGTGAATTTAGCTGCTGATTGTCTTCACCTTTCTTTCATGATCTGAACATTTGAATGTAAACCTTTTGTTTGTTATCTTTGTTGGGGAGTTATTTACTTCATTTGAGTGGAGCAGGAGAAACAAGATATAATTACCTGTGAGGACGTATTGTCCTGCTGTTGTTGCCGAAACCA
Organism: Rhododendron kiyosumense; assembly: GCA_019656275.1. Classification (NCBI taxonomy): domain Eukaryota; kingdom Viridiplantae; phylum Streptophyta; class Magnoliopsida; order Ericales; family Ericaceae; genus Rhododendron; species Rhododendron kiyosumense. The sequence goes on along the minus strand of BPLS01000286.1, from coordinate 638,243 downwards.
TTGTTACCAGAAAAAAACACTACACTTTTGTAATTTCTGTTTTGAACTGCACATTCTTGAACATGGTATGGTTTTGCTCCAAATCAGTGAATTTAGTTATCCGGACATTTTACCCCACTTAGTTTCTTGATGTCTTTCTTAGATTTTAACATGATGGATTAAAATCTTGGAGTAGGTCTTCAAAAAATAAAAAATTTGGAGTAGAGTTTCAGCAAAAGGTCGAAACAGGGGAAAATACTTTCTTCAATGTGTTTCAACAACTGTAGTTGTTTTGAAGTCTTATTGTTAATCATATACACTCACATATAGAAGTATCCCAATAAATTCCTGCAGTGTTGTGATGTTGTCTGTGTAAGTGTACTATATTATCTCACATCCCAGAGCCCGGGGTATGCTACATTCCACTTCCTTAGCAACGTGAATCCATCTAGGTTATCATCAGGTCTGGCTTGATTGGTATGAAGGATTTATCCATGTTCTCAGAGAATAAAAGCATGGAAACACGGTCGTTATAGTTCTGAAGTTGATCACATTTTGGATTCTTTTGCTGCCATAATTTCATTGAGTAATCCCCAGGCAATTCTCAAAACTATGGATTAAGAATGTGAGAGAACCTATATATACGTACATACTGAGTCACTGACACTGAACTTTTTTCTTTTCATTATGTGCATCAGTTCTAAGTTCTAACTATTGGTATGATTCATGAATGTACTTTCAGATGGAACGTAGAATCTGCAAACTTGCTTGTTTTCTTTGTTCTTCAAAGTCAAAAGGTTCTTCTTACTTTGTACATGAGTTGTAACATAATCATTAGGTTGTTGATTGTTCCCCATGTACCTAACCACTGCAAGGCAAAATTGTAGTAGTTTGCAAATTTTGCTAGCATGGTAACTGATCTCCTGGAAGAGTGTTTGCTTGTGTGATGAAAATATCCAGGGGCTTCTACAATGAATATTGGTGATTCCCATAGATCAGGGCAATGTCATTGTTTTTCTCTTCTGCCACTAATTCTCAAATGATGAGATCTGATGATGTATTGAGTACTTTTATGAATTAGGGATGGAGTGGAAGACAAGAGGAGGTTTTCTGTTGTAACTACAAAAATTTTCTTCAGTGCTTTGGGTTGTTTGATGCTGGCAACTTTAGTTTACACTCTATTGACAGATGGCTCTCCATTTCGCGGAGAGCTCTTCACACCGTAAGTCATTATTCCTCTGACTCTAGATCCAGTAATGAAGAGGTCGCTAGACTCTTGTCCTGTTTCCTCGATCCAGTTTTTTCTGTAAATCTGCTGTATTTGAAGTTTATTTTTATGTAAGTAGTATGAAAAGTATGAATATTATTAACACGTACTGTCCATAATAAAATTATAAACCTGGTAGTGATGTTAGAGTTAGGGACGAGCATTCCGAAGACATGAGTTATTGCAGGGTGACAGGAGGGGGCCCAGTTTAGTTTTCAAGTTCTATCTGTTTTTGGAAGACAATTGTAGTTAAAATGGTGATATTGCTAAATGTCTTGCATATTGCTTCCCTCTCCCCTTTTTCTTCGATGATACTCATCCTCTATATTGAGGTGGAAATGGATGGTCCTATTGAACAGTGTAATAGTTGGTAATAACTATGACCCTTGGAATCCTTGGAACCTGCAATTCATTCCCTCTACTGTGAGGAAGTATGCATAAAAGTCACATAGTTGAGATATCTGATCTGTTTCAATCAATTAGTTTTAAGGTGTCAATCATGATGATCAATAGCCACTAGAAAAGCAATATGCTTCAGTTATTTTATTTTATTTTTATTTTTATTTTATTTATGGTTATAATGTTTATCGTAACACGGAGGTAAAAGAAGAAAAAGCAACCTAAGAGTTTGCCTACGTAAGCTATTACCAATCTCAGGGCCCTTCATATTCTTTTGTTTTAACGTCGGTAAATTTTAGTCAGAGTAGCCCAATGGCAGTTACTGGATTCCATAAAAAGACAATGGCCAAAACCTATACAGCCAATCTAATTCACAGAAAAACGCAATTAAAAGAATAGACTGAGTTACGATGCCTTCACTTAGACGCGGGTATCATGCTCTATTAACACCCTGCAATACAAATCAAAATGAAGGAAGCAAAATAATTAGGGAAAAGCTTCTCACAGAAGAAGAGTAGAACCTCACTGGGGGAGGGGGTGAGCTGTCAGATCTGCTTTCCTCCCCGCCTCAAAATTTTCTCTGAAAAACCTTAGCGAGGAGAGAGGGAGGGAGGGAGAGAGTGGGCCTTAAATGTCCCACTACTGCCATATCCGCCTCTAGCACTCTCAGTTTACTATGGAGCAATCATAATGGACACCATATTGACTTATTGATTGACCCCCATATTTGCCAGAGGATAAGCAACCTTGTTACCTTCCTTGAGTATGCATGATGGTGAAGAAACTCTTGATTAGTAGAGCTCTACTGTCCTCAATAAGATTTCTGTGGCGTGAGTTGGTTGGGGTTCCTTCTCTTATACACCATACTGCACAGGCACCTCTGAATCGGTTTTGGCTTGCACATCCTTCAAGTCTTGAGCCCCACTGTATTCCGGCCCCTTCATCAGTGCCTGGAGCTACACCTCCATGCTTGAGCAGTGCAGAGTTCTACCATAGAAGCCAGCTATCCATCTGCCTCTATCATCTACTGTTAGATGGTTTGTTAGAATGACAAGCTTCCACTATTTCTTCAACATATTCATGTATGCTTTTGGTATTTAAGTATATCATGGTCTAGATTCTCAAAGACCTTACTACGTGTAGTTTTCCTTATAGACCAAACAACAACAGCAAAAGTAGGTTATGTAATGGGAGAAGGTGATCTAAGTACTCACTCAGCCAATGAACATTATCCTCATACTGATACAGCCTGGTAACCTGCAACCATGAAAAGGTAGACCATATGATCTGGTTCCCAGAGCAAATTGCTAAGTAGGTGGGTTATATTCTCCATATCAACACGACATCTCGTACCCGTAACGTACTGGGTACCACTATACCGGTCCTTTCCATGGTACTTCTAAATCCATACCGGGTACACAAAACATGAACCGAAATATTTTCTCTTTGACTTTTGTCGTACCCCAGAAGTACCCCACTATATATCAAGCCGTACCCAACACAAATATGAAACTAAGTTGATAAGACTTCCTTTTCCTATGCTTAGAAATGTATAAAAACAATTTTGGTTCTTCAGTATAATAACAATTTTGGCCTATAGTTTCTCTAGTATAATGGAGTTAAACCACAATTTGCCCCTTCAGTTTGGCGTTAACCTATTATTGACCCAAGTCATTCGGCTATTTCTTTTATTTGACTTGTAATTATTACGTGTAATAAATTGCTCTAAATTTTGAAAATACATTTGTTATAATCGTACCCTAGCCCTACCTGGCCCTTACATTTTTCGGGTTTTGCTGTATTGACGTACCCATACTCATACCCATTCACATGCTGAATAAAAAAAAAGAACCTTACCGTGCAAACAGGCCCACACAAACCCCCTTATGAGCCGTGGAAGTTTATGTTACCATAACCCCTTAAGATTTTGTGCAAACAGGTTCAGTTGTGGTTATCATCATTCTGAGTCATGACCTGGCAAGTGGATTTTACGAAGAACCAACCTACTGTTAAAGGTCCAAGTGCACATGTCCTGATCCTTTGTCCAATGGGGTGATCCTTTGTCCAATGGGGTGTAAATTTTTCCTGTCTGCAGTCCTTATTTAGCTGCTATTTGAAAACACTGTTTTGCAAAAATGTAGATTTCAGATCCTGATTTTGGGAACAAAACTATTCTCTGTCTTCAGGTCGTATTCAGTTTCTAGCAGCACTAGGTTTCATTTTTGACAACTCAGAAACATCTTTTTGATTGTTGCCTAAAGTAGGTTTTGAAACATTCTTCCTGTTACAAGTTTCAAAACACCAATAAAGTTTTCTGTATTTTTGGACAACTTGAGCGCACAATAGAAAGCAAAAGCTGCAAAACGATAGCGGACAGACTATTTTGGAAAATTGAATCACATAATCTCTCTCAGATCTCTCTTCTTGCATGTCTGCACTTTGCTAGAAAATGATTGAGCTGTTGTGAGAGAAAGAAGGGAAAAGTGTATAGGGTGTTAGCTAACCCTAACACAAAGTGAGCTTTATTTATATTATGTGGCTACTAGTTACATAACATAAGCAATCAATGTGGGACTAAGTCCAACTATATTCTAACACTCCCCCTCAAGCTGGAGAATAAATATCATAAAATCCCAGCTTGTTACGTAACAACTCTAAACGTGGTTTAACTAAAGGTTTGGTGAAGATATCTGCCAACTGAGCTCCTGTAGACACGAAAGGTGTAGCCAACACGCCACTATCTATCTTCTTCCGAACAATATGACAATCTACCTCGATGTGTTTGGTTCTCTCATGAAATACCGGATTCGAAGCAATATGTATTGCTACCTGATTATCACAATACATAGGAATAGGTAACTGTACGCTAAGCCCCAACTCCTCGAGCAAAGCTCTCAACCATACAACCTCGCATGTAGTATGCGCCATGGCACGATACTCTGCTTCACCACAGTTTGTTTCTTACTCTTCCAGGTAACTAAATTTCCACCAACAAAAGTACAGTACCCAGTTGTGGACCGTCTATCAGATGGTGATCCTGCCCAATCAGCATCAGTAAAGGCTTCAACACGCAAATTACCATTTGAACGATAAAACAAGCCACGTCTAGGATGAGCCTTGAGATACTTCACAATATGAAGACAAGCTTCCCAATGTGGAAAACGAGGGGTTGACATGAACTGACTTACCATACTGACAGCAAATGAGATATCAGGCCGTGTATTGGTGAGATAATTCAGCTTGCCTACCAAGTGACGATAACGGTCTGGATGAGGAAATATCTCCCCCGGATCAACACACAATTTGACGTTTGGATCCATAGGAGTCTCCGCAGGCTTTGCTCCCAATAAACCAGTCTCCTCTAGAATATCTAGCGTATACTTTCTTTGAGATAGACTGATCCCTTCCTTGGATCTTGCTACCTCAATACCCAAGAAATATCGTAACTTACCCAAATCTTTGGTGTGAAACTGACGCTGTAAGAACTGTTTCAGCTCATCAATACCTTTCAGATCATCTCCAGTAATAATGATATCATCCACATATACAATCAACACTACTCTTCCCCGATCTGACTGAATAGAGAAGACAGAATGATCAGAATAAGAGCGACGCATACCAAACTGCAATACAGCATCACTAAACCTGCCAAACTAAGCTCAAGGGGACTGCTTAAGACCATAAAGGCCTTTGCGAAGGCGACACACCTGAGAACGCTCCCCCTGAGCAACAAACCCAGCAGGTTGCTCCATATACACCTCCTCGAGCAGGTCACCATGTAGAAATGCATTCTTGACATCCAACTGAAATAAGGGCCAACCAAGATTGGCAGCCATAGAAATAAGAATGCGAACAGAGTTAATCTTGGCCACAGGAGAGAAAGTCTCGGCATAATCAACGCCATACGTCTGGGTATAGCCTTTGGCCACAAGACGGGCCTTGTACCGTTCTACTGTGCCATCCGGATTATACTTGACGGTAAATACCCACCGACATCCAACGGTAGACTTTCTTGGTGGAAGAGAAACCAACGTCCAAGTGCCATTGTCATGAAGGGCAGACATCTCAGTCTCCATAGCTGTCCGCCACCCAGAAACAGATAAGGCCTCCTGAACAGTGTTAGGAACAAAAATGGACAAAACAGAAGTAGTAAAAGCACGAAGGGACGGAGACAGGTGATCATAGAAAACAAACCGAGCAATAGGATGAGATGTGCAAGACCGAATACCTTTACGAGGAGCTATAGGAAGACCAGGTGATGGCGGAAGCGGAGGTGGGGGTGGAGGTGAAGGTGCAACCGGATCTTGGGACGGAGGAAGCGTGGTGGCTGGTACTTGTGGAGCTGTTAATACTTGTTGCCGACGAACATACACCTGCAAGGGAGCACCAGATAGTACACAAATAGGAAACACAGACTCAGACTCAGGAAGGTCAACTGGAGTACTGTTACCCGAGTAAAAGGGCAATGACTCATTAAATGTGACATCAGCACAAACAAAGTGACGACGAAGAGATGGTGAGTAACACTTATACCCTTTCTGAGTGCGCGAGTACCCCAGAAAAATAGACCGTATTGACCGTGGATCAAGTTTGTCCCGGTCAGGATCCAGAGCATGAACATAACAAGTACACCCAAACACTCGTAAGGGTAATGAGTGGAGAGGGTGACCAGGAAATAAAACTGTATGGGGGTAGCTGACCACCTAGAATGCTAGATGGCATACGATTGATCAAGTAACATGCTGTAAGAATAACATAACTCCAGTAAGACTTAGGAACTTGCATTTGAAATAATAGAGCACGCATAACCTCTGATAAATGCCTAATCTTGCGTTCAGCAACTCCATTTTGTTGTGGAGTTCGAGCACAAGAAGATTGGTGAATCATACCATGGTCATCAAAAAACTTAGAAAGAGAATTATGAAAATATTCACCTGCATTGTCAGAACGAAACATACGAATGCAAGTATCAAACTGAGTTTTGATTTCCATATAAAATGACTTAAAGATAGAAGACAACTCTGACCGCTCTTTCATGAGATAAAGATACGTAAGACGAGAATAATCATCAACAAAAATAACATAATACTGAAAGCCAAAAATATTAGGAACACGCATTGGACCCCAAATATCAGAATGAACTAAGTGAAAAGGACGAGATACGCGACTCTCAACCCTAGGATAAAAAGACACTCTGTTATGTTTACTAAACTCATAAACTTCACAGGGAAAAGTATCAACACGGCTACATGAAGGTACCAGCCGTTTAAGATTCTGAAGGGATGGATGACCAAGTCGACAATGATGTTGATACGGTGACACAGAAGACTGAAGGGCAACAGAGTTAGGGTGAACATTGTCGGTAAAGTAATACAAACCACCACGCTCAGTACCACCACCAATTTTTCGCCCCGTCTTAAGATCTTGAAACACACAACCATCAGGAAGAAATGTGACAGAGCAATTTAAAGATTTAGTAAGTTTACTGACAGACATAAGATTTAATGGAAAACGAGGAACGTGCAATATGGATTCCAAAGTCAAAGAAGAAGAAACAGAAACCGAACCCAAACCAGTAATATCAGTGGTAGAACCATCGGCTAAAGTAACACAAGAGGGTTTATCAATGGACTGATGGCCAGAAAGAATAATAGAATTACCAGTCATATGATCAGATGCACCAGAATCAATAACCCAAGGAACAGAAATACGAGAAGTTGCAATACAAGCACTAGAACCTGTCTGAGATAGCGTAGCAATGGAGGAACTTGTCTGAAGTGACACAAGGCGTTGGTACTCCTCCATAGAAATAGTCACCATAGCAGTGGAGCGTGCAACCTTCCTAATATCCTTGGAAGAAGTAAAAGAAGTAACCCGATGAGCCTGAGAAAAACCATGTAGGTCATAGCAATGCTCCACCGTATGATTAGTTCCCCCACAACAAGTACAAAGTCTAGAACCATGAACACGACCAAAACGACCACTGTACCCATAATCACGGCCGCAACCAAGGCCACGGCTAAATGAAGAACTAGAATCAGCGGAAGTAGAATCAAAATCAGATTTCATTGCAAACATATCACCGTACAATGAGAGGCAACTAATCAACTACTGATAGATTAACCAACCAAATACTCCACCAACAAACGGTCAATAAACAAGAAATAAGGAATTGATTGACCGGCTAACGACCAAGGGCCCTGCATCCAACTACTTCAACAAAAACAAAGTGGCCACCGAACAACATAATCCCAATATCGAGCAACAACCACGAGCTCATATGCCAACATAGACCAAATAACTTAACACAATCCAACAACCGAAATCGGACTTCAACATACCCAAACTACCATTTATTGGAGAGGATAAATTGTAAATTGACCAAAAAATCCAAAATTACCAGAACAATCAGTGCATAAGAATAACGGAATAGTACCAAACAGTGATGAACAGTAACAACGATGAATAGTGCGCGATGAACAGTAACGGCGATGAACAGTACGACGGTGAATAGTGCGCGATGAACAGTACGATGGTGAACAGTGCGCAATGAATAGTACGACAGTGAACATTACAGCGATGAACAGTAACGACGGTGAACAATGATTAGGGTTAAGGCAAAGGCTAGGATTAGGATTGCGATTTTAGGGATTTTGTACAGGGCTAGGGTTTAGGCTAGGATTGTAGGAATTATGTATAGAGGCTAGGGTTTAGGCTAGGATTGTAGGGATTATGTATAGAGGCTAGGGTTTAGGTGGTTTAGGATTAAGGTTAAGATCCCGCTCTGATACCATGTTATGAGAGAAAGAAGGGAAAAGTGTATAGGTTGTTAACTAATCCTAACACAAGTGAGCTTTATTTATATTATGTGGTTACTAGTTACATAACATAAGCAACCAATGTGGGACTAAGTCCAACTATATTCTAACATGAGCCACCTAAGTTGCCCCGTGGGATCTTATGTTGACCCCTTTAGGCTATAGTGGCCACTTATCCGACTTCTTAATCTAACTGAAAGCATCTCCCTTGCTCTCTTTCCTTTTTCATATACTGAAAGGTCCACTTATATGTTTGATGCGTCCCTTTCAATTGCTTTTGCCAATTTCACAAGAAGTGAGGCTAGAAGCTCAGGCATCCACATTTCTATGCACGTGCTAGATGCCTTCAAATTCTAGATGTACTTTCTGCTTATGAACCATGTGAATCTCAGAGTACTATGTTTGCAGGTGGATGACGGCAACGCTTATTGATTTCTATATTAATGTGGTGGCTCTATCGGTAGGTCTCAATTCACGATTACTTCATCCTTCCAGCTCTATTGCTACTTTAAACTTAACCTATTATTGACTTTTTTTAATCTGTAGCAGAATCAACAGCAAGACAACTGCAATGAAATCGAAATGATTTTCTTAAATAAATTTCGAATGGTCTTAGTTTCCGAGGATAGGCGGATAGTTTGATATGGCCTTTGCCCTGCTTTTGTAAGTATTTCCAAGAAGCAGGACAGCAATAAGTTCTCTTAGAAATATCTTTGCAAGTTTATCAAAATCAGTGCAGTACATTTGTTGAACATACTGTGTTGCATAGATACTTTGATGATCAATTGCATCCATGTGCCATGACACCTGAAGATTCATGAAGTCAACACAAAAAGAAAAACCTATGTTCAATCTCTGTAAATCTATAGCATTAGATTCATGTTTTTTTTTTTTTTGGGATATATTTGACCTTTATGAGGAGCCAGCGAGAGGTGTATTTGTCTGCTCCTTTATCCTCCTGAGACATGTCTGAATTTATTTATTTATATACGTTATTTTGTTACTTTTGCATGCTTTATCAGGTTTGCTTTGCATGCTTTCACAGGTTTGGGTGGCGTACAAAGAATCAAGTTGGTTAAATGCTTTCATTTGGATTGTTTTATTGATATGCTTCGGCAGGTAATCCTCCTCTCTTGGTTTTGTTTTGATCCCATATTTATTTATTTATTTTGGTAACTTAACCATTTCATAGCATGCAAACAAACCCAAATATAAGGCATAGCCTTTACAAGCAATCAGGCCAATCTAGGCCAAAGAAAAGTAAAAAAGCAAACAATGCTACAAGAAACACCCAGCTATCCATGACAGCAACAAGACACAACTTCTAGGCAAGACTAACTCGAAGCCAGAATACTGGGATTCACATTTCATCTCCTGACCAGCAGCTTATTCTCATCATTGGGCTTGATCTTCCTCCAAGAACACACACAAGCTCTGACTTTATCTGCAATGACAATGAGTCCTCTTGCTATTGCTAAACCGTTGGTCCGTTGTCATATGACTCATGAAATGAGAGCTTCTAGAGTCCTCTTTTGTAGGACACACAGTCGTTGGCTAAAGATATACTCCGTAGTATCTTAAAAAGGAAATCTGGCGTACATTCCTAACGTGCACAAGCAAAGAGATAGATCATTATTTAGTTGTTTTCTTACTGGACTAGGAATTTTGGGTACCTCCCGTCTCATATACACAGCATCCTATAGTATTCCTTGCAATGGTTTTGAGTTTAGGCTCTGTCAGTACTGATCATTTTCACATTACTTTTTTCAGCATCACAACATGCACCTATATTGTCCGACAGCTATTCCATCTCTTATCTCAAGATCCTGTTTATCTCGTTCTCCTAAAAAGCAGCAACAGGCAAGTCTAAAACAGGTGGAAGTTTTTCAGATTTTTATAGCATCCATAAGTAACAACATTTGAGGATGAGAATATGGTTTTCAATAAGATGGCATGCAACTAAATTTAATGGTTCACTCTATTTCAGAGTGCTTAATTTATCTGTAAGGTGTAAAGAAACATGTTTGAAAGTGAAAGGGTCATTCGGGTGTCTATAGCTTTCATGTCAACTTTCAATGCTCATGCACATTAATACATCCAAAAATTCACCGATGGAAATTTGCAGGCCGTGTTATTTATTTTCTTCTCGTAAATTCCAGTAGCGGTTTTTAGATATAACTAAAGTGGTGGTGATATCTTGATTATGGTCTCTGTTAGGCTTTGATTATGTCTCTCGGTGATTGTATTCGCAATGCTAGTATGCGATGGCGCAAAAGTGAACACCCCCCTCCCCCCCCGAAGGATTATTGATTGAATATTCTAAGTTGCTTGTGGAAATACCAGTTTGTCTAGAATCACCCTTTTTTTATCGTGTAATAATGGATGAAATCTTTTTTTGAACAGTAACAGATGAAATCGATATTGGTTTGTCAGCATTCCTCTTTTGGGGATAGAAATTGATTACCAGGATGTGTTTTACCAACTTCAATCTTTAAAAGTTCTCTGCAATTGATTTTGATTTGGCAGAATAGACTTTTGATTGAACGCAATGGAAAGGATGCGTGACAATGGTGGGTTTTTTTGGAGGTCCAAAGTCAGTCATTGCTATTAAAGGTAGATCCAAAGATCATATTACGCCACAATGGTGGTTTGGTGACAAGAAAGTTGAAGATGATATTTTTGGAGAGTAATGCGTAATTTTAAGTTTCTCTCTTCTTTTCATTTTTTCTTTTCTTTTCTTTTCCTTTTGTTTCCCAAAATCATAAGATCGAGAATGGCCGTTACCTTCCAATTGCTTTTTGGCCAAATAGATGTTCATCTATATTGTTGGATTGGTGATTGTGCTCGTGCCTAAAGACACTTATTGCCGAAATCTGTCAAAAACCATTACTAACAATACAGTTTACTTGAACAATGCTCCCATCAGGTATAAGAATACAGGGGAGTATCTCAAACAGTACCCCAAGGAATATTCATTTTCCTCCCATCTCAACCCTTCACTTTTACAAATCCAAGGGTCTAAAAATACGATGATCCAAATCACACTAACATGAAAAATCTTTGAACACTTAGAAATATTGTCGAACCGTCATTCAAACAAAATTTAATGATGTGATCTCTACCTTTCCCCGAGAAACCCCCCCCACCTTTTCCTTTTTTCCGGATCTGGTCTCTCTGGGGGAGGGGGCCGCTGCCTCCTCTCCCCCCAACTCCACCTCCCCGTTTCCCTCCTCTCCATCTTTTCTCCCCCACTCCCTTCTCTTGATTTGTTTTCAGACTTTCCTCCGATTTTGGTTTTGGTTTTGGTTCGAGTTTTGCTGAGTTCGCTTCCTGACTCCGGCCGGCGGCTTGTGAGTCTAGTTTGGTCCGGGCTCCTCCTCGACCTCAAGATCTGGTGGCGGTGCTGACGATTCAAAGGGCCTTGGTGGTGGGTTGTGAATAACGGCAAGATGGGGGGCGGCGTTGAGGTTTAGTTTTTTCTTTCTTTGTCTTTCTTTTTCTGGCCGTTTGGCTCGGTTTCTATCAGCCGATTTGGGTTTCCCCCAAATCAGTCCGGTTTGGTACCAGTTTAGGTTCCCCAAATCTGGTGTGGAAGAGGTGGTGGGTGAATAATCCGGCGCCTATTGAGGATCGTCCGAGTTTGGGGTTGTTTGTGGTTGTTGGTGGGTTGTGGTTTGTGGTTTGTCCGGGTGCTGTTGTCGGTGATGGGGTCTGCTTTGACTTCTGCTCCGGTGAACAGCTCTCGCCATCTAGATTTCATATGCACTTGTCGGGTTTGAGTTGGGGTCCGGTCCATTGGGATTCTCTACTATCTAGGCCTTGATTGGTTCTCATCTGGCGAGTTCGCCGGTCTTGCTTTTGCAGGGGGTGCCTATGTCGAAGTCTAGATAGTTTTGACTAATTCTTGTATTTTTTGATGAAATCTGTATTTCCTTCGGGCATTGTTATGAAATGAATTGACTGTGTTCCAAACAAAAAGACATAAAAAACACATCAAAATAGAGTCAAAACCATTAAGGTAACCCACAATGGTTTCAAAAGAGCACTTGTCTCCATCACCCTTCATCTTCTTGAAGTTTTCTCTTCATCACCCTCCAAAAAGTCTTTGTACAAATACATATGTACTCCATCCGCAGTGCGCCATTAGGAACATGCAAAACCACGGAAGTACATTCAAAAACCCAAAGGAAAGATATTGCCGATGATGATAGTAACAGAGTGATGAAAATCTAGTCCCTAACAACGGCCCCCAACCTATTGGACAAAGAGCTTTGGTCCTGCATAATACATCAGGAGTTGAGCGAGAGCTTTGCTCATGAAGATGTTGGAGAGCTAGCTTTGTGCATGCGTGATATGCTCACCCAATCAACCTAAACAAATAATCTGGACTTATGACCCAACAATTCGATCGAGGCTCTCTTTAAAATCAATCGATCACATCTGAAGAATAAGAAGCAGAAACAAAATTAGAAATCTTTAAGAACTTATGGGATTGCATGAACATTAACGGTTGACGTTGTGGCAATGAAAAATTTAATAGTGCAATCAGCATCTGTTATGATTGCCACCTGGTATGGTATGGTACTAAAAACTTCACAGCAACTGAATCCCGTTTTGGGTTGGGGGGGGGGGGGGGGGTTTGGCGCGGCGTTGCTTCCTCTCTGTCTCTCTATCTGCATGTAGCTAGTTGTACTAGTTAGCTCTGCCGCCGTCGATCTGTGCTTCGTCTCCATAACGCGGTCGTTCTGGGGTTTCAAGCATGTTTTAGTGTTGTGCATGTCCGTCGTCGCAGCTGTTGTGGACACTCCCTGTGGCCGGATATGCATGCATGTCTCTTCTTCTCTCCTACTTGCTCGTCTACCCATCTCCGATCACCCCTCCCCGACGAGCATCAGGGATTTCCCCCTCTTTATTTTGTTCACGGCCGATTGGCTCCCTCCTCCGGTCTCCCCTTCCCATGTCTGATCTGCTGTATACCTCTTTCATCTCCCCTCTTCGATCTGGTTTACCCTTTTCGATGGGATCTGGTTTCCCCTCTTCGTTCTCCCCTCCCCTGTCTGGTCCGACCAGCTTTGTGCATGCATGTCTGGTTTTCTTTTGGGTTTGTTTGATCGTTTGTTGCAGGTTATGAATACGATAGCTTAGGGATTCTGTGAGGTGTTTGATCTGTGTGGTTTGGGTTTCTTGCAAAAGCTAACTGATTTGCGTCGGCCGCCATTAAAATGGGCGCGGCTAGTAGATTGGCCGCTTTTTATGGGCGTGTTTCGGTTTCAACGATTACGGTTCTAGTCCTCAATGCACTTGTAGTTTTTATTTTGTTTCTGTTTTAGCTTAGGTTATGCCTGTTAAGATTGTATCTCTGTATTATGTTCCTTAGACCTTTATTAGTCTTCGCTCGTTGCTGGCATTCTTTATCTCGTGGCAATAACACAATTATATTTCTCTTGTTATTTGCTATGGATATATGATGTTCTTCTTTGATTCCAAAAAAAAAATATAACACACACATAGAAACAGATTTTTTACGTGCATGGGATGGGATTGCACTATGTTCTCTTGAAAGATTTTTCAAATGGAACTCAATGGCTTACATTGATTTACTTACGGACATAATCGCTAAAGTGAATCACGTTAAGGCACTACAAGAAAAAAATGAATTTCCCGGGGTTTATAAAACGCAGGCCGGCGCTTATAAAACGCTGGTAAAAGTAAAATAAACACCGGTAAAAGCCTTCATGGTGTTTCTCCCGGCGTTTTTGATAAATGACGCAACTGTCGGCATTGGGAATACTATTGAAAACGCTGGCACAGTACCTGGCATTTTTTCCGGCATTTTATAAACGATGTTAAAAGTTTTCCAGTGACCGAAGTTGCATCTTTTGCCGGGGTTTGTTAAAACACCGGGAAAAGTACCCGGCGTTTTTGCCAGTGTTTAACAAACATGGAGAAAAGTTTGTCGGCGAGCAAAGCTAATGTCTTTTACCGGGAGTTTTTTAAACGCCGAAAACTTTCCGGCAATTAATAAACGCTTGAAATAGCATACACAAACGTCGATAATATATTATAAATCCGTATAATTGTTTTCACTAAAAAACTGGATTAATTTAGAAACTTTTGCCCTATTGCATCATTTTTCGTATCCAATTAACCAATCTACAACATAAAACTTCTCAAACACATTTAACATATGAGCTCTCGAATGTCTCATAACACAACTAATGTCAAAATAGACCCTGCCATAACCCATTGTTGTTATTGAATATCTCTACTACATTCAACCAAATATTTTTCAAAATACAAAAATTCCACTATAATAGATGAACATAGCTTTAGGTCAAGTACCACCATAGTAGACAAACATCACATTACATCAACTAGCCACTTGTTTTTACACCGGTCTTTAACTTCGATAAACTTAAAATCAAACAACAACAAAATAAGAGAATCAAGAACAGTATTGGAATACTATATTAAGACCAAAATAAACTTAAAAGCATCCAAGTTAGAAAAACTTTGGCCAGAAAAACTCACTATGGGATTTTGTCATGCCCATAAAAGATCATATTACATGACGAGTAAAGCACATATGTTTACATCTAGCTATATATAGACATTCAGCTACACAAAAGAGAAAAAATCTCCAACTCTCATACTCCTTGACCAAGCCAAGAAAATGCAATAGTTGGATCCAAGCGAAATCTCATCGTTTCTAACAAATGTCTCTCTACAGGGTGGAATCCACACCGCTACGATATGTAATATAAGTGTATAATGAAGCACGGATACGCCAAAACCAGTCACATATAGGTATTGGATACTTACCGGATACGGATACGCACCACATATGCCCCGATACATATTCGATACGACAAATAAGTATCCTGTAATCAAACCAAAGTTTTAATTTTCGAATACATTTTGGATACGCGAGTGATACATGTGCTAGCTAGTAGAAAAGAGTGCAGTTAACATTCAAAAAGAAAATTATGGTGTCTGTCGTAGATTTCTTTCTTTATAGAGACTAACGGTATGTTGTCATCATACTCCATCTATAAAAATACATACATCCATGTACAAGCAATCGCGAGGGGGAACGTACTAGTCCAACGGCTGTGATCTTAATATGATGTAATCCGATACTAAAAAATATTTTGTTGCTAAAGCTCTTTGCAATGAGTAAAACGTTCTAGTCATGTGTTTGTATTGATTTTAATCTACTGAGCTAACAAACTCCGTGGCATGATTATTTTCTTGAAATATGCACATGTGAAATAACGAAGTCCCAAGCCATCAGCAAGTAATTAACCTTACGCCAAGAAAAGAATCTATAAATAACTGGTCATCTCGTTTCATAAAGGAGATAAAACGATAAAAAAATATAAAGTTAACTCAATTAAATAAATTAGGGAATAAGCCATAAGGGCACAAGTATCAAAATAGAGAAATATTAAACAATCTCATTGTGCCGGCATCCAAAAGGAACAATTAGATAAACTAATCAACAAATTCGGATTTCAGTATCGAAAATTTACATATACATACACGCATACATGCAAACGAGAGAGAGAGAGAGAGAGAGTGTACCAGAACGGATAGATGAAACAAAATCGATTTAGTAAGCCTCTTGTTGCCAACTTCGACTCCGACACCAGCGCACGTCTTGTAGTTGTAGAGAAAGAATGAGAGGAAATCGATCGGAATAGAGAAGGGGGGGGGGGGGGGGCGGCAAGTGTATGGGAGCAGCAAGAGAGGCGTGAGAAATTCTTCATCAACTCTAACGCCGGTGCACGTTCTACAGTCGCAGAGAAAGAGTGTGTGTGTGTGTGAGAGAGAGAGAGTGTGTGTGTGTGTGTACGAGATAGAGCAGCGGAGAAATCGTTGAGGGAAAGAGGCATCTGAAATCAAACTGAGGAGGGAGAGAGGCGTTTGAAATCAAACTGAGGAGGGAGCAAGGGCTTTTGGCAAGGTGAAATTTGCAGGATTGGGAAATTTTGGGTTTAGGGGTTAGCGGGGTAAATTTTCTTGGGGAGAGGGGCTCCTAAAACGGTGTCATTTGATGTGAGGTGTTAAAACCCTAACTTCTCTAGGTTTTTTCCAGCTGCTGGTGTGTGATTTTTTTTATCATTCCAGGGGTTTTTGTAAATGTTGGGAATAAAACGCGGGAAAAAGTGATATTTCTTGTAGTGAGGCCTACGTTGGTTTCTTTCGCGGTGGAGGGTGGTTGAAAGTGATGTTCCACTTTTTATAAAAGTTCTTTTTTTTCAAACGGATGTAATTTCAAACTCAAATATAATGCAAATGAAAACAACAATGCTACTCACACAACAATCCAAACACAATAACTTACACAACCTCCCACGTACATGTGGGGCCCACACATAGTAGTATGTGTGGGCCCCATATGTATGTGAAAGGTTGTGTTTGGTGTTGTGTGAGTATCATTTTTGAAATGAAAAATATTTTTTCAATTTTTTTTGCACTGTTTTAAAAATCTTAATGAGATCTATTAAACAAAATCCATATTGGTAGGAAAATTATTTGTGTAAACATGATTTTTGAGTTTGAAATTACCTTCTTTTTTAAAAATTACTTTTTTTGAGAAACCAAAACAGCCCCGAAGAGGTGCAGTTAAATTTCTTTAAGGGTATTAGTATGAGAATAAAATATTGAATAAATTCACTACATAGATTCACCTAGATTCTTTATGACATGTAGAAGAAAGTGTTAGTAATTTAATTTAATCAACGGGTATCTGTGATCTTAAGTGGAGAGATTAATAAGTATTTAATAACATGGGGCTCGAAATATAATTGAGATAAGGATAGGAGTGCAATTACAATTCTGTAGTGGGGTGAATTGTAATTTGTGTGATAAGAAATAGGTCGCGGCTATTCACAGCCCTTTATTTTCTCCCATAACCCGTTAAACATTTCCAATTATACTCGACAGTTAGTTATCAAAATTGAGATACATTTTCAGCATCTAATTACCGAAATATAATATTTTTTTCAATAGCTATTTACCGAAAATGTATGTTCGGCAGTTGTTTAGCGAAAGTTGAACATATTTTTGACATATAGTTACCGAAATATAATCTTATTTTCAACAGCTATTTACCAAAATATTATGTATGATTTTCAACAACCATTTACCGAAATGTAGTGGGTTATGGGAGAAAATAAAGGGCTGCAAATAATCGCTCCCTAAGAAATAAAATTCTGGAGGGATTAAGATTTCTTATTTATACAAAAAGCCCAGATTTATTTCTCCTTAGGTCCCTGCCCTATAAATATACCGCTTCGTTCTCTAGGTCGATGACATTTTTTTTTTGAGAGATCAAAAAAGTGGGCTGTGATAGAGAACAAACAATCACGCAGGGTTTTTACAAATAGTACATGATTTGACATATAAGGGAATATAGCAAAAGATCCTAAGGTACGGTCAAGCAGTATTTGTGGCATACATCAAGATGTGCTATAATAAGTTCAACCAGTGTTTGTGACGTAGGAGTTGGGTAAAACCCTAATTCCGCCTTGTAAAGTTTTTTGCAATTTTGTTGTTGTCTAATTTGTACGCGTCATTACTGGATCTTGGAGATTCGGTTTCCCAATAGTGGTATCAGAGTAGGCTGTAATCACGCGTATGGATTAAACAGGCCATGTTGTCCGTAGGTTATAGAGGGTAGAATGTAAAACTGTGCTAACCTTTGTTTTACAGCTTTCTTACCTAGCTATTATGGTCACATTGTGTGATTGGATCCCACGATAATTTTTTCGTAGTTATTGTTATTTATTAGGTACCACGATTATTTTTCGTGATTGTAATAATTAACGTAACATGTTTTATTTATTGGATGTCATGATTATTTTTCGTGATTGTAATAATTAACGTAGCCTGTGAACCTCAATGGAGGCATAAAATCAATGTACGTATGTTTCTTTGATTGTAATAGCATTCGACGGTTATTTGGAAATCGAAGATGGTAGATACAGAAGATACAAGTTGTTTGGCTTGCAATAGATTTTTTTTCAGATTCGTTGGGTCTGATTGTAAGGCTATTTTGACCTAATAAAAGTTGGAATTAGAAAATTTGTTCTTCACAGAACTTGTAGATAATTGAATTTTGAATCCAACCCAATTTGAATCACTTCAATCGGAGGTCGAATGAGGAAAATATGGCCAAAATATTGAATACTGTGCAGTTTACGTGGGAATATAATAAATCCGAATTTTATTGCCTAAGCACGGTTGGATTTTGGTTTCCTTGATTGATTCAAACTATCTAAGTTTTTTACACAAGTATTGTTGAAGGATTTCAAGTTTGGAAGGATTACTTAAGGTTTTCAAGTTTGGAAAAACTTCTTATTGCTTAAGGATTTCAAATTTAGAAGGATTCCTTGTTGCTCAAGAATTGCATCTTCGACCATAATAGTTGGATTCTTTATCTTGTGTTTTCTTATTATTTGTGTTTCCATATTATTTGCATATGTGATAGTTTACTATATTGGGACAACATGGTAATATTTGGCTTTTAACCTAGATCACCTTTTTTTTTGCAAACTCGAAAATTTGATAACCATCACAAATTTTTTAAATAACTAAGTGGGAGAAGGAATTTATTTTGGATAAATCTCATGGTCTCCATTCATAATCTGTAGATGATATAATTAATTTTGTGTGTTGGTTTCAGAACCTTCCTCCCTATCAGACAAAATTAATTGTGGCATCATCGGTACAAACTTCCTAAAGGGATAGCTTAAGATAATTGTTGTGTGGGTAACTTATCCATCTGAGGTGGTTCATATCGGAACAATAGGTCTAAAAGCTAGGTAATGGTATATACACTTAGCTATAAATAATAATATCATCTCTATCTGAGTCACTGTTATTATTTATAGGACCAAAGCAATATTGACTATTTAATTTTGCTTGGTATAGTATAGTGTCTAGATAGTAAAATTAAACGGTTGTGCCTATCTACATGAATGATGAAGAGTAGACCACCTTCCCATCGAGGCATGCTCTTCACGGTGTGTAGGGTTGTCAATGTTTTTTTTTTTAACATGTGGTTGATGGAACCAATATTAAAATGAAATTCAAGTTTTTATTACTCTTCATAATTGTTGTTGTGTAATTCTCAGATTCAAAAATGGGTTCTTTCAATTCACTTGTAATTATTCTCAAAGCAAATAAACTTACTGAATCGAATTATATTGACTGAAAAATGAACTTGGATATTGTGTTAGCTGCTGAGGGGCACAATTTTGTGCTATCCGAGGTGTGTCCTCCTAGACCTGATGAGAATGCCACAGAATAAAAAACAAAATTTTAAAAAAATTGGCGAGTATCACCCATGTTGAAAGGATTCCGATTAGGGATTATGTTCTGAAGATGATAGCCCTTCTTAATGAATTAGAGATCCTTAAAGCTGAAATTGATGGGAAAACTCAGATCGATTTCGTTCTTAATTCACTGTAATGTAACAGTTTTAAGTAGTTTCACCTAAATTATTCGATGAACAAAATGCATTTTATTTTGGCGAAATTTCTTAAGGAACTCCATGCAGTTGAGGGTCTCGTGGGTGTGAAGAAACCATTTGTATTAGTGGTGAAAATGATTCTACTTCTAAGTCGAAAGGCATGAAGAAGCAGAATAAGTATTAGAAGAAGGTTGTGGAGCTAGTTAAAGCGCCTCAAGGTGGAGGGAAAAAGCCTAAGGGCAAGTGTTTTCACTGCTAGCAACAAGAACATTGGAAGAAGAAATGTCTATTCTATTTCAATAAAGTGAATAATCAAGATAGATCTTTCTGCTAGTCGTTGAATCATGTTTAGTGGTGTTATCTACCAATACCTGGTGTGTAGATACGGGAACCACTAGTCATATTTGCAATTTAGTGCATGGATTCCAGGAAACCAGAAGACTTAGTGATGGAGAAATTTATCTACACATGGGTAATGCTACGAGAGTGGTAGTAGTTGTAGTAGGAAATGTTATTTTAAATTTTAGTAATAATAGGAGTTTAATTTTGAGAGATTGTCTTTATGTTCTCACATTTAGAAGAAACTTAGTTTCATTTTCTAAGTTGATTAAAGATGGATATTTGGTTTATTTTAGTAACTTTGTGGTTATTAAGTTAAATAAACATCTTATCTATTCTGGTTCATTGGTGAATAATCTCTACTTTATTAATCCTATATTTCCTACATTGCAACTGCATGAATTGAATAACACTAATAATATTTCATGTAAGAGAAATGAGACTTCTAAATTGAACCAAACGTATCTTTGACACTTGTGCTTGGTCATATTAATTTGAATAGGATTTCTAGAGTGGTCAAGGATGGACCTTTAGGTTCATTGGAAGTTGAGGAACTTCTAGTTTGTGAATCCTGTTTAAAAAGTAAGATGACCAAGAGGCTTTTTTATCAGCAAAAGGTTATAGAGCCAAAGAGCTGTTGAAATTAGTTCATTCTGATTTGTATGGATCCATGAATGCCTAAGCAAGAGGTGGTTTTGAGTATTTCATCATTTTGATTGATAATTACTCAATGTTTGGATATATTTATTTGATGCACCATAAGTCCGAATGCTTTGAAAAATTTAGGGAGTATAGGGCGGAAACGGTAAAGCATCTAGGTAAATGTCTTAAGACACTGCGATCTGATCGTGGTGACGAATACCTCTTGGGAGAGTTTAGGGAGTACTTGTTAGCTGAAGGGATTACATCCAAGTTATCAGCACCAGGTATCCATGTCAAAATGTTTTAGCAGAAAGAAGGAATATGACTCTTATAGATATGGTGAGATCAATGATGAGTTATTCAAATTTACCAATTTCGTTTTGGGAACATGCACTAAAAACAACAACGTACATTCTTAACTTGGTACCATCTAAGTCAGTACCATCTACACCCACAGAACTATGGACAGGGCTTTCCTAGTCTGCAGTATGTTCGGGTTTTGGGGTAGTCCAGCACTTGTGCTGAATGGGAACGCAGATAAATTGGAATCAAGGACATAAGTTTGATTGTTTGTGGGGTACCTTAGAGGAACGAAATGTGGATTATTTTATAGTCCTAAGAATCAGAAGGTCATTGTTAGCACCAATGCGCGATATTTAGTGAAGAACTATGTAATAGACCACAAGCCCAAAAGCAAGATTATTCTAGAGAAATTGAGAGGAGAAAGACCGATAAAGACTTCTTTAACACCAATAGAACAGTAGGTTACACTGCAAGAAAGAGTTATTGACACACTAGTACCTCATTGTAATGGGAGGGTTGTTGTCCCACCTAATCGGTATACGTTTTTGGGAGAATCTTATGATATGATCCCTGAAGAACAACATGCTGAATCCTGCAATTACAATAAGAAACTAGAAGATAAAGATGCAGAATTTTGGCAAAAGGTTGTGAAATCTGCATTCCTTAATGAAAATCTAGATGAACGCATCCACATAATGGAACCGGATGGATTCATAGTAAAGGGTCAAAAGCACATGTTGTGCAGGCTTAAGAATTCTATTCATGGACTCAAGCAAGCATCTAGATCTTGGAACATCCATTTTGATCAAGCAATCAAGTTTTTTTTTTTAGTTTTGATCAATGTCTAGATGAGTCATGTGTGTACAAGAAACGCAACAGAAAAGTGGTGGTGTTCCTGGTACTATATGTAGATGATATTCTACTAATCGAAAACGATGTGGGAATTGTAGAGACCCGTATTTTCTGAAAATAATTTAAGGGTTTTACGAATGCTATGAAATTGAATAAATGGGAAGTTGTGAGTTTATTTGATTTGGAACTTAAATGATAGAATTATTAATTGAGGGAGTGTGAGTGCAATTGGTTTGTGTCCTAGTATGTGTGTGTGTGTGTGTGTGTGTGTGTGTGTGTGTGTGTGTGTAGGGAATCAAAATTCCAACCGCTTTCTCTCTCAACTCTCCCGATCTCCTTTCTCTCTCTTGGCCATCTCTCTCTCTCTTGCTCCATCACTCAAAACCTCACCCCAAACATGAAACCCATGAAGATTAACCTCCAATACATCTTCATCTAGCGGCCTTGAGTTCGTATCTCGATGGGTTAGGCGTGGAAAGGCTTGTTTTGGTTCGTTCGAGTTTTCGGAGTCTAGGCTTGATCGATCTCTTTGGGTTTGGCTTTGAGAATCGAGGTAGGGAAATCTAACTGTTTTTATGTGTTTATGAGTTGATTGTGTACATAAATCATGCCTTAGTTCGTTGGATTTTGAAGTTATGCTCTTTCTTGATTTTCTGCAAATCGCACACTGTAATGCAGTGGTACCAATACCAACTTTTTGAGGTACCAATACCTTGACTCTGATTGCACACTGGATTGGTATGGTATCGATACCTACTTTTTAAGGAATGAGTACCAATGACTCAGAAAACTGTTTTGAACTTTATTGATCATTTGTCGATTGTGTTGATCCCTCGTCACTTCTAACACCTTATCAACACCTCCGAACCACTTCTTAACATTGAAATATGTATTCCTTTGGTCACTAGATGTTCATTCGCTTATAGCTTCATGTTGGGCGAAACTTGGATATTGTAGTATTTTCGGAAGAATATCAATATTGAATGAGATTCGAACTTGATACACTTTCAATCCTTACTCGAAGATACATTATTATTGAGCTCATATCCTATCATTTCATTCCATCCTTGTTACTATTCGTATAGACTCTCACGTTGTGATTCCTTCCCTGAGGTTATAACACACACGTTCATGAGTTGATTGTAATCCTTTATGTAGGACACCTAGTATTGAAATGTTTGAAAATAGACAATCGTGGAGTATTAGAATGAGAATCATGCTACATTATGAATGATTGGGACACTTGAACACAGATTATGAAACGATTACGATAATGGAAAATATGAGGTGGTTCGGTTAACCAATAAACTGACATTAAAATGGTGATGTGATGAGTTGTTATTGGTATGAGATAGGTTAATCCGAGATAGGACATGATGGAAGTACTCATTGATATGCAGGTGTCACTCTCATAAGGATCATTGTAGGGTTGACTCTATTGTGAAATTGTATCGATTTGTTTGCATCGTGACTATATGTTGAATATGAGAATAGACCCAGGTAAAGCCGTGGTGACCCCAGTGCCTCGTGAATGTGAGAATAGACCCGAGTAAAGCCGTGGTGACCCTATTACTCTGTGAAAGAGGGAATAGACCCGGGTAAAGCCATGGTGACCCTACTACTCTGCAGATTTGAGAATAGACTTGGGTAAAGCCACGGTGACTCTCTTCTGATTCGACTCAGGGAAAAGACCCGGGAAAAGCTGTGGTGACCCTAAGGCCAAAGTTGGTTATATTGAACTAAGAATCTGAATATCATTGTAGTATATGGTGACTTGTGCAAACGGATATCGTGTGGGATGTTGACTAAGCTATTCTTGTTATTATCCGTCGTTCGACTATTCACTTGGTACAGCATTTGGCAAAGAGATATAATTGATCTACTGTAGTGTGACATGTTGAGGAAGACCTAAATGAGCATCCGTACGTTAGGCTATAAATGAGAATCCGACTGTAGAAGCAGGATAGATGACGAGACGTGACATAAAAGTAAGAGGGTTGGTACGAGGGAGTCCTCTGAGTTCTTAAAAGTCTTGACTATGTAGTATGCTCATGGTTGGTTCTAATTGCCATTTTCTAATGATGTGATCTTCTTCCTTTGCACTTGTCCTCTCATAAATACATAAAGTTAGCATAGATTTTTTCTACTGGGCTAGTGTAGCTCAACCTATCATTTTCAGGTATATTGCAGGTCATTGTCATGGAGTACTTGGAATGCATGCTATTGTTATTGATTAAAACTATTTTTGGAAGTACTTGTCTATCTTGTAAACTAAATTGTATTGTATTGTATTTTCTATTAAGGAACTTTGTAAGTATTAAGCAGGTCTATGAATTTGGGGACTGAACCATTTTTTTTTTTTTGGGTTATTAATTGTAACTTTGGTGAGGATTTTAATTATCAAATTTTATTATATTTTATGTTGAAAATCGTGGGCGTGACAGGAATTGTCTTCGGTAAAGGTGTGACTATCTAGCCAGTTCGATATGAAGGA
>BPLS01000286.1:593570-613661 GCA_019656275.1 Rhododendron kiyosumense | reverse complement strand
CTTGGGAGAAGCCGGTCACATCCTTAGGATTAAACTTATGTGAGATCGCAAGTATAGGATGTTGGGCTTATCATAAGCTACTTATATCAATGAGATCCTTGCTCGTTTTAGCATGTAGGATTCCAAGAAAGGGTTCCTCTTTTTTAGACATGGAATCAACCTATCCAAGGATCAGTGTCGTAAGACACCTAAGAAGATGGAGAAGATGAAGGCAATTCCTTATGCCTTGGCAATAGGAAGCCTTATGTATGTCATGATGTGTACTAGACTTGATATTTGCTTTACCGTTGGCATGGTTAGTAGATTTCAGTCTAATCCAGGGCAAGAGCGTTGGACTGTAGTGAAACATATTTTCAAGTATCTGAAAAGAACTAGAGATTATATGTTGGTTTACCAGTCAGATAGTTTGATACCTTATGGGTACACAAACTAAGACTTTGTGTCAGATAAGGATTCCAGAAGTATACCTCGAGATATGTGGTTATCTAAGAGGTAGAGCCATAAGTTGGAGGAGTATCAAGTAATCGTGCATTGATTGATTCCATTATGGAGGCCGAGTATGTGGTAGTTTCTTAAGCAGCCAAAGAGGCCGTTCGGCTGATGAATCTAGAAGTGATTCCTTTAGTGCAATTAGCTATTACATATATTGTGTCAATAGTGGTGGAATTGCTAACTCTAAAGAGTCATTGACTCATAAGAAGGAAAACACGTCGAGTGTAAGTATCACCTGATTCGAGAGATCGTTCAGCAAGGTGATGTAGCTATGTCCAAGATCACATCGGTAAAAAACCTAGCAGATCCTTTTACGAACAACTTATAGGCTAAGACTTTTGATAGTCATATAGAGGGAATGGTAGTGAGATGCATGACAACATGACTTTGAGTCTTAATGGGAGTTTGTCAGAAAATTATACTAAAAGTTATACTTTTGTGTAATGGATTAATATTTGACTGCTATTTATTAATCAGTTTTATCCATTTTTTATGAGAATCTTTTATGGGCAATATTTGCATAATATTATTGTATGTTGTGCATGTATGTCTTTCATTTTACAAAGTAGATGATCCGGTGTATAGAGTTCGGTTTACACACAAAAAATCATATCATCGGTTCTTATGAAATATAAGATATGCTTCACAGTCTTAGATGGAATTGGACACACCATCGGTAGGACTGTAGTACAATGTTTAGTAGGTCTGTCTTGATTATAGGGAACGGTCTAGTTCCAACTCATTATGCTAGTACACTTTGTGTATATTGAACGGGACCACATTGAGGTGATTATCTTTGTACTAACTTTATAAGACAATTGGAACCTTATGGTTTTTATGAATGCTTATGTTCTTAATTCAAAGATAATTATTAGAAATATATATTTAATGTTGTTGACTTTGATTCATTAAAGAGTGAGATCTTTATACGGTCAATAGTCTCGGTGAGTTGGGTAGCAACATTATGTATATGACAACTATTAATTATTAATGGAATCATACTCCCTTGAGTAAGTTTATAAGTTTCGATTATGTCAAACCCTGCAAATGGATATTTGTATCCGACATGTCGAATAAGTTAAGCAGATAGCCTCAAGGTATAAGATGTTGATTAAGTGGGAGATTGTTAGTAATTTATTTTAATTAACAGGTATCTGTGATCTTAATGTGGAGAGATTAATACGTATTTAATAACATGTAGCTTGAAATATAATTGAGATAAGGACGGGAGTGCAATTACAATTCTGTGGTGGGGTGAATTGTAATTTGTGTGATAAGAGATAGAAACCTGGTTAATTTCTTATTTACACAAGTAGCTCAGATTTATTTCTCCTTAGATCCCTGCCCTTGACCTATAAATATACCGTTTCGTTCTCTAGATCGATGACATTTTTTCTCAAGAGATCAAAAAAGTGGGCTGTGAGAGAGAACAAACAATCACGTAGGGTTTCCACAAACGGATACGTGATTCGACATATAAGGGAATATGGCAGAAGATCGTAAGGTACGGTCGAGCAGTATTCATGGCATACAGCAAGATGTGCTATAACAAGTTCAACTAGCGTTTGTGATGCAGGAGTTGTGCTAAAATCCTAATTCCGCCTTGTAGGGTTTTTTTGCAATTTTTGTTGTTGTCTAATTTGTACGCGTCATTACTGGGTCTTGGGGATTCGTTTCCCAACAGAAAGGGTTTGTGACAAATGAATTCTATCCTGAAGGATCAAGTTAGTCACTCTTAAATGCAGAATTCAAAGGATTTTTTATGTTGGAAACACAGTCCTCCTTGCATCTAGTTGGGTGGATTCAGCCGGCAAGACAATTCGTTTACACAATGTGGACTGTTTGGTTAACGTCTAAGGCCTTTGGGCCATTAATTTTGAGGATGAATGTCACGACCTCAATTTTCAACATCAATAAATATTACATTTTTGATAAAAGAACCTCACGAATCGTACATATTACCCAAAAGGATTTCCCACCTGTTTAATTTACAAACAAGTCCCCCTGTTTAAAGAAATACAACATTGGCACCTCGGCCCAAATCAACTGTGATACAGATACAACACATTCAGAATACTACAAACTTTAGTCAAAAGATAAATCAAGAGTTAATTAGTTACAAAACCATCTTTGGCCAAAAGAAAATCTATCACAAAGATGAATAAGTAACTAAATGAAGTTTAGTTTCCAAAAGCCTTCATGTACAAGCACACCGTTGCATGCAGCCTACTGTCCAACGTTCGAACCTGAAAAGAAGGATTTTGTTGAGCTACACTAGCCCAGTAGGAAAATCTTTACCAAATTTATATGTAAACATGATGACGAGTGCAAACGAGAGAGGAGAAAGAAATACAGTTCGACAGACGATAACCAATCAATTCTCAAATGAAACCCTATTGAAATCGAATGCATAGGCCATACGATACTAACTCCTCTAATAATCCCAACCCGACTTGCTAAACCAAACTCCCACCATCGGTATTTCCACCACTTGCGTTACCGGATAACACCATAAGGATTACCGTGTTACCACCACTTGCGTCACGGTGATCCCTAACGACTCGGGTTACCGTATTACCACCACTTGCGTTACGAAACCCTTTAAGTCTCCGTATTACCACCACTTGCGTTACGGGACTTCCTAAATCAACCTTCAACCCCAAATCAACTATTTCCTCATATAACATACAAGCTAAGACTCCCCCATGAACCCATTCATAGATGGAACACCCTACATTATGCCAAAGTCATCACAAATGCATCATAAATGATCACTCAATACCAACAATCTATAGAAAGTACATTACAACGCTTAACTAAGTCAATTCTTATCCGGTTATTGCTAACGGAAGACCAACAGACCAAGGAGTACATCGAACCATCATAGGAAGTCAATTAGACAAGCTTGAGATAGTTTAGGAGGTGTTCAAAAGGGTTCAGAAGTGATTGTAGGTCAAAACAATCAACGGAGAAGCAAAAGGTGCAAAACTGGAGTTAAGCTCACTGTATCGATACGCCCTTAATCCGTATCGATACGCTATCAACTGTCCAAAAGATAAGCTCACTGTATCGATACGGCCCTTAATCCGTATCGATACCACGGGGCTTCGGGTAGAACTTTCAGCAGATTTTCAGACATGCTCTATAACCAAAATTCGACAATCAAGGGCACGATTCTACACCAAATCAACACATAAACATGTAAAAGAAGTAAAGAAGTCCCTACCTCGCAATAATGGTCGAGATTCAAGCGTTTTTGAACGAGCCCTAGCTTTTTGAACTCCGAAACTTCGATTCGAACTCAACCCAAGGATCTCCGAGCTTAAGAACGCGATTGCAAGGCCGGAGGGAGGTTGTTTCTTGGAGATTTTGGGAGATAGAGTGGAGTTTTGGGTGAGAAGTGAGGAGAGAGAGAGAGAGCCGGTGGGGAGAGGGGGAGAACGGATGAGAGAGAGAGTTGGGAGATGAGAATTATTTTCTCCTACATCTAACACACATCCCTTATATACCCACATATCTTTAAATCACACCAACACACCCTCAACTCTCTATTCTTTCACTCTAGCCCTCAATCCATAATATCCACCAATTAATCCATATTTTCTCAATTAGGCATTTAATAACTAATTTCAAAAATTAAAATTATTCGGGTCTCCACAATCTACCCTCCTTAAAGAAATTTCGTCCCGAAATTTATAGCACAAGCCAACTAAAGACTATGCATCAAACATACAAGCTCATGGCATAAAATATATCATCAAACAATAAGCTAACAATCAAATATTGAACTCTCGAAACTCACATTGATTAGTTCGGAAATAATTGTGGATACTTCTCCCGTACTTCGTCCTCCCTTTCCCACGTTGACTCTTCTTTCCCAAGATGACTCCATAAGACTCGCACTAACGGAATAGTCTTACCCCTCAAGCGCTGCTCACGCGAATCTAGGATACGTATCGGTTCCTCCCCATAAGATGCATCGGCTTCCAACTCGAGTTCGGACCACTCTAGAACGTGTGACGGATCCGGTTCATACTTCCGCAACATCGATACGTGGAACACATCGTGAACGTTTGATAATCTCGGTGGTAATGCCAACCGATACGCTACTTCCCCTATCTTCTCGATAATGTCAAATGGCCCAATAAAACGCGGTGAAAGCTTGCCCTTTTGCCCAAAACGAGATAGTCCCCGACGTGGCGATACCTTAAGAAACACGTGATCTCCCACTTCAAACGATAACGGTCGGCGACGACGATTGGCGTAACTCTTTTGTCTACTTTGTGCGGTTAACAACCGTTGGCGAATCACTTTCACTTGCTCGGTAGTTCTCTTTTGCGCTTCAAGAAGACGTTTACGAATCGCTTTCATGCTCTCAGAAGTTTCTTGGATCAATTCCGGCCCAATTAACGTAGCCTCGCTCAACTCGGTCCAACAGACGGGTGATCGACACGGTCTCCCATACAAAGCTTCATACGGTGCCATTTCGATGCTAGATTGATAACTATTGTTGTACGCAAACTCAACTAACGGTAGGTGATCCTCCCAACTACCCCGAAAATCCATAACGCAAGCCCGAAGCATGTCCTCAAGAATCTGAATCGTTCTCTCTGATTGCCCATCCGTCTGAGGGTGATACGCGGTGCTAAACAAGAGATTTGTGCCAAGAGCAGCCTGTAGACTCTGCCAAAAGCGCGCGGTAAACCTTGGATCTCGATCCGATACGATAGAAACGGGGATACCATGAAGACGGATAATCTCACGAATATACAAACGGCTAAGCGTATCAATCGAATCGGTAACATGAATCGGTAAGAAATGCGCGGACTTAGTCAATCGATCAACTATCACCCAAATGGCATCATGCCCCCTCTGCGATCTCGGTAAACCAGTAACGAAATCCATAGTCACGTTCTCCCACTTCCACTCGGCCACTGGTAATGGTTGCAACTCCCCCGCGGGTCGTTGATGCTCAGCTTTAACTTGTTGGCACGTAAGACATCTGGACACGAAGATGACGACATCTCTCTTCATTCCCGGCCACCAAAACTGTCTACGCAAGTCATGGTACATTTTCGTTCCTCCCGGATGCACGGCTAACGGTGAATGATGAAATTCCCTCAAAATTTCCTCCCGACACGAAATGGGTACGAACAATTTTCCTTGGTATCGTAAACCTTGATCGGCGTGAATCATCCACCCCTCTCGAGCTTTCCCGCTAAGAAACTTAGTACGAAACTCACCCGCTTCTTCATCTTGCTGTTGGGCTTCAACCACTCGAGTCGACAAGGTTGATTGGACGGTTAAATTGCACAAAGTAACTCCATCACGGACCTCTTCAAAATGTAGCGCATAGGAACCTAATTCGTTCATCGTTTTCCACTCGAGAATGGCTAAGTTCGCAAGTTGCGTTGACTTTCTACTCAAAGCGTCCGCTACCACATTCGCCTTACCCGGATGATATTGCAATTCAAAGTCGTAATCTTCTAAATGTTCCATCCAACGGCGTTGACGAAGATTTAGTTCTTTTTGGGAAAACAAGTACTTTAGGCTCTTATGATCGGAAAAGACTTCGAACCTCTCACCGTAGAGGTAATGACACCAACTTTTCAAAGCGAAAACGACAGCTGCAAGCTCTAAATCATGAGTTGGGTAGTTCCGCTCGTGAGTCTTTAATTGCCGCGATCCATACGCCACCACTCGCCCTAGTTGCATCAAAACGCACCCCAATCCCTCTTTCGAAGCGTCACAATACACGGAATAACCAACTCCCCGTTCAGGCACAACCAAAACCGGCGCGGTAGTCAATCTCTTTTTCAACTCCTGAAAGGCCGTCTCACACGCATCACTCCAAACGAAACGAGTCCCCTTACGAGTCAATTTAGTCAATGGAACCGCTAGACGAGAGAAATCGAGTACAAAACGACGATAATACCCAGCTAAGCCCAAGAAGCTACGAATTTCGAACACATTCTTCGGCCGTTGCCAACTCATCACTGACTCTACCTTTCCCGGATCAACGGACACCCCATCCTTCGATACAACGTGACCCAAAAACTTGACTTCGGACAACCAAAATTCACATTTGCTAAGCTTGGCGTACAAACGGTGCTCTCTCAAGAGTTCAAGAACAATAAAAAGGTGAGATTGATGTTCTTCCTCTGAAGATGAGTAGATAAGAATGTCGTCCACGAAAACAACTACGAAACGATCGAGATAAGCACGAAAGATACGGTTCATCAAATCCATAAAAGTTGCTGGTGCATTTGTCAAACCAAAGGGCATAACAACAAACTCATAGTGGCCATATCGAGTACGAAAAGCGGTTTTAGGAATGTCTTCCCTCCGAACTCTCAACTGGTGATAACCGGACCTCAAATCAATCTTAGAAAAACAAGTGGCGCCTCGAAGTTGGTCAAACAAGTCGTCGATTCTAGGCATAGGGTACTTATTCTTAATGGTAACACGATTCAACTTACGATAATCGATACACAACCGAAGCGACCCATCCTTCTTCTGAGCAAACAAAGCCGGTGCTCCCCACGGTGATGTACTCGGACGGATAAACCCCAAATCCTCCAATTCTTGCAATTGAACTTTCAATTCTCTCAACTCGGCGGGAGCAAAACGATAAGGAGGTACGGAGATAGGAGCGGTACCGGGAAGCAAATCTATAGAGAATTCAATCTCTCTCTCGGGTGGTAAGCCGGGCAATTCCGTCGGAAACACATCTGGAAAATCACAAACGACAAGGGGTAACTCCCCACGCGCGGATACGTCCTCATCTAAGGCCAAACTCGCTAACAGAGCATACATCGACTCACGCGCCCGAGACTCACACAGATACGGCTCTATAGGTTCTCGACGCTCCCCGAAGAACTCAAAACAAGAACCCCCAGGCGGACAAATACGAACCCGACGCTTGAAGCAATCTATAGTAGCATGGAACGTCGACAGCCAATCCATTCCCAAAATGAGGTCAAATCCTGACATAGTCAGCACGATAAAATCGAATGTAAAACGACGATCCCGAATAACAAGCTCACAATCTCGGCAAATATGATCTAACGGCGATCTACCTCCTATTGGTGTATCAACAAACAATGGAGGACTAATACTTTCGATTTCCAACCCCAAAGCACAGGCAAAAGATGCAGCAATGAAAGAATGCGATGCTCCTGAATCAAATAACACTCTAGCAAAGGAGTTAAACAAGAGAAATGTACCCCTCACAACCGAAGTGTCCGGGGTCTGAGAAGGGACAGGAGGTGGTGGAGGCGGAATAGCAGAAGTGATAGCAAACGCCCTTCCTTGAGTGGTCTGACCCTGAACGTGTCCACCCCGATGACCAGAGCTCTGAGACGGTGTAGACGAACTAGCTCCTCTCTCAACTTGAGATCCCTGAACCGAAGTGTTCTGACGAAAGTGAGATTGTTGCTGTCTCTGAGTACCCCGAAACGACTGCCGGCCAGAACCCTGTCCACCCCTCGACTGCTGCACCGATCCCGACTCACTACGAGCTCCTTCCCCACGCGGGCAATTTCTAGCAAAATGACCGGGCTTCCCACAAGTAAAGCACGTGTTCAACAATCGCGGGCATTGGGCGCGAATGTGCCCCGTCTGACCACACTCGTGACATACAATCGAAGATCTACTAGAAACTCCCCGAGTCCCAAACGAAGATGAAGGCGGAGGCCTAAAGTTTGACGGACCCTGTAAGGTCGACATTTGATCTCGTTGTCTCTTTCTCCATTGACTTCCGAAACTTCCCGACGAAGAACTCATACCTCCCAATGGTTGTCTTGGTTCCCAAACCTTAGTGTTTTTGGGTGCCTCCCTCGGTGTCTCAATGCTCCTCGCGCATTCGACGACTTCGGAAAACCTCGCTTTGCGTTGTGCCATAACAAACTTCTTCACGGTATCGTGTAAGCCCCTCTCAAATCGCCTACATTTCCTCTCTTCGGTAGCTACTAACTCCGGCGCGAAACGGGACAAGGATTGAAATTTCAATGCATATTCTGACACGGTCATATTCCCTTGTTCTAGCCTTTCGAACTCATCCCTCAATTGGTCACGACTCGTTTCCGGAAAGTATTGCTCCTCGAAGAGCACCTCGAATTCGGCCCAAGTTAGGTTCTCAATATCCGGCTCATTTGCTTGAGCCACGGTCCTCGCCGCTCTCCTCGCATCCTTTCGTGATTCTAGTACCGACTCCCACCACTCATTCGCTTCCCCGGTTAGCTGAACGGCTACGATATTGACTCGCAAGTCATCCTCCGTGATCTGAAGAGCTCTAAAAAGTTTTCGAATTTGGGCTAGCCAATGATCGGCCACGAGAGGGTCACTGCTCGACCCGTCGAAGGTAGGTGGATTTCTTCGGCTAAACTCCCTCATCGCTATCATAGCACGACTATCGGTGTTTTCCCTTGGAACAGGATTTAAAAGGTTTGCAGCCGCAAGAGCCGCTACGAAGTCTCTAGCAAAAGGATTTTGGACGATCGGAACTTCTTCCTCCCGACCGTGCTCGGTCCTTTCCCTCGGATTCCCACTCGGATTTTCCCCATGATAGCTAACCTCATCCTCAATCGGCGCTCCTCGGCCACGACCACGGCCACGACTACGACCGCGACCACGGCCACGACCACCCCTACTTTCGGCTTCGCCCGCCCTAGCACGCGTTCTCGGAGGCATCTAGCTACAAGTTATAAGAAAATAAGATTTATCAATCACAATAATATCTAATGAGGTCAAAACCTCCAACTATCCCAACACGGGTCAAAGCCACTCTACGCCACTCTACGGTATTGAAATGCAATGTCACATAAACCAAGTAATGTCAATGCACACAAGCACACATGTAGTATTTTAAGAGGCGTGACATTTTGAACCCATGAGACTAAAAGTCTCCCCACGGTCTCAAAGTATTCAAACCTAGACGCTCTGATACCAATTTGTCACGACCTCAATTTTCAACATCAATAAATATTACATTTTTGATAAAAGAACCTCACGAATCGTACATATTACCCAAAAGGATTTCCCACCTGTTTAATTTACAAACAAGTCCCCCTGTTTAAAGAAATACAACATTGGCACCTCGGCCCAAATCAACTGTGATACAGATACAACACATTCAGAATACTACAAACTTTAGTCAAAAGATAAATCAAGAGTTAATTAGTTACAAAACCATCTTTGGCCAAAAGAAAATCTATCACAAAGATGAATAAGTAACTAAATGAAGTTTAGTTTCCAAAAGCCTTCATGTACAAGCACACCGTTGCATGCAGCCTACTGTCCAACGTTCGAACCTGAAAAGAAGGATTTTGTTGAGCTACACTAGCCCAGTAGGAAAATCTTTACCAAATTTAT
Organism: Rhododendron kiyosumense; assembly: GCA_019656275.1. Classification (NCBI taxonomy): domain Eukaryota; kingdom Viridiplantae; phylum Streptophyta; class Magnoliopsida; order Ericales; family Ericaceae; genus Rhododendron; species Rhododendron kiyosumense. Next base: position 603,797 of record BPLS01000286.1, on the reverse strand, counting down.
ATGTAAACATGATGACGAGTGCAAACGAGAGAGGAGAAAGAAATACAGTTCGACAGACGATAACCAATCAATTCTCAAATGAAACCCTATTGAAATCGAATGCATAGGCCATACGATACTAACTCCTCTAATAATCCCAACCCGACTTGCTAAACCAAACTCCCACCATCGGTATTTCCACCACTTGCGTTACCGGATAACACCATAAGGATTACCGTGTTACCACCACTTGCGTCACGGTGATCCCTAACGACTCGGGTTACCGTATTACCACCACTTGCGTTACGAAACCCTTTAAGTCTCCGTATTACCACCACTTGCGTTACGGGACTTCCTAAATCAACCTTCAACCCCAAATCAACTATTTCCTCATATAACATACAAGCTAAGACTCCCCCATGAACCCATTCATAGATGGAACACCCTACATTATGCCAAAGTCATCACAAATGCATCATAAATGATCACTCAATACCAACAATCTATAGAAAGTACATTACAACGCTTAACTAAGTCAATTCTTATCCGGTTATTGCTAACGGAAGACCAACAGACCAAGGAGTACATCGAACCATCATAGGAAGTCAATTAGACAAGCTTGAGATAGTTTAGGAGGTGTTCAAAAGGGTTCAGAAGTGATTGTAGGTCAAAACAATCAACGGAGAAGCAAAAGGTGCAAAACTGGAGTTAAGCTCACTGTATCGATACGCCCTTAATCCGTATCGATACGCTATCAACTGTCCAAAAGATAAGCTCACTGTATCGATACGGCCCTTAATCCGTATCGATACCACGGGGCTTCGGGTAGAACTTTCAGCAGATTTTCAGACATGCTCTATAACCAAAATTCGACAATCAAGGGCACGATTCTACACCAAATCAACACATAAACATGTAAAAGAAGTAAAGAAGTCCCTACCTCGCAATAATGGTCGAGATTCAAGCGTTTTTGAACGAGCCCTAGCTTTTTGAACTCCGAAACTTCGATTCGAACTCAACCCAAGGATCTCCGAGCTTAAGAACGCGATTGCAAGGCCGGAGGGAGGTTGTTTCTTGGAGATTTTGGGAGATAGAGTGGAGTTTTGGGTGAGAAGTGAGGAGAGAGAGAGAGAGCCGGTGGGGAGAGGGGGAGAACGGATGAGAGAGAGAGTTGGGAGATGAGAATTATTTTCTCCTACATCTAACACACATCCCTTATATACCCACATATCTTTAAATCACACCAACACACCCTCAACTCTCTATTCTTTCACTCTAGCCCTCAATCCATAATATCCACCAATTAATCCATATTTTCTCAATTAGGCATTTAATAACTAATTTCAAAAATTAAAATTATTCGGGTCTCCACAATGAATGCCATCAGATGGTTATGAGGTTTTGCGGTAACTATGGAGAATGCATAATTGTGTTCAAATAAGCTCTTTCCCTAACTTGATAATTCTATTCCTACTTATTAGTTAAGATACAGTCACGCTAAACAAAATCAGCCTAAAAAACTAATTTACTGGCACGTGTAGAGCATATATCATCAAGACATCAACGAATTTGCTTCCTCAAGTATGCACCAGCGGCAATGTAGTTAAAAAAGAAAAAGAAAAAAAAGAGTGCAAACACTCATACGGATTCTGGTTGGAAGGAGAGCTGTATCGAGAAATCATACTGATTGAAGCAATGTGGGTGAAGTTCAGCTTGTAAAAAAGGGAAAATGGAGAAAGGAACAATGGCAAAATATAGCTAATTGTAATAGTTTTTGCAACCTATAACTGACTATCATCCTTGCCTTGTGGATACGCATGAAATCAGGTCCATAAGAGAAGTATTGGTGGGGTATTTATATTGGAGAGGGAAATGAAAATCGGGCTTTAATTTGGGTTTATCTAGTGGGAGGAGAGAGAGTGTGTGTCAAGAACAAAAATTTTCAAGATGGTACCGGCACTTGGGTTATGGGTGGTGCCGATAGTAAACTCTAGCTACATGCTTCTGACCAACTGGTACCGATACCCATAGTACAGTTGGTACCGGTACCGGTACCTTCTGGGCAGATTTCATACATCTTTTTCTCTTCCACTGTTTTAACCCCCAATCACTTCTAGTACATTCCAACCCCCCAACCAACCAACCATCCAACGAAACACATTTCCCAACCCTTTGAACATCTAGTTTTCTAAGTTTGATCAATAAAAAAGACTCAGACTATGGTTCAAAACAAGGAAAAGGGAGACTCATGTGTGGTTTCATCATATAAAAATGTCTTGTATCATTTCCTACGTACACGAACAACTCCAATATGATGCATGAAAGATATTTACACTACTCAAGCATGAACAAAAAGGTATTATATACACAATTGTGGGAAATGAGAACAAAAAGAATAAGATGATATAATTTTGAGTCTCAGTGGTGCACTTCACTTGACATGGATTCAAATACACAACCGAAATTTGATGGGGTGCTGCCCTGTCGTTTCTGGACCAAAAATATAATTTATAAAACTGGGAGTTAACTACTACTCCATAAAATAGCGATTAAGACCGAGATCGTTCACGAGGAGTAAAAAGCTAAGTTACAGTACTTTTAATTAATTTCTAATTTAATTTAAAAGGCAAACAGAAAGATTTGTGATTGTGATTTGGGTAAACTAAAATTAAACTAGAAAGTAGATAAAAGGATTTGGAAACAAATGAGAAAAGGGACTAGGGTTTCCGATTTAATCTCCCCTTGTAATGCAATTGTTCCAAAACCTAGGGTTCATATTCAACATTCAACCAGATGTGGGCTTCCCGCCTGGCGCGCGCCCGAGAGTCGCCACCCGAATTTTTGAGATGGATGATCCGAGAAACCGAGAACTCGTTTGAAAGAAAAGGCTTTTGGTCTAACGAAAAATGTCGAGGCTTTGGGTTTGGGAGCCACATTACGAATGGGGAAGGTTTTGTTTAAAAATGCACCCCACTCGCCCGGTGAAACCAATCTCTACTAAAACACTTTAAAAGGGAAATTTTAAATACTCCCTCCGTCCCAATTTATTACGCCTAGTTTGACTTTCACGTAACTTAAGGAAATGTTATGATTAGATTGACTTGTTGTAAATTTTACCATTTTGCCCTTTTGCAAAATCTTAGTACTGTACCAAATTTTATTTTTAAAAAAATGAACCGAAATTATGCATTGGAGCCAATTTCACACTGTGAAATTCTTGTCATGTTAGTGAAGAGAGAATAGCCTCAAATTGTGCTGAGAGGTGTTATTGGTACCAATAGTATATGAACCGACCATGAACCAACGGGTACACGGGGTTCACTTTGGGTTCCGCACGGATGATCCAAGTCATTCAATAATTTTTTTTTAGAAAAAACGAGTGCACCCAATGAAAATTTAACTCAATCCGATATGTGTAGGTATTTGATGCAAGCCTTTTATTTTTTATTCAAGTTATAGACCTATAATTTGAATAAAAAATGGAAGGATTGGATCGAATATGTAATAACTCTGAATTTCAATAAATGAAAAGTTATTATTATTCGAGTTATTAATTTTAATTGCTTGAATTGCTTTAAAATTCCTGTAGTTTGTCCTAATTACGCTTTAGCCCTTGAAATTTATTTCTTGACACTTTAACCCACTTAGCAAGCCTAGTTAGCTTCTAACCAACCTGTTGGAGGCTAAACTAGGAAGTCACCTGGTTACCGCAATTGGACCATTTTGCCTTTCTTGAACCTTTTTAACCCTAGACTAAGAATTGAATATTTTTTTTTCATTTAATTATTTTGGTTTTATTCTTCGACCATTGGACGATAATTGTTAGGGAAACTATTATCCATTGGATAATAGAAACCCCAATTGTTTATATTAAATGTATACTTGGTCAAGTACTAAGAATATTAAAAAATAGACTTTTTAACTACAATAAAGTACTTTTTGATTATTTTCGTATATAAGTTACCTAATAACTATTATTCATTGGATAATAGAAGTTAGGGGAATTATTACCCAATGGATAAAAGGGTTGGTCTTTCAAGGTACAATGGAATTTATTAAACTAATCTTTTTCTTTTAAACCCATGTGTCAAAGTACACATTATTTTAATATGAAAGTACTTAGTACTAGATTCTCCTAAGTACCTTTAATTGTTTTTTATTAGGGTTTTTGATCTTCCTAGATCACTTGGTACATGTGTATATAATATATTAGTACTTGGAGGATTATTTAATTAGCATTGTACACATGTGCCCAAATCTTGGAAAATCCTAGCCTTTTAAGACTATATTGATCTTTAGTACAAAAGTAACTATTATTTTAATTGTTCTTCTTGCATTATAACACATGCATATATATATATATATATACATATATATATATATAAGTACTTTGCAAGAGAGTGAGAGGGAGAGAGATAGAGAGAGAGAAAGCCGAGAGAGGGGAGAGAGAGAAAGCCGAGAGAGGGGAGAGAGAGAGGGGCCGGATGAGGGAGAGAGGAGGAGGGAGATTTGATGTGTACTTTTGGCCATTAAGCTTCCAATGTACTTCAAATCCATGGGATTTTACTCTTCCAAGCCAAATCTTAACCCCATTGTCCTCTTTGTACATTTTCTCAATTGTTTAAAGCTTAGAATCTTGTACAAACTTCTCATCCACCACAAAATTGTTCAAGATCAAATCTATGGTACAATCCTAGCCATGCAAACCTAGCATTTTAGCCTTGATCTTCCATAAAAGTTTTGATTTTATTGGAATTAAAAATTGGAGAATGGAGGAGAGGGAGGGGGCCGGCCAAGGGAGAGGGAGAGGGAGTCTTTGCCTATAAATAGGAGGCCATCCCATTCTTTGAACTCACACCTTCAAGCAATTGCTCTTCCTTCTCTCTAGAATTTCTAGTGTTCTTGTTTCAAAGTTCAAGAATTTCTCTTGTTCTTGAGTTCTTGAGCAAACCACTTCTAAATCCTTAAAGTAGCTTAGTTAAGTTAGTAAGTTGTTTCTAGGAAGAGAAAAGATCATCTCTCTTCCTTTCGAAGCAAACCGGAGTCGTTACGCCGCCAAAATTCAAAACCAACGACCGAATCACCGTAGCCGACCACCGCCTAGAAGAACGGTAGTTCAATCTTATTATTTTGTCTAAAATAGTTAAATCTTACTACTTTGAACCTCTACTTACTTTTCCTAAATGTAAGTAGTTAACTTTGCACTTAAACTTTATGTACCGTATAAATCGTATGTTGTTTAGAAGTTACTTTGATCGTAGATAAGGTTATCTTTTAAAGTTGAAAATGCATGTTTTATTTTCAAATGTTTCAAGCATGCTATGTAGCTTAGAGTTGGATGATCTTGTTGAAATAATCTTATGAAATGCATGTTTTGTATGTAAAGTCTTACACCGCAGAGTCTTGCATGAGAACGAGACAAGAAAACTGAGAAAGTAGAAACATGGCACCTAGGGTGTGGTTTAACAAGAAGGATGTGTTTTCCGAGGATGGAAATATTTTTGACACTACATAATGACCATTTCGAGGGTATTATGTGAGTTGTGTGTGTGTGTGTGCGTGCCAATGGGAACCCGGTGTGACGGAACCATTGTGAGGATATTCGGGAGACCGGAACAGCGGAACCGAGGTTGGGTGAGTAGCTTGGTCATCCGCGGTACGGAGCCAATGCAATGTGTGCCAATGGGAACCCGGTGCGGCGGAACCATTGTGAAGATACTCAAAAACCCGAAACGGCGGAACCGAGGTTGGGTGAGTTAAAAAGGGGTTTTTAAGAAAAGAAAGTGGAAATAACAACACAGTCTACGATGAGTCAAGTAGATGAAAAACAACGTTAGTTATAAAGCAATTGTGGATGTTATTGTCTTTTGTAACTGTTTATGTACGTATCATGTGGAAATCGATGTTTTATTATGTTATATGTTCATAAGTTAAGGGTTAGTAAGTAGGATTTTACTATTGAGCATTCGTAGCTCATGGTGTTACCTTGTGGTGACCCTGGCATATTATATGGGTGGCGACGCCGGTATAATATGTCAGATCTCATAGACGAACAGGGCGAACTCTTCATTTTGGAGGCGTTCGGAGCCGAAGAACTCGCTAGGATGGAGGACTAAGAGGAGCAGTAGTTAGGAACCTTAGTTCCCTTTTGTTTCCTATTTTGTGTTTCAAATACTCTTACGAGAGTTATGATGTAATAATGAGCAGTGACTCTCTTTATTTTCTGTAATAAATAATCCCTTTAACGTACCTAAAATTAGGGGCGTTACAGAATACCTTCACATATCGAATTTGAGCTGATTTTTAACAGGCCAACTCATTTTTTTGAACAAAATTATTGAACGGCTCAAATCATCCATGCGGTACCCGAAGTGGACCCCACCTGCCCGTTAATTCATGATTGGTTCAAATGCTAACGTTTTTGCCCGCCATATTTGCTCCACACTTTGAAATTACTCCGGCTTGCCCGCCATATTTCTCCACACTTTCAATTCATATTTAAATTTTGAATTATGGAGGGAGAAAATTTCTCCTTAAATCTCTCTCCCATATCTTACCCCAATTCTAATGGATAACTACACTCCCCACTTTTTCCTCTCCACCAACGTTGAAACTCCTTCCCATACTTGAGCTTCCTAAAAATCCTCTTCTTCCATACTGATTAGCTCCCTAAAAATCCTACGCATTTCTCTCTTGTTCCTACTTTTACACTATGAAATTTATACTCCTCTTAACGCCAAAACTCCTTCCATAATCTGCTTCCTAAAAATCCTCTTCATCCTAATTTCTTTCTTGTTCCTACTTTTTCTCCAATAGATTTCCTCCTCTGTTAATTAGCATCACAGTGCAAAAGATATGCCTTCTTTGCTTGAACCATCTTCTCTCTCCCGTAGACAAAAAAGAAACCTAACTGATCAACAAAGGCGAGAGATTTTGGAGATTCTGTTTTCAAAGAGTGCATCTGGGAAATTAAAAAGGGGGTGTCTCACGGAGGTAGCTGCAATGTATTATGTCGATCCAAGGACAGTACGACAAATTGTGCAGAAAGCAAATTCTTGTATTGCTAAGGGATTGACAGTTGACGTATCCCCCAATTTGTGAGGACGAGTTGGCCGCAAGAAAGTGCAATTGGACCTCAACAATATTGTTGCACTTCCGTACAGTCAGCGAACTAATATCCGTTCAATAGCAGAAGCCTTGGAAGTGCCAAGAATGACAATCCATCGACAAGTTAAAGATGGTGTGATGAGGCTGCATACCAATCCATTGAAGCCATGCCTAAGTGAAGAACGTAAGCGGGCACGACTTCAATTTTGCCTGTCCATGCTTGAGCAATCTAGTCTTCAAAACCAACCAACTTTCAAAAATATGTACAATTACGTGCATATTGATGAAAAATGGTTTTTTATGACTAAAGAGTCGGAAAGGTATTATCTACTTCCCCACGAAAATGAGCCCCTACGAACTTGCAAAAGCAAACATTTCATTACAAAAGTTAACATCTCGTTACAAAAGTTATGTTCCTAGCGGCCGTAGCTCGACCAAGGTTTGACGCCACCCAAAATCAAGAGTTTTTCGGTAAGATTGGAATTTTTCCCTTCACATACAAAGAACCAACCAAACGGACTAGTAAAAACTGTGTGGCGGGTACTTTGGAAACAAAGGTCGTTGTTTCGGATACTAAAGAGATTATTCGCAAGTGTTTGATCGAAAAAGTCTTACCCGCTATTCGAGCTAAATGGCCACGGGGCAATGGAATCGAAACAATTTTGATTCAACAGGATAATGCGAGGCCTCACATTCATGAATTTGATGCGGAGTTTCTCGAAGAGGCTTCTAAAGACGGATTAGATATTCGTTTGTCATTCCAACCTCCCAACAGTTCGGATTTAAATGTTCTTAATCTTGGTTGGTTTTTTTTAGATCCATTCAAAGTATGCAATACCAAAAAGCACCAAAAAATATTGATGAGCTTGTTTCTGCTATTGTAAGTGCTTTTGAAGAATTATCACTTCAAACGCTAGATAATGTCTTCTTGACATTACAAGCTTGTATGACTGAGATCATGAAGGTTAATGGGGGAATTGGTTACAAGGTGCCACATATTGGAAAAGGTGGATTGATGAGAGATGATAACCTGCCTACTCAACTTCAATGTGACCATGATTTGGTGGAAAGTGTTATGGCTCATCTACAAAATGGAGGCAATTGAAGTATGCTAACGTTTTTTTTACGGTAGTTTTTTTTTTTTTCCCAATTTTAATGATCTACTCATTTTTAGATTTTTTCCACACAATAGCAAAATTAGATGACTAATTTCTTTTCCTTTTTCTTTTCAAATGTTTTTCAGGTTGGGTGACTGATAAGTATAGAATAACCTCCCAAGGTCAGCCTAGACCAAGATGCCTAGCTCAACACGAAGGGCCATGTAAGGGTCCTAGCGACATGGAGCTTTGCTTAAAGAACTGAGCTCAGTGGACCAGCCCAAGGGCAAAGGTCAATCCAAACCAAAGAGCTCACGAGCATAGCCCTTAGGGCTCGAGCTAGAGTCCCAAGAACATGGAATCTAGCCTATAAGAGCTAGCCTCTATTAACCAGCCCAAGGACGGAGGCTAGCTCACAAGCACAACTCATAAAATAATACTGAGCTCAGCTCACCAGGTGAGCTCGGTAAATACGACAAACCTGCAGCCCAAGAGGTCCCAGCACCGTAAGGACTCTTGATTTGGATAACAATCACAGAGTCCAAAGGTGAAGAGACTCCTCAAACCTGATAAGGGTCAAGGGAGTTCTAAGGTGAGGAGGACACTCCATCACCAGCCTATTTCCATCATGTACGAATAAACTCAAGAGGTCCCAGCACCATAAAGACTCTTGATCTAGACAACAATCACATAGTCCAAAGGTGAAGGGACTTTTCAAACCTGATAAGGGTCAAGGAAGTCTTAGGTAAGAAGGACACTCCATCCTATTCCCATCAAGTACGGATAAGCCCAAGAGGTCCAGCACCGTAAAGACTCTTAACCTGACGAGCAAGTATAAGAGTCCAAGGGTGAAGGGACTCTTCAAACCTGATAAGGATCAGGGGAGTCCTAAGGTGAGGAGGACACTCCAACACCTATCTATACCCACCACAAGCGGATGAGACTTAAGAGTTCCAGTCCCGAGGGATTCCTCCCAAAATGCCTATATAAAGATTACACCTCCACCTCACAAAAGTACGAAATAAAAAATACTACAGAACTCATACTCAGTCCATACTCTCTTCTAAAGCAGATCGACTGACTTAGGCATCGGAAGGGTGATGGCAAAAGCCACACCAGTGCCCATAGATTTTCTGTTTTGTATTACAAGTCGTTAATCGAGCACGCCGGAAGCCACTTCATCCGCTGGAGGATCAGATGGACGGTTGAGGTACCCCTCCTCCGAAGGTGACCAAAAACAGCTTCATCAGTTGGCGCCGTCTGTGGGAAGCGAGATATCATTCTCAACCCTTCACGGTGAACGGTTTCCACAATGGATACTCGATTAACGGCTTCAGAAAATCATATTCAATCACGTCCAAAAAGTCTCAAGAAGGACACCTCACCCATGGTGACTTGATCTAGCGTCATTCGCCGCCTGAAACAAGCTGATACTATGCAAGGAGTAATCGAACCCTTGCAAGATCAAGTGGAAGTTTTAACCCAAGGGTTAACGGATGCGACACGAATGAATGGGGAGTTAAACAAATAACTCACCAATTTGGACGAAAGTCCATGATAAGTATGGACCTAAGGAGGTCAGCACTACAAGAATCAAATACCTAGGGAGTAGAAACCAGCCTTACCTGGACCTCTCTGGGTCATCTCATCTGAAGCAAAAGTTAGAGTATGTCAGCTCCGCTCCTCAGACGAAGCTGTCACAATGTCCAAGGACCAGCTCTCATCCATAGCTGTAAAGGGAAGGATAATATTCTTAATATTATCCGAAGAATATACTTATTTCAATAAAGATATCCCAACGAGATAAGAAAAGACCCAAATCCTAAGGGATAAAGGATGCCATCAAACAAGATAAGTACGAAACATCCCTGATATACGTAATCAGGGACACATACGGATTCCTAACTAAGGCAAAGAGGTAATCCGGAATCTACGAGATACAGTCCTACAAGGACTCAATATTTCTCAAAGTAGTAATCTGTAATCTATGAGATACAGTCCTATAAGGACTCAATATTCCTCAAAGTAGTAATCCAGAATCTAC
>BPLS01000286.1:578924-592613 GCA_019656275.1 Rhododendron kiyosumense | reverse complement strand
AGGAATAATATCCAAGCTCACAGACGTAGCACAACTATGCAAAACGAAGAGCTCAGGAATAATATCCAAGCTCACAGACGTAGCACAGCTATGCAAAACGAAGAGCTCAGGAAAAATATCCAAGCTCACAGACATAGCACAGCTATGCAGTAAAAGAAGCTTAGGAAAATTTCCAAGCTCACAGACATAGCACAGCTATGCAAAACGAAGAGCTCAGGAATAATATCCAAGCTCACAGACGTAGCACAACTATGCAAAACGAAGAGCTCAGGAATAATATCCAAGCTCACAAACGTAGCACAACTATGCAAAACGAAGAGCTCAGAAATAATATTCAAGCTCACAGACGTAGCACAGCTATGCACTTTACGGAATTATAACTCACCCAATTAGTATCCCAAGGGAAAGTTAGATAAGCGTCTCCATTGTTTGCACACAAACGATGAACACACTTATGGGAGTAAGACTTAGTATATCTATGCAAGACATAGTATATCTATGCAACAAAAAGCAAAGATTTAAAACAGAATTCCTAGCTTAATAGGCACATGAACACAAAGACTATATGGAATTACCCTAGCACAAAGTGAAAGCATCCTCTCATTCCACCTGTACCTGTTATCCAAAGTGGAAACAGACTCCACAAAGTGATCCCATTAAGATCATTACCAGCAACCATCAAGTCAAGAGTTAAGGCCAAACCTAACGGCCACTCCTAAAGAAACAAAGTAAAAAATACGAAAGTATTGAAAGGTGTTTAGTTACAGACCCAAATGAATTCAAAGTATCAAAGTCCCAAGGTAGGACTATCAACAGCCTAGCCCGTCAACAATCCCAAGGGATAAGAATTAAGGCCAGCTCGTCTCAAGAGATCAGCTCAGCCAACATAATAACACATGACAGAGGAGCTCAACAAAAAGTCCTAAAGGACATGGTCACCTTAAGCATAGCTTAGTTAGGCCAAGCAGATCATCATGTATGACTCAACACAAAAAGTTCAAGTAAAGACAGTCCTAAGGGACAGGGTTGCCCAAGGTTACAACCAATAGTTGTAATGAGGCTACATGCCCAAAAAATGACCCATGTTGCTCGCATTCAATGTGCCAGATAAAAGCACAGAAAGTAATCACCCTCTCAAGTATTTCCCTTTTCTTTTCCTGACCTCGTCTAAAGAAACAGGGGAATAGTTGAAGCTGAGTATAAACCAGACCAGCTCATCCCCAAGGACAAGCATAGCGAGCACCATGGTGCAGCTTAGCACACTAAACTAGTTCAATCACAAGAGAGACAGCTCGATATACGTATCTAAAGACTTAAACAAGTCACTTCCAAGAAAAATCCTACGAGTTATGCTTAAAAGATTTTACGAGATAAGCAAGATAACCCATATGCTAATCATGGACATTATGCTAAAGGGATTAAGAGTCCTAAAGCAAGAGGGGATGATAATGGCCAAGTATCATAATTCCTTGGTCAAACTGAGAAACCTCTGAGCAGAGGATCTCCTTCCCAGAAAAGTTGACCCTAAGAGGGGACAGATATGGAAAACCTAACCTCTTAAAAAGCCAGCCAACTTAGAAAACCTCACAGCTCTGACAAGAGCTAAGCTTAACCCAAGGGTTGATGTATCAGCTTTGCGTAGCATAACTATGCGATAAAAGGAGCTCAGAAAAGAGCTTAGGAAAATTTCCAAGCTCAAACGACGTAGCACAGCTATGCAATAAAACGAGCTCAGGAAAAATTTTCAAGCTCAAAAGACGTAGCTAAGGCTATATAATAAAAAGAGCTTAGAAAAATTTCCAAGCTCAAACGACGTAGCATAGCTATACAATAAAAGGAGCTCAGGAAATATTTCCAAACTCAAAAGACGTAGCTAAGGCTATGCAATAAAAAGAGCTTAGGAAAATTTCCAAACTCAAACGACATAGCACAGCTATGCAATAAAAGGAGCTCAGGAAATATTTCCAAGCTCGAGAACATAGCTAAGGCTATGCAACATATTGATTATCAAAGAGTCAAAGCTCGCAGAGCTCAGACCGATATATAATTTCAAAAGTGTTGACACGTCCGCTTGATCCTGCCCCAACGTTGGCAATAAAGGGCCTTAGCTTACAAAGCTCAGGCTAAAAACTTGAGAGTGTAGCCTACAAGCCTCCTCAGCCCAGACCAAAAGACCTCTGGAATAATAAACCCGAGTTCAATTACTAACTCGATACCTCTAAGGCCAGCTAAGGACACCCTGAAAAATGAAGACTATGGGAAGCCTCATGCTAATGGCATGAGATGTTGTTCCAGGTCTCATGCTAAGGCGTGAGCAAACCTCATGCTAAAAGCATGCGGTACTATTCTAAGTCTCATGCTAAGGCGTGAGCAAACCTCATGCTAGAAGCATGAGGTACTATTCTAGTCTCATGCTAAGGCGTGAGCAAACCTCATGCTAAAGGCGTGAGGTGCTATTTCAAGTCTCATGCTAAGGCGTGAGCAAACCTTATGCTAAAGGCATGAGGTGTTGTTCTAGGTCTCATGCTAAGGTATGAGCAAACCACATGCTAAGGCATGAGATGTTGTTTAAAGTCTCATGCTAAGGCATGAGATATTATTCTAAGTCTCATGCTAAGGCATGAGCAACTCTCATGCTAAGGCATGAGATGTTATTCTAAAGTCTCATGCTAAGGCATGAGATGTTGTTTAAAGTCTCATGCTACGGCGTGAGCAAATCTCGTGCTAAAAGCATGAGGTACTATTCCAAGTCCCATGCTAATGCATGAGCAAACTTCATGCTAAGGCGTAGAATAACCACGTTAAGCCAAGCATTGACGCTCAGCAATCCTGAGGCTGCTAGCCATTCCAGGGCTTATCAAATGAGCCTTGAAGAGTTAGAGCTCAAAGAGCTCCAGACTATAATATTCAAAAAGTGGCCCATAAGCCGCTCGCACCATTGCTTATTAAAAGCATTAAAGAGTCCTAAAAGGCTAAAAGTCCAAGGGACGTGACCAACAGGCCCACTCGGCCAGAGCTCAAAAAGCTTTGAAAAGCAAGTCCGAGGGAAGTGGCTTACAAGCCCACTCAGCCGAAAAGCTATTGATGTGCCAAACTCTAAGGCAAAATATCAACACAAGATTAGTCCTAAGAGGACACAAACTCACAAGTACCAGGTTGTTTTTCAACAACTCCACGCTCAAAGGATTAGGGGAGTACCTGATATAAATTAGTACCCTCACATCTGAGCTATTCCAAGGTATTCCTAAGGGAACTAGCAAAGGACAGAGCTAATGTAAAGCTCTAGAGCAACAGCAGGCTTTACTAAAGCTTATCTCCCTCGAACATCAAAAATATATTTTTTTCTTTACTCTACCACCAGCATTGCTGCTCAGCAATGCTAAAGGCATACACCCCCAAAGTTAAAACAACTACTATAGATGGGTGTAGATCAAAGTAAAGGGTGCGCTCTGTTCATTCCCCTGAACATTCTCATCAGTTTGCTATTCAGCAAGGCCGGCCAGCAAAGCTGTTCAATGAGGTCAAACACGACAACGTGATCATAGGACTAAGGGTCCACAAAATTCCCCGAAAACAAGCATTGGCTATGTACATCGCAACTTGATGAAAATCACACATGATACACAGGATAGGCCGGCATGGTCATCGATTCTAAAGCAAATAGTGTTTCCTTGTTTTCACTTATGTTCGTACTCGGAAACAGGGGAGTTACTGATAAGTATAGAATAAGCGGATGAGACTTAAAAGTCCCAGTCCCAAGGGATTTCTCCCAAAATGCCTATATAAAGATTACACCTCCACCTCACAAAGGTACGAAATAAAAAATACTACAGAACTCATACTCAGTCCATACTCTCTTCTAAAGCAGATTGACTGACTTAGGCATCGGAGGGGTGATGGCAAAAGCCACACCGGTGCCCATAGCTTTTCTGTTTTGTATTGCAAGTCGTTAATCGAGCATGCCGGAAGCCGCTTCATCCGCTGGAGGATCAGATGGACGGTTGAGGTACCCCTCCTCCGGAGGTGACCAAAAACCGCTTCATCAGTTGGCATCTTTGTCAAGAACTTTGCTTTTGTGTTTTTGGATGAAACTTCAAGCAACTGGGGCTATGATTTTTGTATGGAGCTCGAAGCTATTGTAAAGGGCTGTGATTTTGTATGAAGATTGAAGCACTTGTAAAAAAGTCTGCTGCCTATAACAAAAATTTGTAAAGGGTCTGCTATGGTAGCAAACACAGATCCTATATTTCTCCCCTTTTTGTTCTTTTCATGTTTAGGTATAATGAACCTTTTGTAAGCTTGTAACCAATCCTTTTGGTTGATACTGGTGCCTATGATCCACATAACTGTATGTTTTGGACAATGAAATGAAGTTGTTTTTGTATCGAAAAATTACGGGCCGGTCCACTTTTGTGGACCAATACATGCCCAAGTCTAACACAATTTTAAAAAGCACCCTTAAGGATCAATCAAGTCAGAGCATGTGCGAATTTCATGTGAAATTGAGAAATACTGTGAAATTGTGTGAAATTCGCAATTTCACAGTGTGAAATTGCAAATTGTGTGAATTTGCCAATTTTTACATTGTGAAATTGTGTGAATTTACGGTCGGGGGTGGTGTTTTAAAAAAATTCACCGGCCGGAGGTGGTCGCCAAAAAAAGTCACCAGTCGGAGGTGGTGGTGGTCGTTTGTTTCTTGGAATTTTAACCCTTTTAAATGTATAAAAGAAAATGAGGGGCAAAATGGTAAAATTGACATCCAAAAATGGAAAGTTTTAAAATTAGCATATCATTTTGGGACATCCCAAAAAGAAATAATGGTGTAACAAAGTGGGACAGAGGGAGTACCTTTTAGAAAATGAAGCTCTTTAATAAATAAGTAAGGGGGAAGAGACATGAGAAATATATCACATTGACGTGTACGTGGTGTTACCTGTACAAAAATGATAAGGATGATGCAGAAGGAAAAAACTCTTTAATAAAAGAAACTGCAAGGACAACAGCGATCTCCTGCATGGCGTATTGCAGTACCGCGCATGGCCTTACAATACACCATGCGGGGTACCCATTTTGCTACTGGAACATCATTGGTTTAAAGAGCACCGCTCGGCATACTGCATATAACGCGCGGGGTTTTTAATAAACATCAGGAGGTGCCCAGTCACTGGATTATTTTAGGAAAAGTACCATTTCTATAAGCCATGAATGCAAAACAACTTTTGATGCATTCAATCATTTGAGATGATTAAAGGAACTTTGTTTAAAAACAAAACATGGCTTGCAGATATGGTCTTATTCTGGAAACGTTGATGATTGGTATTCCAGTAACCAAAATAGGCTTAATAGGGGATAGCTATGATCTTGATAGTTTTGAATGAGAAAACAGTTGCCATTAGGAAGATCGTGCGTTAGAGCACACTACGTCGTGATACATCCAAGCACCGCGCGGCGTGGTGTGCTCAGCACAGTGGCTATTTTATCTTTGAAAATAGTTTTTGAGTCAGTACTTAACCAAAAAGGAGAGGAGTTAAGCTTGACTATAGAAAAGTTCCCTCAAGGTCAGGACAGAGCCTAACCCAAGGAAATTTGGTTTTGTAACTTTGATCTTGAGCCTAGATGAAGACGGTGGACAGCGGAAGGGCGTTGATATAGTTGGTTGAAAAAAGGGGTGGGGGGTGTAGATGTGCGTAGTAGATGGGTATATTGGGTAGTTGTAGTCTCAAAGTGAGTGAGAGGACTCACTTTAATGGTGAAGAGAAAAATGAAGGACTTTGAGGAAGAAAGACCCTAGAGAATTTCTTTAGAACAAACTTTCTCAAGACTTGGGAGCAAGGAGTGGGTGTGACAGCATGATGAGAGAGAGAGAGAATTCCAAGGCCCATTTTCCTTGAGTGGAGGGGTGTATTTATCAGCAAGAGCCAAAGATTTTGAATTTCAAATGGGAAAAGCATTTTCTGGGTGGGCTAGTAGGCCTCAGCTAAGCCAACTTGTAGCTGTGGCTCAAGTGGGCATGGCCGACAGCTAGCTGGGCCAATCAGAACTGTACCCGAAATGCCGTGCGGTTGACCTCGAGATGTTGCACAGCATAATAAGTTTTATTACATCGCACGTTGTAGGTGTGTCTCGTGCGGTATTTCAGGTCTAGTCCTGGGCTTTTGGTTTTCTCTAGGCTTTTTGGGCCTTTAGGTTTTTGAGCTTTTGGGCCTTTGGGTTTTTGGGCCTTTGAGTTAAGGGAGTCCTTTATCCAAGCTCGCAAAGGTATTGTTTTCTTTATTTGATCATCGAGACATTCAAAGAACCTCTGAGGTTCAGATTTTGGGGTAAATTGAGACGAAACGAGCCCTCGGAGGGCGAAAATTCGAGATGAGCCTTCGGGAGGCAAATTGAGACGAACCTTGGAAGGACGAAAATTCGAGATGAGCCTTTGGGAGGCAAATTGAGGCGAGACGAGCCCTGGAACGGCAAAAATTCGAGATGAGCCTTCAGGAGGGGTAAATTGAGACGAGATGAGCCCTCGGAGGGCGAAAATTCAAGATGAGCCTTCGGGACGCAAATTGAGGCGAGACGAGCCCTAGAAGGGTGAAAATTCGAGACGAGCCTTCGGGAGGCAAATTAAGGCGAGACGAGCCCTCAGAGGGCAAAAATTCGAGACGAAACGAGCCATCGGAGGGCAAAAATTCGAGACGAGCCCTCAGGAGGCGAAATTCGAGATGAGACAAGACGAGCCATCGGAGGGCGAAAATAATGCGAATACGGTGAGTCCTAGGGAGAAGAAAAATTCTACGAGTCCTAGAGGACCCCTTTAATCCAAGCACAACATTCTAAATAGATTTTTTTTACAAAACGGCTGAAATATTTGATTTCCAAGAGGATTTTGGTGGCTGGATTGAACAATTTCCAAGAGAGAGAATTTATCCATGCAAAATCAAAACACCGCGCAACTTAGCACTGCGGCGCACGGCATTTCAATTTCCCATGCAACTCTTCAATTTTTGAGAACAATCGGCTGGTTTAAGAGTGCCCATTAATACAGGTGTGCCCAATCGATGGCTTCAACGTCTTTATAAGGGTGGTGGTGCCTTATTCCATGCACCACCACCAAAATCTCTTTGAATTTCTTCATCTCTTTTCCATATTACAGAGGATTTTTAAGCACGAGAATAACAGACAGCTGCCTTGCCATGCGAGTTACTGCCTTGGAGGCCGAAATGGCATCGTATTGCGAAGAAAACGAGCATCTAACTACACAATTCGCAAGGCTTATTTCCACAATTCGTACCCTTCGCCGAGCGGTGTCGAACTTGCAAGACTTTGCCTTCGACCAATTGGACAACAAGGATGATCCTGAGTTCGCACCGGGGCATGAGTCGAAGGAGACCGCAAAAGATTCGGAGGGGAATCTGAACTGTTTCGATGACCGTTCGGATGGTGCAAATGACGTGTCTGGCGAGGGAAGTGATTGAAGACGAAGAGGTAGAAGGAAGAGGGGCAGTAGGATTTTCGTGTTTTTGTTGTCTCTTTTTTTTTCGAATGTAATGACAATCTCGGGAGTTATCCCGTTTTATGAATGAAATGAAAGTCCCCTCTTTCTTCCTTACTTTTATCTGCTTTCTATTCTTGAACAAACTCTAGCGACTCCAAACAATCATATCCCCAAACGCCAGGAATCTGTCTAGAATTCGAACTGTCAAAATAAACCATAACGCTATGCGTAGCTTACGGAAAGATGCGTGGCATATCGAAACAACGTGTTACACCGTGCGATTTAGTTGAAATGTCGTGCGGTGGTATAGGTCACGAACCCGGTCCAGTTTTAGTTCCAAATGAACCGATTCAAGGGGAAGAGTATATATATATACACACACATTCAAATTTTCCTCTCTCTCTCTCTCTCTCTCTCTCTCTCTCTCCTATCTCTTCCCACTCTCCCTCTGCTCTCTCTCTCTCTGCTCCAATTTCCCTCTCTCTCTCTCTCTTACGACGACTATGGATCGCGGTGTTAATATACCCGATGGTGATCAACCACCAAGGGTTGGGATTACATCTCCTCCGGTTCCTAGGGAGGGAGATACGGCGATTGGGGATATTCTAGAGACCCCAGGGGGATTGGTTTCGGCAGCCATGGTCGAGGAGGCCATAGCCTCGGCTATCGCGGCGGCTGGCAATGACGATGATGGAGTATTGGCTGGCTATGGCCAAGGTACGGAGGGCTCAAGTGCAATGGAGCCAAGAAGTGGGGACACGGCACCGGGCCGATCGGAGGGTGCGGTGGTTTGGAAGAGAGGGCCTCGGTGGCCCAAGGTGGTGGCAGTTCGGAGGGGAGAGTAGAGGAGTCGGAGGCTTCTTCTGTGAGACAGCCTCCGGCCAATTTGGGGAAGGACCCCATTGTCGAGGAAGAGTTGGCGGAGGAGCGGTAGACGTCGGCTATGTCCACAGGCAGTGGCACGGGTGCAGGGTCATCGAGACCCATAGGTGTGGGGGACTACCTAGAGATAGCATCCTTGGAAAACTTGGTGGAGACCTTACGGGGGGTGCCCGAGTTAGTAGCGGCCTTGCTCGAGGCTCAGGAGAGGGAGCTCCAGGCTGAGCTCGGGACTGGAGCGGCCGAGGGGCCAAAGGTTGAGGAGGAAGAGGTTCTGGTTCCACGGAGGACTATGGTGGACAAGGCGACTGCGGTCCTTAGGCAGTACCGTCCTTTCACTGAAGAGCTCTACGTGCCACTTCGGCACGTGGTTGTGCCTTCACTGCTCGACGCCTATAGGCCAAAGAGGACTGTTTATGATGAGGCTTCAGTCCTAAGGGACCCACAGCAGCACTTGTCCTTGCGCCGAGACGAGGTATGCCTTGATATTCGTATTTCAAATACAATGTACTATGCTTCTTAATCTCGTGCCTTCGAATATCATACCATGTTCATTAAATTGCTCCTCTTTCGTGACAGGAAATATGGATCTCGTGCTACAGCAGTGCCGACGACGTGCCCCAGTTTTGGGAGAGGCTCCCGGAGGCCTCGAGGGAGATGGTGAAGGTGGCAGGTTTTGGGGAGTTTGTCGGCATGTTGACGAGGGCGAGTAATGATTGCCAGGTGGTGAGAGTGCTAGCCGAGAGGTGGTGGGATACGACGAACTTGTTCCACTTCTCTTTCGGTGAGATGACAATGACGCCCTTGGACTTTGCGGCGATCACCGGGCTGAGGGTCGGAGGTGACCCCATTCCCAACGACGCTATGGCGGGGAGGGACCCTGAGCTTCAAAGGCGTCTCTTGGGGCGTAGGCTGAGAGTGGAGAAGGGAGATGCGCTATACGCCCAGCTTTTGGACTTTTGGGCGGAGCCTCCAGTGGAGAGGGTCCAGGAGGAGCAGATGGCGAGGCGCTTCCTACTGTATGTACTTGGTGTGTCCCTGTTTCCCAACAGGCGCAACCGAGTGCATCTTTCTTTCTTGCCGGTGCTCGGGAATATTGGGGAGATTGCCCGCTTTGACTGGGGTGGCACGGCTTTTGGGGCGTGCTACACCTTTATGGGGTCCCTTTCCTGAGGAGCAGGGAAGAGCCTCAGCAGCTATTGGTGAGTCTAGGAAGTATGCTTTGAAATTCTACTTTTAATGTATAGTTAGCTTTTCGTTCATGCATTCTTATCATCTTGTGCTAACTCTTGATGCTTTGAACTTTGTAGCTTTGGACGTACGAGGTATTGGATATGTACCCTCACACGACGTCGAGCCCTGACGACACGATACTCCCTCTGGCCCTTCGTTGGTTGAAGGAGTACCGGGGAGTAAAGAAAGGAAAAGGGGATCTGAACGCCTACCGGCTGTACTTGGACGAGCTACGTCCTGATCAAGTATCCTTGCTTCTCTGATTCCTCGATTCATGTTACTTATGCATTTCTGTCGAGTGGATTTCCTGACGCATGTTTCTAACTGTAGGTACACTGGCGTATTTGGGACCGCTTTGAGGTTCCGTTCATAGCTCATAGCTGGGAGGTGACTAGAGGGAGGGTGCTTCTGGAGTCCCCTTACGGTTGGCAATGGTACCTGGAGTCCCCTTACGGTTGGCAATGGTACCTGGGCGACCGGGTATCACGTCAGTCGCTAAGGCTGGACACTTATTCCCCGGGTTGCTCCCTCCTCTTGCGCTGACAACGAGCGAATACACGCTGGAGGAGGTTGAGCGGTTCACGCAGCTGGACCCTCAGGTAGAGCGGTTGTTTCAGACCGGTGCTAACTATGCGGAGTACCAAGCTCAATACCTGATGCAGAGCTTTGGGGTCTGCATTGCCTAGGAGGCGCGGCAGCGGGTGCGAGGTGGTTGAGGCGGTAGGAGAGGGGGAAGAAGAAGTGGAGGCAGAGGAGGTGAGGGCCCGTGGGGGTGATGCAGGTCCGAGCGGGGCTAGGTTGCCCATACTTTCTTGGATAATGGACGTGGTGACTGCTTAGGGAGTCCTTGGCTTGGTGGAGGTCCCACGTCCTACGGTCGAGCCTCCGGAGTTTGCTACTCAGGTATGACATATTTTCATTTGTGAATGCTTTACTATCGCTGCTCATTCTAATTATCCCTTTCATCGTGCAGGTGACCCCGGAGTATGCCAGGGAGATGGCGGCGGCCATGATGGGCCTGGAGCAACTTGTGCGACAAGATGCCATGGGCCACTCCCCACCAGTACTGGCTTGCGCCGGAGGGACGATGGTAAACCTTCGGGCCCT
This sequence comes from Rhododendron kiyosumense, assembly GCA_019656275.1. Classification (NCBI taxonomy): domain Eukaryota; kingdom Viridiplantae; phylum Streptophyta; class Magnoliopsida; order Ericales; family Ericaceae; genus Rhododendron; species Rhododendron kiyosumense. The sequence continues at coordinate 581,911 of BPLS01000286.1, read as the reverse complement.
AGTTCACCTACCATTGCTTTCATTCATGATTATGATGCAAATGCTACATATGAATGTTGTGCTATTGCAGGCTAGAGGAGGGGCTGCTCGAGGGCTACACAAGAAGTCTGTTCGCATGCCCATGCAACAGGCTTCCTCTGCTAGCTCTCGGGAGGAGCATCCCTCAAAGAGACCCCAACACTCTGGCAACACGGAGGAAAAGCCTATTGCTGTCTCAAACGAGACCGAGGAACCTACAGACATTGATCTGGAGGATACCTCTAGTAGCACCATGCTTAGAGTGGCTCGCACTCAAAAGGTTGTTAGCTCTGAGGTGGAGGAGGAGGTTTCTGAGGAGGACGAGGAGGAGGGTGAGGACGGAGATGATGATGAGGACTGAGTTTCCTCTTTTGCTTTTTGTCTTTTGGTGAAGCCTGCGTGCTTACTTTTTGTTGAGTGCCTGTTTGCCCTTGGTAGATAGGATTTTGAGCATCAGGTTTGCAAGCCTTATTTATGTACTTCGACTCACGGATGCCCGAAAGATTTATATATCTCTGCTTTTTCGATGTCTTTTCTCGTTCAATCTCTTTCATTGCTGCTTTTTTGCAAGAATGGAATTACCAAAATGTGCAACTAGCCATAAATCATGAAGCTGAGTCTGGCACATGGTTTATGAGAAATACATTGAAAAAGGAATAGAAATCAAAGAAATAAACAAATGATCTATTAAAATTGACGCTTCATATGAGATTTTGCGTGAATGCCCTTACTGCAAGTTCGAACATGACCACGTATCAACTCTAAAAGGTGACAACTTTGAATTTTGACCCAAGACTCGAACTGAAACTTGGACTGAGTCACATTTGACCAATATGACCTGAGTGACTCGAGAAAATGACTTAATACGGCTTGGATTACGATTTGACGTTTTGACATGGTTTAAGAATAGGATTGTATCATATTTTTGTACCGTGACCTCGAATTTCGGGAGTTGACTCAGAATGAAACACCCCCGAAGTCCCAAATACTTGTCGGATTGAGTCTTGGTGGTTGGCAGTACTTAAAGATGGCTCCAATCCATTTCATACCATTGCTATCAAAAACTGTAGAAATGCAGACATGATATGCCGCTCGTCTGTTCAAAATGCCGCGCGTTATTACTCCTGGTTCAACGGGGTTTTAATGTTATATCGTGCTGATGTCCTGGCCTTGATATACCGTGTGTCCTTTCATTACGCCCGCATGGTTATCTTCCTGACAATCTGCATTCTTGATTAATTAGTTACGCATTTTGTTGTTGTGAATTACTAATTTTTTGATAAACGAAATTTTTGTCACCAAATATTTTGAGCTTATTTATTTCCTGAAGTATGCGAACTTTAATTAACCCAATAAAAAACTGTGATGGTCAATTACAGAATTGGAAATCTTGTGGTGCATCCTCTGTTATTACAGATTATTCCTTTAGTGTTACACATTTTCCCCTCACCCCTTTAATCTAAAATCCTACACTTAACCCCCTCAATTAGGGCTGTCCACGGATCCGACCCGCCCGACCACCGACCCGACCCAAAAATAGACACAATGGACGGGTCTAATTACCATTTTCGGTCGAGTTCGGGTCCATCTCGTCGGATTTTGCAAGTGGTCAATTGGGTGTCGGATGTACTGGATTAATTTTCAGGTGACCTGACCGACTGACGTATTTGTATAAAAGGAAAAAAATCCTAAGCCGGTAAGCCCTAAAAATAGCGTAGTCATTCTCCTCTCGCACTTCCCACCCCGTTCGTTCCCTCACCCTTTCCAGACTTCCAGTTCTCTCTCTCTCTCTCTCCAATTGACCTCCATGCTCTCGATCTCCACCTTAACTGAAACCTAGGTTTCCCACTCTCTCTCTCCAATCAACCTCCACACTCTCGATCTCCACCTTAACTAATACCTAGGTTTCCCAAACACCCACACGATCTGCACATGGATTTGTCGCTGTTCTAGTCTTCTTCTTCCTTAAGCGACGACGATGGTGCTTTGTCGATGAGGGTGCCGTTCTCGAAGGACTTGTTTAACCAGCAATTTTTATGATGCCTTGTCATTAAGCTCTGTAATCTGTATGCATTTACCTTTTGAAGGTAAAAGTGATTTGTGTTCTTGGATAGTTGAATATGGGTTTCGATCTCTCTCTCTCTCACTCCTAACATTTTTGTACGTAGCTTTTTTTTATTTATATAAATCCGATGACCCGACCAAATCCGACAACTCCAACCCAACTACGTTTCGGTCGGAGCCCGACAATGGTTCGGTCGGTCTCGGGTGAACATTCTGGCAATCCGACCAAAGTCGGGTCGGGTTGGATCCAACCAAATCCAACCCGTGGACAGCCCTACCCTCAATCAATCATTTAGCATCACTTAACCTCTCCCTCCACACTTTCATCCACATTTGAGCATTAAAAACTACAGTGTGACATGCTCATGTGAGGAATTTGTGATAAAAATATCCCCTCCTCAATGAGACATTGCAATATATTCATCTCTACTACTCATACTTAATACAGTAATACATGCCCCATAATTTTTTCTCGTATATTCTTTAATTCAAAGAATATGCTTCTCTCCATCGATTATTTGTTCTTTGTGGTTCACTACGATTCCAGTTCCAATTTTATGCCTTGTTCGGATGAAAACTTGGAAAAAAAAATTTAACTCCAAAAACAATCATTACCCTTACTTTCAATAATTACTCTCGTTTTTCTCTCCACTTATTACCCTTATCTCTAATCATTACTTTCATTATTCTCTCTATCTCTCTCCACTTATTACCCATATCTTAAATTATTACCCTAACAGCTGGAACAAGGCATTATAATGATCTTAGTATTGATCAGATATCATAATGCATGCATTAGTTACATTTGTCTTGATAAAATAAAGGGTAATTTTAACCGTTCGTTTTTCAAGAAAAGTGTATTGTATCCGAGAGCCATAGTTGCCCGAATATGTTAATCTACTAGT
>BPLS01000286.1:551410-576638 GCA_019656275.1 Rhododendron kiyosumense | reverse complement strand
CGTATCATTTAAAAGCTAAAAGCGGGTTTGATTGAAAATTTAGTATAGAACATTATAAGAAGGGCCAAAATAATACTACAAAGGCCAAAGCACACGCGATGCGTGCGCAACTCAAATTTTGGCAAAAAATGGCAAAATTCAATCAAAATATGCACAAATGCTTCCCCTTTGTTATTTGATCAAACTTTGTTAAAATTCAACTTGCACACGCATCGCGTGTGCCCTGGTCTCTAGTGAAATAATGTAAAGCGCGTAATTGTGTTTTCTTTTCTGTTTCTAAACCTTAGGAAATAGAAACATGCACATGCACACAAAGGCTAGCTCAAAAAAACCTTAAATAGACAATGCACCAACTTTTACCCTATAACTTTACAAAATGAACATTTGTTAAGGGACAGCCCAAAATGAAATATTGAACACTTAATAAGAGACGGAGGGAGTACAACTTATAATTATTGTTTGGGCCAATTCGTATCATTTAAAAGCTAAAAGCGGGTTTGATTAAAAATTTAGTATAGAACATTATAAGAAGGGCCAAAATAATACTACTAAAGGCCAAAGCACACGCGATGCGTGCGCAACTCAAATTTTGGCAGAAAATGGCAAAATTCAATCAAAATATGCATAAATGCTTCCCCTTTGTTATTTGATCAAATTTTGTTTAAATTCAACTTGCACACGCATCGCGTGTACCCCGATCTCTAGTGGAATAATGTAAAGCACGTAATTGTGTTTTCTTTTCTGTTTCTAAACCTTAGGAAATAGAAACATGCACATGCACACAAAGGCTGGCTCAAAAAAACCTTCTATAGTGCAATTGTGCGATACTTTTTTTAACTATTAAACTGGTTGAATTAAAAGAATACTTAACAACCGGAAAAAGTAGAAGGGAGAAAAGAATTAGTAAACTGATTGAATTCGGTGTTAAAAAAAAAACTGATTGAATTCATCCAAGAGCATGTATGTTAACTTTTTAACTCAAACCCAAAATTTCAATTAACATTGATTTTGAGGGAAAAACTGATGCATTATAACCAAAAAAAGAACACAAAAGAAAGATTTATTAATTATTTCTACCACATCATCAAACTGCTTCGTAAGTTCTCTCACTTTGACTAATCAAATATTTGCACCCAAAAGATTTGTTTTTTTAATCAATTAACTCTTAATACTTCAAAAACTGATGCATGATACTAAAAAAGAAACTCAACATGTTGAAAAAAGACAGTGAAATTCGGTCGGTAAAAGTGAATTTTGCAAGTGGGTCTTAATTTAGGGAAAATAATGGCCAAGGACATGTTTTGATAATTAATACCCGCTAAGAACATTTTGTTCATGAACAAATATTTTTAACATGTCCTTAAAATATATTAATTATCAAAACACGTCATGGGCCGTCATTTTCCCCTTAATTTAGTTCGTAGCAGTAAAACTTGAATTTGGTAGAGGACATAAAATATGGTGCAACCTGCGCTTTAAATGACACTACCTTCCCCTGACGTTTCTGAGACGAACAGAAACCTCACGGGAGGTTTCTGAAATGACTCTCCTCCCCTCCTTTACCTGACAATACCAAAGGAAACCACCAACCACCACCCCCCTCCCCCCCCGCGTTATGGAGAAGGTAATGTCATTGTACTATACTTTTTATCACCAAACTTTTTACCTCTCATTTATAAAATAAAAAATACAAACATCACTACACTTTATGCTCATTTTACATTTAAGCTTTTGTCCTTATTTAAAAGAATTCACATTTGTTAATTTTTTGTCAAACTTTTGTGAATTATTGGTTCGCCCCAATAAGAGGAATTGAAAAAGTAAAAAATTAAGACTTCTACCAAATATTTTGAGAAATTCAATATTTTGGGTAAAAGTAATAATTTTAAACTCTTTTGATTCCTCTCATTGAGACAAACCAATAATCTACAAAAATTTAACGCAAAACTAACAAATGCGAAAGAAATTCAAATATGAACAAAAACTAAAAAGCCTAAAATTCCACAAACAAGCCCGCAAAAAAAAATTTGAATATGAACAAAAACCAAAAAACCTAAAAATCCCACAAACAAACCCCGTAAAAACTAAAAAGCCAAAAAATCCCACAAACAAGCTCGTAACCTCCGTTGCCAACATTTTAGAAAATGTACTTGTGCAAAAATCATTGGTTGTGATGATCTGATTAGGGATCATAATCTTAATTACCAGAGAGGGCAAGCACAAATAGGCTATATTTTTTAGATGATAATGCACAGATCACCAACCATAATGTCCTTAAACCTAAATAATGTTTACTAAGAAAATGACAGCATTACCCTCTAGCGGCTTTCTCGTGAGTCCACCAATGGCCTGTATTAAAGAGTACAACATCAGCATCAGCATACATCGAAGTTGTCTGGTCCATCAAACCCAAGCGTAGTGTTTCCAAAGGACCTTTTGTACCGTTAACAGACAGTTCTCTGACAAGAAATGGAGAGCTAATGAAATCCACAGTACAGTTATAGTCCTGCAAAAATAGCAAAAGCATGGAATTTAGACAGCACATTACAGTGGTAGTTTACTAGTTTCACATCATTGTCAAAACAAGTTTGGGAAGCTTGCCGCATGTCTGAATGCATAGAAACCCTTCTTTTTAAACTGTCTTTCCAGATATCTCATGTAATCTGTTCTTATTACGGACACTCCGACGGAGGAGGCAAACAAGAGACTCCCACATATTCCTATTAAGTGAATCCTCCACAAAAACCAGCTTCTTCCTCCCTTTGAGTCTTTCCAGAAAATCAGTTGCATTAAAACTGCTTGTTAAGACAAAAGTAGAATGTTTATTCAAATGGTGACAACTCATCAGTCATTTCAATTTGTTTTTATTAACTGGGATGAAATCATTCCACAGTACATTGTAATTTTTTTTTTACTTAAATTTAAAAAAAAATTAAAGAGTAGTTCGAGAAGTTTTTTTTTTTTTTTTTTGATAAGTCAGTTCGAGAAGATTTATACCTCAGCAACATCAATGTTCTAGAGAAAATTTCCCAAACTGATGAAATCTCTTAATCCAAGCTTCGTACTGTAAATAAGCTTCCAGCTCCCACCCATCTTTCTAATTCACAGAAGAAAAGAAACCAATTATTTATACTTTCCAACTGCCAAATTCAATTTCAAAAATGTCTTCAAATTCAAAACTGAGACAGGGTAGGCTCTGGACTTTGATTCCTAGTTTCACCCATTTACGCCGTTGAACAAAAAACTCATAAATTTGGGAAATTGATGTGGGTTTTCCTTGTATTGCTCGTATTTATTTTACCTCTTTGGCTATCTTGCTGAAGGCTTGTATATATTGTTCAGCGACTCTATAACTTGCTGCCTGCAAATCCCAGTGACAATTGGAATATAAAACCTAAAAGTGTGTGTGTGTGTGTGTGTGTGTGTAGAAATGAGCTCCAATGGCTGCAAAGGGTACAATAAACAGGAAAGTAAAAATAGCATGCTTTCCTGTCAAAGTCATGGCACCACAAACAGAGACTATTTCAAAGTAGCTGGGCTGCTAGAGGTCTTTTTACATGGGAATCACGTTAGTGATGGACTGATAGGGTATGAAATTTGCAATTCGCATGAAGAGTGCTAATGAAACTAATGTAAAGCAAGTAATAACAGTTTTAACCTGTATAAGTCATACAAAAGAGCAGAAGTACAAAATGATAGTATTGAGTGACATTTCAAGAATCTGAGAGTAATCAACCCCAAAAACGGAAAGCAAGAGTTTGAAGAAACTGAGATTTATCCTACAAGGGTGCGGAGATAAAACAGAACAGCAACAATACATTCCAACTTGTCCATCTCAAAGCAAGATTCTGGACCTAGATCTGGTCAACTGCAATGTATTCACTCTTCTGCCAGTTCTCTCTAGTTTGGGCTGAAATCCCGAAACCGCTAGGTTCTTTTACACAGCCATTTTAAAGGAAAACAAGCACAGACAGAACAATGCACCTTCTCAAAATCAACTGCTCAAGATTGAACCTAGATAACAAACTATAGTACTGTTGCCCAACATTTTTAAATTTGACACCAAGGTCAATATTTGTCAATTTGCTAATGAAAAATGCTGAGATGGCCTCTATATACGCTGAGATGCCTTTTTTGGAGGGGAAATACCAATGACTCACGTTTTGGGGGGAAAGGACGCTAGCCCCAAGTGTAGAGCTGCATCATTGTGTTCACAGACTCAGTAGTCTTTGGAGCATTTGCTTTTAACATTCATAGCATTAAGGAGAATGCTTATATGTCAAATCCTAGATGGATTTACCTATTATGTTCAGAAGCCTTTCTCCTAAGGACAAAGCAATTCACGAAAGAAGAAAGAAGTGAGATGGGGCTTTCAAAACTGAATAAAAATGCAGAATGGTTCCAATACATCAGAATATATAACTTCTGAACATCATACAACCAATTCATCTCTTTAAAATTGCATCAAATTACTGGGACCTAAATCTGATTAACATGAACAGTATCAAAGTTTTGTCTGAAATATTATCTCTTCGGATGATTCAGAGATCTAAACTATCATTCAGTTTTAGAAGCATAAAATCAGTGGCCTCACCTCTACACCTCCATGCTCTTTAGGAGCATTTGAAACCATAGTAATTCCTTTCGCTGTTGCTTGCGCTTTAGCAAGTATTGCTTCTGCTTCTCCTGATTTAACAAAGAGTTACTTGATGAAACAATTAACAAAGAGGAATGGAAGATATTAAGGAGGTGGAAAACAATACTTGTGAAAGGAAAAGCCATCAACATTAGAAATGTTTTTTTGTTCTTATATTCCATATGCCGATCAATTGCATCAAGGGTCTCTCTCTTGCTTTCAAAGAAAAATAAAGATCACAAAAGTCTCTACCGATTGGTGGAGGTTGGACAACTCTTAAATCTTAATTCGGTATTTTATCTTATTAAGGAGCTGAAATCATTGAATTTGCACATCCCTTTCACGAAGCTACAGAGCTTTCATAACCAGATTCTCCCAACAACTGCAATTTTCCTAGATCCGGCCTTCCTTTCTGGTGGAGGATATGTGGAGGTTGCACTAACTAGGGGCTTATAATAGTTTCCGCCATCACCATGGTTGGAAAAGGCCTTGATTCCTTATATCGCCAAAAGAAGCGCCTGGGAACCCCCAATGAATTCTGGACTTCAGTGATTTTACAACCCTGTCTTTCTTTCGATGGTAGCTTATTGGTCTTTTTCTTGATTCACTTCAAAAAAAACAAATTTAGTTCCTACTTCTCAAAACATATACGCCAATATTGCCAATACATTTCGACCTGAGATTGTAATTGTCTACAATCTACATAATGCGAAAGAAAGAATATCATCACCTTCCGACTCAAGAACTTGAGCTCCCTATTTACGTTCTGCTTCTGCCTTCATCTCCATGGCTGACCTCGCTCCACGAGGAGGAGATATATCCCCTAAAGAACAAAAGAAAATGGGCCATGCATGACATATGGTGAAGGAAATGTCTAAAGAGTATTCAACAAAAGAGAGGTATAGAAAAGCACGTACTTATTTCATAGCGAAGACACTTCAGGCCCCAATCTTTTGCAGCATCATTGATGGCCATCTGGAAAAAAAAAATGTGCTTTTAGATCCCTGTAAACATAAGAGCATGCAAAAATGTTTCAACAGATTCATATAGACATCTAATTCATGCATATAGCTGCAAATCAACAAGCCACTTAAACCACTATAATCATATTCCGCAAAGCCAATTCAAACATTATCGAAATCATCACTGACAAAACTGTTTGTCTTTCTTCCTTTTAGCTAATTGTTGAATCCAAGGGCTATTAATACAAACAAAATAAACCCTAATTTGAGTAATAAGTAAAGTGGTTGTTATTTCGTTCATTTATCTTTAGTGGAGACTTCGTACTTCTCCACACACCCAGTTCATAGATAATCAAAATGATCATGTATCTTTGAATAAACCCTTGACAACATATAAACCCTAGTCTTTGGGGGGCTATTTAACAATACAAACATCACCGAGAGAATAAATAAACCCTAGTTTCAGTAAGTGAAGTGCTGTTATTTTGTTCTTTCAAACCTGTAAGGTATGCCTATGGAAGGAATGAACACATCCCTTGTTCAACTATGATCATTCCGCACACCCTATTCATTGATTATCGGAATCATCATTGACAAACTGGTTCGATCTTTCTTCCTTTCAGCTAATTCTTCAATCCAGGGGGGCTATTTAACCATACAATTTACAAACACAAAGAACCAAAACAAAAAAAAACAATTAAAACCCTAGTTTGTGTAAGTAAGTGAAGCAGTTGTTATTTTCGGTTAACTTATCTTTAGTGGGAACACTGTACTTCTCCTGCAGAAACGGGACATGGACCACCATTTTGACACACAAGGACTATCCAGAAACACGAAGATGTAACACATTAAGAAAAAACAAACTAAACACAACATGTACTAAGATCACATAATACAAAGTTTAAAAAGGTTCTGAAATTCTATAGCTGACCCAATTGCACAATAGATACTAACACAAACAGTCACTATCATTGAGTACCCTACGCAAATAGCTACTATCAATGAGCAAGAGAGATAACCCTAAAAAACACTTTGCATACCCAAAAAGCTACTCAAACCACAAACAAATATAGCAAAACTAGTTTTGAAAAAAACAAACTAAACCCAACAAAATAAAACATCTATTAGAGCACAACACATAGAACTCACGTTAGAACGAAAACAGAGCGAAAACCATTTCATTCTACTGATCTCGATTTCGAGCACTACAGCTTGGAACAAAAACCGAGGGAAAACCCTAGAATCAACTTCTTTGCAAAAACAACACTTAAGAACACACCTGATTGCGCCGGAATCAAGCTCACACCAGGTCGAACAGAAAGAGGAAGAAGTCGGAAAGAGAGAACTCCCTTCCCCAAATCCAAATCGCCAAAATCAATGCGTCAATGAACACACCAGCGTTAAAAATACCTGCGTGGTCCGAAATCTTGATCTAATCGAGCTCGCAAGCGATCGGAAACGACGTACAAATCCTGGAGATGAAGACGCGAAATACGAATCGCCGAATATGGAGACGAGAGAGAGAGAGAGAGAGAGAGAGAGAGAGAGAGAGAGAGAGAAGGAGACGTCGCTGTCTTCTCTGCGGCAGCTGACAAGAGGCTTCTTCGTCTATACGCGTGAAGCTGCCCGACCGCAAAAAGAGTAAGGCAGTGTTCCACTTTTCATACTTTTTGAAATAAGAAAATAATTTTAAATTCAAATATAATGAAAATAAAAAAATTTAATTTTTTTTGTACTGTTTAAAATATCTTAATGAGATCTATCAAAGAAAATTCATATTGATAGAAAAATTATTAGTGTAAACACATGACTTTTAAGTTTGAAATTACCTTCTTTTTCTAAAAAATATTTTTTTGTAAAAGTAGAACACCCCAAAACCAGGCAAAACATTGGGGACGCAAACGGAATATTGACAAAGTCCAAAATCATTTGGAAATGGGATGTGTCCTGGACAAAGAAAATGGGCAAAGAAAAGACCCTTAAAGTATACATGAACGGCTCAGATTCACTATGAGCCGTCATGTATACTTTAAGGGTCTTTCCTTTACCCATTTTCTTTGCACTTAGTATTTCTCTTTAGAAATTCGCCAAATAGTGCCAAGGACCCACCACAGAACAAGCGAAAAGACGGGAATAACCCTAAGCAATGAATGTGAGGTAGAACCGTGGGAGGATAAAACTGGAAGTAATTGCCCATCTTGCTTGCTTTGTATTAAGGCCGCACGACACGAACGGGGAAATTTTTTTTTATATTCCTTTGACTTTGACAAAAAATTCAAATTGGTCATTCATCTTTTAATTTGGACAAATAAATACTTCGACTTTCTAATTGGTTCCAATGTCACCCCTTAGTTGGATGCCGTTACATTTTTGGATGAAAAATCGACATGTGGGGTAGAATTGTCCATTCCTGTCCTCTCTCAAAACTCCAAGTTTTTCTCTCCTCTCCCACCCATCCCTTCCTCATGGCCCTCCCCTTCTACGTCCCTACCAACCACCACCCATTTACCTCAACGTCTCTCTTGCCTCCCTTTCTCTTTCGTCCCTCATCTCCCAAACCCTCAACTTCCAAATCTCTAACACATCCTTCCTCCCTCCGATCACCCCACAAAAACCCGTTCAATGGTTTTACATCTACATCCAAATAAAAAATCAGAAGAAAAAAAACAGCTGAACTTTGGCCCCCATAGAAACCTGTTCCTGATGGCCAGTGAAAAAGGCGACGGTGCTTTAATTGTATTCGAAGAAGAAGAAGAAGCTGAAACGACGGTGGCTTTGGGCCCTGATTTAAGTTCCATCCTGAAAGAGAAAGGGGGAAATTGATGGGTCGTTTGATTTGGGAAAATTTTGATAGGAAAGTGGAAATGGGAGATGAAAAAGGGTGAGTCACTTCTATTTTCTTTTCTCTATTACAAACCAGATCATAACCAAAATATTACCCACACTACAAGACATGTACAATATAAATCTATGGAGATTAATTAGATCGATGGGTTGTACTTCTTGGGGAGGAATTCCAAAATTAGACTCGAAGTGAACTAAAAAATAGATTTGAAAACCCACTCCGTATTATTCAAAACTGAAAAAATATATATATAATAAAATTATGGAGCTTGAGGCCAATCTGGCCAGGCTTGTGACTCCTGGTTGGAGTCCGGGGCCCATTCGCCTCTCTCTAAATGTAATTCCTCATCTTCCTTCAATTCCGACCTCGAATCCAAACACCAACGTCTATAGTTAGGCTTTAAAATCTGCAGCAATCTCGTTGCCATCGAGAAAGATGGTACAGAGCTTGAGGGAGATTGTTAACCATCCCAAGCCAGAGATCTACGCCATGCTCAAAGAATGCAATCTGGAACTAACGAGGCTATTAGTAGCCTTCGCTCTCAAGGTCATGATTTTGCAGAGAATGAGAGGGATAAGGAGGAGGGGGAGAATGGATGGGTGGGGGAGGAGTGAGACTTGGGTTTTGAAGGATGTAGACACCCCATTCTGGGTTTTCAAATTAATTTACTTTCGGTTTTTGATTCTCCTATAATGAAACGGATTAAGAACACCTCAGGAATGTTGAGTGGTTGAACTTGGAGTTTTTGATACCCTTTGGAACCTAACATTTACCCTATTATCATGCGTTGGTTCAGACCCAGCGCGCGCGAATCAAGTTGCCAGTTGTTGGTCAAACGATTAGGTTTGACCATTGACCAAGGCAGAGTAGCTTTGATTGGCGCGCGCACCAGTTAACCCTTCCCATTAACTGGTGCGCGCAAGTTTCAAACTTGCTTTATTCAATATGCAGTCGATGATTAAGGGTGTATAGCACATAAGAAGCTTCCACTCTTCTAGAAAAGCAATTTCCGGACCAGACATGTCCACATCCTCTCCCATCAACAGAGGACTTTTGCGGCAAGGCAACCAGCCATTGCTTGGTTGGTTGAAACTCTCTCTCTCTCTCTCTCTCCCATCTCCTATATATACCCTCCATACTTGCCCAAGCAAAGGGTTACAACTTTTACACCAAGTTGGCAAGCTCTGTTCATCACTTTTGTCACTAACTTAGTGATTATCCATATACACCAAGAGCATATCAAACCACCCTTAGGGATTGAGAAGCAAGCAACACAATACTTGTTCTTCATCCACTAACACTCTAACATCCATCAAGCACCTCCATTCAAACCTCAAAATTCAAATTCAACCACTCTTTCAAACCCAAAAACCAAAAGTATAAACACCTTTAGAATGCTTTGTTTTGATCCTTGAGGGGGGCTGGCAGGGCCAAGGCTAGTAATCAATACCAAATCCTGGCCCTAAAGCTGGCAATGTTTCAAAAACCGTTATTACAGGGGACTTGCATGAGCAGATCTTACATGGGGATTGGAATCCTATATTTTATGCCTTTATTTGTGCATAGACCACTACAAGCATGTTAAAATAATAGTCTACTGCTTTACATGTTAAAATACTGCCATTTGTATTTCAATACTCATTTCTGCTTTAATGGAATACCCCTAGTGTCTCTCTGGATATGTCCCAAAACATAGGACATGCAAAGCCAAGCACTAGTTTGACGGCTCAAACATGCATGTGATAGTAGATGACCTAAGCGTGCTAGTTCATCTCTGACCTATGGCTGGCCTTTGCATGGGTAACTAGGCCTCATGCCTCTGTTTTTATCCACACACTGTTTTATGGGGTGTTTATTCTTTTATTGGCTTTAAAGCCCATTCAGTCGCCTGTAACTGTATATATAATTGTCATTTAACTGTGTGGTTTGTCCTAAATGTGCACTGATCCTTCTAGAGCCCAGAGGGATGAAAGCAAGAGTTGTGAGTATAAACCTATTGGCACGTGTGGGTTTGGATGTAGCGTGCGTAGGTCTGACCTGCATGTATTGACTTATTCAGTGCATGCTGGTTTCTTCTTGTGCACGACACTCCAAAACAGTTGCCTTCCAGTTTATTTAAATTCCGACAGTAGTATGCTTTTGTCCTATTCTAACTGTTTCCATAAGCGAGCATGCCATTTATCACTTCTTGCAAACTTGTTATAGTTTTAATCCCTTCAAACTATTCCCCTACCCTAATTGGCTAAAACTTGATTAATGAAATAGAATTGCAAATATTTTACAAATGCTTGAATATAGACCGATCTCCAGATTGGACGAGAGAGGTGCCTTAAAACCTTTCTTCTCTCGTAACCTGGCTCTTGAACCTAAGATATTAAGGTGACGACGAACTAGTCTCAAAGCCTTTTTCAAATCAAATACAGAGCAACGTTTCAAGTTCGGTTCCATGGGTGGCGAACCTTCAAACCCAAGTAGCGATTCTGAATTAAGCGTTTCGCCACGCTCTTTAAAAGGGCGCTCCCATTGATTTTTGGGGTGTGTGTCCACAAGGGAGGAGGGGAATGGACAATTCTACCCCTAAAAAATAATCACGTGTTGGGCACATGTCAATTTTCTGTCCCAAAATGTTACGGCGTCCAACTAAGGGGTGACATTGGAACCAATTAGAAAGTTGAAGTATTTATTTATCCAAATTGAAAGGTGAAGAACCAAATGAATTTTCGGTTAAAGTTGAAGGGATATAAAAGAAATTTTCCCTTAAAAATATGAGTCGTAAAAATGATTATGTACTAGTATCTCAGTTAAAAAAAAAGACGGGCATTTTAGCCATAGATTACTCATATGTGCATGTCATATTGGAGTTTAATTCCCTAATCCAGATGGAAGAGTAACACAAAAGGGCTAAGTGATAGGAGTAGTAGACTAAAGGGGTAAGTTGCCTGATTTTTTAGATGAAGGGGGTAAAGTGAAAATTATGATAGTTCAAGTGAGGCTAATATCACAACAACATAATTCGTTATATAACGAGTGAATAAGCTCAAATTCAAGTAGTTTAGTTCGTTTTATCGGACCTATTGAGTTCCGCTTAATTTTTAAGACTTTTTAGAAGTTTTGTTCTTATTCAAAAAAATCGTGTTTGTGCGTTTTGTGCCAAATTTTTGTGGATTATTAATTCATCTCGATGAAAGTGACACGTTTTACCTTAAAAGTTGATATTTCCTAAAATATTTGGGTAAGAATAAACTTAAGCTTTTGTTCTTTCTTTCTCTTGCTCCTCCTTAAGGGGGTTTTCGGCCCTTGTTGAGTGGTTATAAGGTAGCTCCCCCATTCTCTTTCATTAAAAACCTAAAAAAGTTGACTTTTACCTAAATATTTTAGGAAATATTAACTTTTAAGCTAAAACGTGTCACTTTCATCACGACGAATCAATAATCTACAAAAATTTGGCGCAAAACTAACAAATTAATGCGATTTTTTTTAAATAAGGACAAAACTCACTTTTTGCTTGGTTGGGTAAAAAAAAGGAAGAATCAATGAAAATAACCAACTCCATGGTTAAATGCATCGAGTATAAGAGAGTTAAAATGGGTTAAACGGTGGAGTGGGTACAAACCAATTTTCAAGGAAGCTAATTTTCAATTTTTCATAACTCCTGAAGTCACTACCCTTGTTAAAAAAACTAAACTCAGTTTTAGCCACAAAATTCAATTTTCAGTAATGTAATTAATGTTGCATGAAAGCGTATTCTCATAAAATAGAAAGTTTTGTAAATGAAGTAAAGGAAAAATGAACTTATTTTCATGTCGAGTTCTGTTGAAAAAAAATCAATTGGCAAGAAAATTATAGTAAACCCCCTTGAACTATCACTCGATTACACATTGTCCCCTTTAACTATTAAATCCAACACTTAACCTCTTTGAACTATTCATAATTGGAATCCCCTTAACTCTGTTAACAGATTGTAGGAAGTTACGTGATTGCCCTTAACCAGATTCTATAGTTACCCTTACCCAGATTCCATGGCCACTGGGCCCACCACCAAAATCCCATCCCCCCAATCCTACCCCATCCTCGGCGCAACCTCTTCTCCTTCCTCCATAGCTGCCACCACTTCCACGGCTGGGTCACCCATCCTCGCCACCCCCACCACCCATCCCTCACCATCTAAGTCAAACGGTTTCCTTGGCCCCTTCCCCATCCACCATTGACCCACCCCAATCCCAATAACCACCAACCCCCCTCCAAACTGTAACCCCATCTATTACCTCCGGGCCCAACCCAACTCGTTAATTTGTCCAAGAGTGGTTTCATTAACCTAGCTGATGGCAAAGAGTACATTCTGAAAGGATAAAAGCTTCTAGACAGGGCTCAGATCTGAAAATTTGATAGTCTGTTATCTTCTATTTTTAGGAAAATGTCTCTGATGAGTCGGCACTCTGACGATGATTACAATTTCCCAGTGGTGATGGTAGTGCAATAGATCTCCAAGAGTACCAAGTCAATAAGGCTGAGTCCTCGGGGAGAGCCGCGTGTCGATGTCGCGTCTTCTTAAACCGATGAGTAGGGAAGCAGCATATCATAATGCAGGGACGCCATTGAGTCATGGCGGAGACCGCGTGACACTCTTGAACGCATGGGAGGAGGGTCGCTGGGAAGAAGGGTTGGGAAGTTATCATAGTGGGGGAGAGAGAGAGAGAGAGTGAGAGAGAGAGAGAGAGAGAGAGAGAGAGAGAGAGAACTGCAATTCAAAGAACAAGGGAGATAAAGCTACATCGCTTTACAAGGATTTTTTCATTTAGAAGGGGGAGATGAGGGCAAAATAGTCCAAAATTGAGTTTCGGTCATGGTGGAACCACTTTCCATCCAAATCTTTAACAGATTGAAAACGGCAGGCCTCATGTGTCTAGCGAATCATAGATAAATGGGATTAAGTATTGGATTTAATAGTTAAATGGGGCAATATGTAATAGGGTGATAGTTCAAGGGGATTTAATATAATTTTTCCAATTAGAAATCTTTGTCCCTCTCCCTATCTAATGCAGCGAGTACGGGATTACGACCCATCCTTTAGTCTAGTCGTTATTCCCTATCTAATGCAGCGAGTGCGGGATTACGACCCATCCTTTAGTTTAGTCGTTATTCCTTAAATTCTGCTAACAAGAACATAACATCGACCAAGCAAGATGCTTTATTAAATAATAGGAAAAATTTTAAAATAGCATCTGAACTTTCACTCCAATGTCACCGAAACACCTGAACTTTACTTTTTTTCAATTAAACACCTGGACTTTCAAAATCTCCAAATTGAGGCACCTGCCGTTAGCCTCCATCTATTTTCCTTACAAATCGGCTGATGTAGCTCATTTCTGGCGTTAAATGGCCCCACTAGAGATGTTAGAAAGTGAACTCAATGCACACAATCACAAGCCATGCCAACCCTGCTTCACTTTTGGATTATGATTGTATGCATTGAGTTCACTTTCTAATATCTCTAGTGGGGCTATTTAACGCCAAAAATGAGCCACATCAGCCGATTTGTGAAGGAAATAGATGGAGGCTAACGACAGGTGCCTCAATTTGGGGATTTTGAAAGCCCAGGTGTTTAATTGAAATAAAATAAAGTTCAGGTGTTTCGGTGACATTGGAGTGAAAATTCAGGTGCTATTTTGAAATTTTTCCTAAATAATAATACTTAGTAATTCCACGTCACCAATAAAATACCACACGTGCGCG
The DNA here is from genome assembly GCA_019656275.1 of Rhododendron kiyosumense. Taxonomy (NCBI): domain Eukaryota; kingdom Viridiplantae; phylum Streptophyta; class Magnoliopsida; order Ericales; family Ericaceae; genus Rhododendron; species Rhododendron kiyosumense. The sequence continues at coordinate 562,462 of BPLS01000286.1, read as the reverse complement.
TTCTCAAACGCTACCTTAGTCCTAAGGAACTGGTTCCCTACAGTCCCCAAACCCCCCTCTCTCTCCACGCTCACACACAAACATATATATATATATATAGGGCCCTTCTAATGCGGATGCCCGCATTCAAGTAAGTTGCGGACTTTGTCTTTCTCGATCGAATTTCGATGATCCGAGCCGCTCAATGTGTTCAGAACATGATCTTAAGAGTACTCGTGAGAAATCAGCAAAAAAAAAGACCGGGAAGGGCTTCATCCGAGCAGTTTTTGTTTATTTTTTATTAAACGGTTCAAATAAAAACTGCTCAAACCAAGCCCTTTTCGGTCATTTTTTTTTCCGATTTCTTGCGGGTACCCTTAAAATCACGTTCTGAACACATTGAGCGGCTTGGATCATCAAAATTCAATTGGGAAAGGGGAGAAATGGTGTGGTCCGTAACTTGCTTGAATGCGGGCATCCGCATTAGAAGGGCCCTGTATATATATATATATATATACACACACACACACACACACACACTTATTACTACTTCTTGGTTACTCTAAACCTTTGATCATCAAATCAAACCAAAATCCCAAAAAAAAGGAAACTCAAAAAATCACCCCTTAATTAAAAAATTACAAAATCACAAACCCTTCACCCTAGATAATAATAAATAATTCATTTTCGTTGCATTGATAGAGCAATGGCGACGGTGGCACAGCAAAATCATACGGTGGAGGCGACGCCTCCTCTGACGCCGCACATGGCAGTCGGGCAAAATGGCAGAGGAGGAGTATTATACCCTAATGCGTCGTCGTACGTGGGGGATCTAGAGTAGAGCGTGGTGGAAGGGCAACTGTTCGATCTGTTCAACCAGGTGGCCCAAGTGGTGTCTGTTAGGGTTTGTAGGGATCAGGCGTGTCGAACCTCTCTCGGCTACGCTTATGTCAATTTCTCTAACTCACAAGATGGTTTGCCTCCACCCATTGCCTGCCTTCTTCTCCTTTTGTTTATTTATTTATTATTTATTATTAATAATAATAATAATCTTATCTTACTTTTGAAACAGAGAGCAGTCACTATGTACTGCTATCATCATATATAATAGTAACGATTTAGATTTAGTGCATGGACATACACACATTTGTTTATATGTACATATGGGATTGGGACCTAGACACCTAGTTATTGATCAGTGGTCCCCAATACAGACACACTTAATGCTACACTGATACCCCGATACACAATTTCTAAAAGGGTAAAAGGAAGGGCACGCTGGGGGCATTTCAAGAAAATGAATTTCCTACTTTTATTATATACAGAACGGCCTTCATTCAAAATTGTATAGTGTGTGCGTGTGTGTGTGTAAATATATACATATGTTTATTTACTATTTATTTATTTATGTATTTTGATTGGGCGAAAGTAAGCTTTTTTAGAATAGTTGTATTGTATTACATCATTCATAGAAGTATTCCAACAAACGCTCAGTTTGGTTTGGTTTTTATCAACCACCATTATTATACTATTAAAAAAAGGAGTTCACGTAGCTTTACGAAGCTTTAACTAGAGCATACTATTTCATTCAACATGGTTTTGGGGTCAACGAGTTATAGAGTGTTCCTAGAGTTTTCCCTGAGTGTCTAAGAGAACCAAATTTGTAAAAATTTAAGACGCTTTCAATTTAGGGGTCAGACACTTGTTCGGAGAATTTCCGTTTCAGACAAGTGTTTGATGTGAGTGTGTGACCTCTAACAAAGTGTTTGTGCTTCATAGATCTTGATACTATTCTAAACGGTTGCAAGAAAAATGAAGAGATGGATTTTGATTTTCGCAGTTGATGCGAAAAATAAAAAGGGTGCTTTTACCAAAACTCATAGTAAGGGGTAATTGGTGAGCATATTTCCAACTTTAGAGAAGGTAAACAAAATAGATTTGTAGCATACGGATAGAAGTGTAACCAAACAAATTGAGGAGAGGGCCTGTAGATAAAAGCCCATTGCTGATTAGTTTTAATGTATTCAAATGTTGATTCGAAAACATGTAGTGTCCTGATCATAACAATGATTCATCTCTTATCTCTACGAGTGTAAATATTTGTACATGTACTAACTACTAAAGCATTTCTTTTGATGTGCCGGCTCTGTAGGAAGAGTTGATTTGATTTTTCCTCAATATTGTGTTGTAGTGGATGCGCACTATAGATTTTGTGTTTTGACAGTACGGAATTGCTTTGATGAGTTTTGCAAAGTGTATTTTTACAAAAGGAGTACTTAATTAGTTTACTCTTTAGACTGGTTCATTAGGAAAATAGATGGTTGAATGTTGTTTCTTCTGAGTGATATCTATTTTCCGATCTAGTCTTTAGGAAATTTCAGTACTAAATAACCATTTTCCAGGATTGTGAGATTTGATTTTTGGAAGAGAAATTTGGACATACAATTCCGTTTATTATTTGGTCACAAAATTTTCTCTATAACATTGTTTGTAGTCGTGTCTTCTATGTTGGGGTGTATGTGTTTAGTTTATTGGCGCTGGTGTCGCGCAAACCGACGACTTCGGGATTTGATTCTTGTCGTATCATTTAAAAATGCTATAGCAAGTTGCACTTATCAATGTCATATTTATCACATATTTTCAAGAAATTCTTATAACCAAATAAGTGTATCATGTCCATAGAAAAAGATGGATTAATTTGTATAGGTTAAATGCTACAGTTATTCCAATGAGTTTTGACAATATGCTCCAAACGTGTAGCATCAGGCTGCTTAAGAGTATCTTTTTAGTGGGACGTTGTGGACAAAAATGTTTACCGTTGTTTGATGCTTCCTTAACTTTAGTAACTCCTGTAGATCAAAGGATACCTTGTCTCTTACAATAACCTCTAGTAATATTCACAAAATTGGTAAGCAAGCAAAAGACTGAAAAAAAAAAATCCTTTTTCCTTTTTTTTATTCTAGAAACCCTGAGTAGTGCACATAACATCCTATGAAAGAAATAAGGACAAATGACAAGTCTTTAAGAAGTAGGGGGAAGTATAAATGTGTTGATCCCTCTTGTGATTGTTTTCATTCCAGTGGATTCTTACAAAACCACAGCTTTGGCTGTGGCATTGCCCCTAGTCAATTGTTATTTGAAAAATACACATCACCCTTAGTTACTAAAATTTCACCCCGTCACACCCCTTGAAGGCTCATCACTATTCAATTCACCTAAGGAATTCATACTTAAAGAACTGTCCAAATTGTAAAATGGTGTGTTTTGAACCTTTAAATGAATATATATTTATCTTGTCTCATTTGTATTAAAATCCGCACAACATAAACATGAGATGCTTATCATTTTGTAAGATACATATCATATTTTAAGTTCCCTGTGATTTTTCCTCATTTAACTCTGGAACCTTTTTATGAATAATATTTATCTTGTCTAATTTGCATTGAAAAGCATGCACACAACATAGACATTAGAGACATAGCTTTTTGCAAGTAATACTTGTTTTTATATTCTCATTTCGCTATTGCATCATAAGTATTGATGGCCTGTGATGTTTCAATATGCTATTTTGCAACAAGTTTGGGGGCCTAATCTAGATTTTATCTTCTTTGTAATCTAAAAATTGCAGCCGCTACTGCCCGGGAGCTTTTGAATTTCACGCTTGTCAATGGGAAACCAATCCGCATTATGTATTCTCATCGGGATCCTAGGACTCGTAAAAGCGGATTTGCTAACGTGTTCATTAAGAACTTGGACACATCCATAGATAACAAGGCATTGCACGACACATTTGCTGCCTTTGGCACTGTGCTTTCTTGCAAGGTGGCCCTTGACACCAATGGGCAATCAAAATGCTATGGGTTTGTGCAATTTGATCAAGACGAAGCTGCACAAAATGCCATTAAGTGGCTAAATGGCATGTTAATTAATGATAAACAAGTTTATGTTGGCCTTTTTGTCTGTAACCAGGAGAGGAATCGAGGAAATGGATCGCCAAAGTTCACTAATGTTTATGTGAAAAATTTGACTGAAACTACCAATGATGAGGACCTCAAGAATATCCTTGGCAAGTATGGCCCCATCACCAGCGCAGTTGTTATGAGGGATGCAAATGGGACATTAAGATGTTTTGGTTTTGTAAATTTCCAGAACCCTGATTCGACTACTGCTGTAGTAGAGAACTTGAATGGGACCTCTTTGACTGATGACAAAGTTTTGTATGTGGGGAAGGCTTAAAGGAAATCCGAGAGGGATGCAGAGTTGAGAGCCAAATTTGAACAAGAAAGAAGTAGTAGATTTGAAAAATTACAAGGTGCTAATCTATACCTCAAAAATCTCGATGACAACATAAATGATGAAAAGCTAAAGGAGTTATTCTCTGAGTTTGGAAACATTACATCTTGCAAGGTATATCTGGCTCAAGTGAAATTCCTGTTGTTGTCTTGGATAACTTTCTCCTCTCTTTTGCCTATATTTATTTGATTTGTGGTGAGGAATTCTTTTGATTTATGTTTTGCAACAATTTTGTCAAGTCATGCTTGATGCACAAGGGGCCAATAAGGGTTTTGGTTTTGTGGCTTTTTCTAACCCTGAGGAAGCTACAAGAGTTGTAAGTTGTTCTCTTTTAGCCACTAGTGCTGTTCTTTGTTTTGACCTCATAGTTTGTCTAGGACATGGATGGAATGTTGTCTAATATCCATATTCTTCAGTTGAATGCAATGAATGGCAAGATGATTGGACAAAAACCGCTATATGTCGCTATGGCCTAGCGAAAAGAAGAAAGGAGGGTGCATTTGCAGGTGATTTTTCTTCATTGCACCATTTCCTAGTATGTAATAGTAATATCTATATTTCTCTCTCGCGTGGGTGGTCATGTGTATAGTGCACGTGTGGCAGTGGGAAGTGATGCATATAGTGGTTCTTCTATCATTGGAAGATATGATGTTGCAAGCGATACTGCTTTCCTATGAAGCATGGATACCAATACGGAATATGGAAACAGGCCATACGGCAAGACAAGAGAATCTAAAAAAATAATTTATCGGTGCAGCGATACATTATTAGATTAAAAAGCACTTTTATAATTCGTTAGCATCCTATTACCTATTACGTATAAGACATGGTGATAAGCCATTTTATTTTTTGTTATGCAATAGTGTTGTACGCAAAGTCTACTTGGTTAGTTGTTTAATAAAGTAAGTCCAGTGTTATGGAATATGTAATTACTCAATAAGGATATGTGAAAAACTATAAGAAAAATATGATACTTCTCAATATGTCTTCCTCTAGGAAGTAAGTTCTAGAATCAAACATTTTCTTTATCCTTTCAAAATTTATTGTAATTCTAATAATACTATGCAAGAAGTGTCAAAATCGTAATTTCATGAAAGCAGTGGTGGATCCAGGACTTCCACATAGAGGGGTCACCTTTCGAGCATTACTTTGAAAAAAAAATTCACAATCCAATATAACGAGAAGATAAAATGTTTAAACATTCTTCATTAAGCAAAAAGTTCAAATTTAAAACATTATGAAATTTGAAGCATAACCTTCAAATTTGCATTCAGAATTTAAGACCCTTAGCACTGAATAAATTTTGAAGAAAAGTTCAATAATTGTATGCTCGGTAATGGTATCCTCGTGATTACCTTTTTAAGATTTTTTTGTAATCATAGTTGAACCGTAGATATTTCTAGAGCTTACTGAGAAGAGTATTCATACAACGAAATACCTAGCAATTAATACTTCTATAAAATAGAGCACCGGACAAAGAGATATTTTTGATTGAGGAAGTTAAGCACATTGATTAAGGGGTTGTATTTCATACTTTCTGAGACTTATAAGGTGACAAATTTGATATTTTGTAAATGTCAATGGGGTTCTAGTACAATTTTTGATGGGCTAAATGAACTATATCTTAGACTAATAGGGGTAAAATTGCAATAGTAGAAAAGTTAGGGGGGTCATGTGACCCTTGTGGGCACAATGTAGATCCGCCCCTACATGAAAGTTCTAATTGGTGAACTAAAGTATCCAGTAGTTCCAAAGTAAAGAAAATCTTGTTTTATATTGTAGATACTTGTAGGATACGTATCCGCAAGAATCACAGGAGTATCGAATACATATGTGTACGGCTCCAATCGAAGAAGTATCGGTATCCAATATGGATAGAAGTGTCCGTGCTTCATAGATGGGAACTCAATTACAGTTGCTTATTATCACTGTATTCTTGAATTACTTGCGATTGTTCAACCATAATAACAATTTCTCTATATGGTCTCCATATGCTTTGAATTTGGAAAAGTTCAATTTCCTATTTTCAAAATATTTTATAAGCGTCGATATGGAACCAATTGTGCATGGTTGATTGCATTTTTCTGTAGGCATACTTTTTCACCCATTGTTTCGAAACCCGTACAGTTCTTATGGTTCTTACCGTTGTCATGTTTTTAATGCATTTGATCACTTTCATCTTCAACTTTCCCTTGTTTTTGCACCAATAAAATAGTAAATGTGCCTCCCTCAGTAGTCTGATATTTGTTTCGTGATACATATGATCTATTTTCTTGTGTCAAGTATTCTTTTGGTAGTTTTTTCAGGCACATTTTGCTCAATTACGATCATCAGGTGGCATAGCACCTTTGCCTACCGGGATGCCTGGATTTCACCCTGGAGGTCCTAGGCTTGCTCCTCAGCAGTTGTACTTTGGTCAAGGTACACCTGATATGCTACCTCCTCAGCCTGTTGGCTTTGGCTTTTAGCAACAACTCTTACCCAGTATGCGCCTAGGTGTTGCTCCCAACTTCATTATGCCCATCCAAGTTCAGAGGCAAGCACAAACTGGACACCGAGTGGGTGGCAGGAGAGGTGGCAACCCTCATCAAATGCAGCAGCATCAGGTGTGTAAGTTTTTTCGATGTCACTAGTTTTTTCGATGTCACTGGTATAATTATGCTTCAATCATTTGTACGATGGGCAATCACTTTGATGATCAAGTATATTTTCTTGCAGTGTAAAACATGCAAACAATTTTGTTATAATTGATGATTGTCTTGCTTTTTACCAATATATGTTCCCTTCTTACATTAAATCCTATGTAATGCAACCTATGAAACACCGATATCTCTAGAGGTCGACGTTTTGCAGTGTCCAGACATGGGGACACGTACGGGACACGCCATAATTTAATTTAAATTTTTGAGGGGGACACAAAGGGGTCAAAGTATAATTTAAAAAAAAATATTTGGGGTCAAACTATAAATTTTTTTAATTTTGGGGGTCAAATTATAATTTTTCAATAGGGTTGTATTGAACTTATGGATGTCTTGTTTTGTTCGAATGGTATTGGAACTATGGATTTATCGTTTTGTCCACATTTTGCCATTTAAATTTGGAAAAAAATTGAAAAAAAATATAAACAAATAAATAAATATACACGTGGCGTGTCTCCAGCCGTGTCCATGTCCCCATTTTTTAAAAATTCTCGTGTCCGTTGTTTCAGTGTCCGTGTCCGTGCATCATAGAATGCAACAAAGACGAGTAAAATGCCATAGCTCCTTTCTTATAAGGCTTCTTTTGTTGTAAGTGTCAAATACGAAAACGAAAGTTTGCTCTTTGTACTTTGAATCTTCTTTGATTCCACTTTGCTTCTCATATTTGTTGTGGAGCCTAATGTGACAAATACCCAGGCATTGACTGTGAATCTAAGTACCCATGTCCTTAAGATGAAACACCTTACTTGCTCTTTCGTTTTAAGTTCCTTATGTAAGGATTACATTCATTACTACCCCCTCAATAATCGTGTGATTTTTATTGGTTTTTAAATTTAGTAGATGCATCGCAGCTCCAACCAAGGGCTAAGATATGTAGCCAATGGCCGAAATGGGATGGACTTGTCCATGGTTCCTGAAGGTCCTATGTCTCTAGAAATGCCTTTGCCATATGATGTTCAGCGTAATGGGCCTGTGCCCATGTCAACTCTTGCTTCTACCTTGGCTTCTGCAACTCCAGAAAATCAGTGCATGGTGAGGTCTTTTCTCCTCTTCTCCTTTAATAGTAATTTTGTCGTAAAAGAAAATACAAGATAACAAACTACAGGGGCTGAGTTTATTTTTGGAAAAAGGAAAGGTGAAGGAAATCATAAGAAGATGACAAAGTGAGGATATTATATTTATTTTTGTTCCCCTTCATTTTTGCTTTGGTCCGCAAAATTATGTATTTACGTGGGATGATAGGAGTTTTATTGGCCACTAATCCTATACTATTGTTGTTATATTGTGGTCAAAATGACAGATGCTGGGGGAACAGCTATATTCGCTAGTGGAGCAACTAAAGCGTGATCATGCTAGGAAAGTGACTGGCATGCTGCTTGAGATGGATCAGACTGAGGTGCTCCATTTGATCGAGTCTCCAGATTCCCTGAAGAAGAAAGTGTCTGAGGCTTTGGATGTTTTGCATGCATCATCAGGATCTGATGTTAGCGATCATCTAGGCTCATTGGCCTTAAATGATTGAAGCGGGCCCAATTTGGCATGCTACATTCGTCCCTTCATTAATGATTTGGTGACCATTTTTTTCTATAAGGCTTGACTCTTTGTTTTTTTTCCCTTATATGCAAGTTTTTGAAGTATGACTGCTCGATCTTTTTAGGCTACTGACTTGGCATTGAGGGATTTTGAAGACCTGGGATAACTAGGATCATTATCTTTACTTTCAGTTTCGTTAGACTCAGTATTTTATTTTATTTTTTTAGGTATCAGATTTTTTTTTTTGAACAGTAAGTATCAGGTGTTGAATGGTATTATTTTCGACTTATATAAGTTATTCATCTATTCTTTTGCTCATAAACTATTCGTAACCTTTTGTGATACCTTTAGTCTAGCCTCCAGTTCTGGAAAACAAATGCCCTGGAATCATATCCTTGCTATCCACAGGTGATACCATCTCCAAGGTATTGGAAGCGGTTTCTTTATTTTCAATTCACTACGCCAAATTTTAGTATTAACGGCATGAGAAGACTGCCGTTAATAGTCCCAAAACCGCCGATAATACTCAAAACCGCCGGTAATAGTTCAAATACTGCCGGAAATAAACCGCCGGGAATACAATTGTCGGAAAAACAAAAGCGGCATTAGAAAACCGCCGGTAATACTAAAAACGGCGGTAAAGAAACGCCGGTAATAATACCGCCGGCAATAAAATCGGTGGTTAATTTTTTTTGCTCTCCTAGGAATCGAACCCGGAACCTCCGGATCCTATAGCGCGCGTGCTACCAACTGGGCTGAGTCGCATATCGCGTCATATTGGATAAATAATAATATTTATATTATACGGGTCGGTATTATTATAAACGGCGGTAATAAACCGCTGGTATTAAAAAAACCGTATATTCTATTATTTCCGGCGGTATTTTAAAAAACCGCCGGTAAAAGTTTGTAAAAACGGCATTTTTAAAAAAACCGCCGTTTTAGGTAGTTATTCCCGGCGGTTTTACTAATGCCATTAAAAATAGCTTTTAACGGCAGTTTTTTTACCACCGGTAATAATACCGCCGGTAAAAGCGATATTTGGCATAGTGATTCTTGGAACATAGAAAACAAACAAGCCATACTTACTGCTGGAGATCTCGTGTTCTATCTTTGCTAGCAATGCCCTATCTCACTTGCTATGCGGGTGCAGATTTTCTAAGTGGGTTCATGTTCCGAGGACGGATTCCGGTGTACCAAAGAAAATAAGAAAAAAATCAAGGTAGACTCGGACCTTTAGAGCACAATAAAACAACGCATTTTCCAAGGCCAAGCCGCTGTTTCTCAGTTGCAGAGATGTATGGAACATGAAACAAAACACGAAAGGCAGAAGAACAACAAACAAAACATGAAAGGCAGAAGAACCACAAACAATGAGCTCATAGAAAATCAGGGTGGATGTCCTCTTCTACACTTTGGTCATATAGTTTGGCATCGAATACACAATCATCCCATTACCCTTTGTTATCTGCAAATTCTCTCCTAATTTTTATGTAATAACTCTGAATTTTAATAAATAAAAAGTTATTTTATTATTCGAGTTATTAATTTTAATTGCTTGAATTACGTTAATTCTTGAATTTTGCCATAATTGCACTTTGGCCCCTCAAGTTTCACTTCTTGCACTTTAGTCCTTCTTAGCAAGCCTTGTTAGCATCTAACTATCCGATTAGAGTAACTAAACCGAAAAGTTACCTAGTCTTGGCAAAATGACCGTTTTGCCCCTCATTGGAACTTTTGACCCTTTTGAACCCTAGACTTTAAATTTTAATATTCTTTTTCTTTTAATTAAATTGGATTATTTCTTTGACCATTGGACAATAATGGTTAGGGGAACTATTATCCATTGGGTAATAGAATCCCATTTGTTTATATTAAAAAGTAAACTTACTTTATTGTACTTTTTGATTACTTTATTATTTTTTTTGGCCTAATAACTATTATCCATTGGATAATAGATGTTAGGGGAAGTTTTGTCCATTGGATAAAAGGGTAAATCTTTCAAAGTACTATTGGGTCATTAAATTAAGCATTTTCTTTAATCACATGGGAAAGTACCATTATTTTAATCAAAAGTGCATAGTTACCAAAGTACCCTTTATTATTATTTTATTGGGATTTCAACCACTTTTATATATATATATATATGTGTGTGTGTGTGTGTGTGTATATATGTATTGTACCTAGTTGTATATTCTAATGCCTAAAGTACCCTAGGATGATTTATGAGTTGGTAAGTGAATCCTAGGCATTTAGGGCTACTTGGATTTCAAAGTACCAAGAAACTATTCTTTATTTTGATTTTCTTCCATTTATGACACATATGCATGTATATATATATATTGTACCTTGCAAAGAGAGAGAGAGAGAGAGAGAGAGAGAGAGAGAGAGAGAGAGAGAGGAGAGAGAAGAGAGAGAGGAAGGAGAGAGGGAAGGAGATTTGATGTAAGTCTTGGTTTGATTTTTGATTGTACTACAAATCCTTGGGATTTATTTCCTTCCAAATCAAATCCTTACTCTTTTGTACTCCAATATTCACCTTGCAAGC
>BPLS01000286.1:510941-550357 GCA_019656275.1 Rhododendron kiyosumense | reverse complement strand
TGTGCCAATGGGAACCCGGTGCGGCGGAACCATTGTGAGGATACTCGAGATACCGGAACGGCGGAATCGAGGTTGGGTGTGTATGGCTTGGTTATCTGCGTTACGGAGCCAATGCATTGTTGTGCCAATGGGAACCCGGTGCGGCGGAACCATTGTGAGGATACTCGAGAGCCCGGAACGGCGGAATTGAGGTTGGGTGAGTTAAAAAGGTGTTTTTGATAAAGAGTAACAATGAAAAGGTTAACGATGAGTCAAACGCTAACGGTAGTTACAAGCGAATGTAAACATGTTAGCGTTATTGTCTTTATTCCCTGCTTATGTACTTATCATGTGGAAATCGATGTTAGTAAAGTAGGATATTACTATTGAGCTTTTGTAGCTCATGGTGTTGCCTTTGTGGTGACCCTGGCATATTATATGGGTGGCGACGCCGGTATAATATGTCAGATTTGATAGATGAATAGGGCGACCTATTCACCTTGGAGGCGTATGGAGCAGAAGAACTCGCTAGGTTGGAGGAGCAAGAGGAGCCGTAGAATAGGACCTCTTAGTTTCCTTTTTATTGTCTTTTGAACTTCAATTGCTCCTATGAGAGCCGTTTTGTAATAATGAGCAGTGACTCGATATTTCTGTAATAAATTTCTTTCATTAACATACCTAAAATTAGGGGCATTACAGCTTGATATCAAAGCTTTAGGTTCAAAACCTCGGTCATGGGTAGAATGGGTAGAACCATGTAGAACCTTAAGCTAGTGTTGCCCGTTGCACAAACGTGAATTGATTTTCAAGTTTACCGTCCCAAATTGGGTGGAATTCTGTCAAAATAATCTTCGGATTGAAGCAAGGCGCGGAAATTGGCAGTACCGCCGAGCTGGGAATTCCCGAACAATTGGATGATGACTTAAATCAAGGATCGAATGTGGAACGTAGAAAATCTGAAAAGTTTTCCTTATGATTTTTACTAAAAACTATCTATTTTCGAAACGTTACTAACGAAGTTTTCGTATAGATGGACACCCCAACCAACCTGTCGCTCAAGGATTTTGTCTTGGAAAGGCTATCAGCCCAGTGCTTGGGAGACCCCAACTTCATTGCCGACATGCGTGCGGAGCAGCTTGACTTCATTAGAGTTCAGAAGAATACCCCCATTCCCGTTGAGAAGGACCCTTGGTTTCCCCACATGTTTCCTCTCCTAAACTCATTCTATGAGTATTTTGGATTCCTACTCCTAATGCCACCCACCGAGAACGAGGAAGGAAGAACCATCGACAACGAAGCCGCCGTGGAAGGAAACCCCGCAAATTGAGGAAGCTTGAAGAACGAGGAAGACTAGGAAGAGTACCCTAAATAAAATTCCCTAGCCGTTGTACAGAATGTTTTAGGAATTCCACTAAGCTAAGTTGTATTTCCAAGTTATGCTATGAATAAAACTGTGTTGTTATGCCTTATTCATAAGTCTAATAGATAATTTTCTTTATTGTAGATGGATCCCCTAAGCCCTTATCAAGTCAACCTTCTAGCCGAATCTCATCGACTTGCAAGCACCGTGAGATCCATGACACATCAACTCGTGGAGGATCCCTATTTCTCGCATGCCTTTCCTTACACCAACGATTTTTACCAAGAGCATGGCGCCCTTGTCCGCCCCATCAATGAGGAAGAGGAAGACCCCGAGGAAAACGATCCCGAGGAATTCAATGACCCGCCACTCAATGCAGCCGATTGGGAACATTTGATGAACTTGCCAAACCCCGACTTGCCATCTGACGACGACGATTCCGAGGACGAAGACCCTGAGGAGTTTGGAGGACCAATGGGATGGGATTCCGACGATGAGGAAGACATTGACTTTGGAGCGATACCACCTGCTTTAGTTACGCCCGACTACATGGACGTATCTGCCGACTCTGGAGACGTGCCACCACCACCTTTTGAGGATGATATAGGAGTTTGTAGGATTGAGTTCCCTCACCTTTTCTAGACTAGCTAGCAAGCCTAGAAAGTAGTAGGATCTTTTGATCAGCGGATTGGGATAGGATCTTTTGTATGTAGTATGGTGTAGGAAGCTTTAACTTGTAAGCCGTTATGATGTACTTGCTGTTTTAAGTAATATAAGCTTTATGTTTTATATTTGTGATCTCTGTTATGTTGCTTACTTGTTGTGCACGATTTCCGCCTTCCACTGTTAAGTCTAATATATAACTTTCCTTATTGTAGATATGGATAGCTATTACTTTGCCGAGTACACCGTGGCTAACCTCCTGTACTACAAGGCACTACTTGCACCCGAGAGTCTCACACCGATACCTCACCTAGGGATTCGTGACCCTGAGACTGGCGAGCAGCTTTTCGAGATAGTTGTGTTCTCACCCAACACCACTGAGGACCTCGATCCTCAGGATCTGCACCTTCGAGAGCTTGTGGAGAAGATTCGCAGTGATGGAGAGCGTTGGCTAGAGAAGAGGGAGAAGGAGTGGAAGATTCAGCTGAGGGAGTTCTTTGGAGTCGTTCCACCGAGTTAGTAGAGTAGGAGTGCTATTAGAATAAGGTTCCGAAAGATGAGTTGCCTTTCAAGCACTTATGCTAGAAGAACCAAGTAGTATGATGTGTAGGATTGTCGTGTAGGATTATCGCAGCTTGCAGTAGGAAGTTTGTTTAGTATGTTGTTTTATAGTAGAACTCGATGTTTTGTACTTGTAACCTTCTACTTATCTATGAAAAAGTTTGTTGTTTAAATATTGTTGCGTACTACTCTATTGACTGTTTCTCATTTTGAGCAAAGAAAAATAAGTTTAGCTAAAAACTAAACCTCCCCTTTTCAATTTTCGCTCGTAGATGGTGAACCGACGCAGTGGACTAGGGTATGAGACCGGTGATTCTTCTAACCCTAACCCCAACCCTGACCTCGCTCAAGTCATGCAAGCACTTGTGACTGCTTTGAACGCTGCCCGTCAAAACCCAAACCCGAATGAAGGACCTATGACTCGAACCCGTGCGATGAACGAGTTCTGCAAGCGTCGACCTCCGACTTTCAACGGTGACACCAACCCGACCGTGGCTGAAGCATGGCTTAAGGAAGTCAAGGTGATCATGGACACCTTGGAGATCACTCGTGATGGAGACCGTGTGGCCTTAGCCACATACCAGCTAAAAAGAGAAGCCCGCTATTGGTGGGAGCTGATGGAGGCAACGCATGACGTGGCTGCCATGACGTTCGCTCAGTTCGAGACACTGTTCCTCGACAAATACTTCCCTATGCCTATTCGCTTGGCTAAGGAACAAGAGTTCAACAATCTGAAGCAAGGAACGATGACCGTGACTCAGTATGCGGCCAAGTTCGAGGAATTATCCCGCTATGCCCCGGATGCCGTTGCAACCGAGGATAAGAAAGCGAGAAGATTCGAGTGGGGGCTAACGACAGCTAGAAGAGCTGTGGTTGCTCAAGCTTTCCCCACCTATTCTGGTGTGGTGCAGTGCGCTTTTCGCCTAGAGAGCGAGGAGAATGATTTCAAGACCCGCTGGAGGAAGGCAACCAACCATGTGGGTGGCCCTATCCGAACTCAGACCTCCAACAGCAGTAATCGTGGACCCTACCCTACCAAGAACTTTGCTTTGGGGCAAGGCAATTAGAATTGGAAGAACACTACGCCAAGTCGTGGTGACTCGCAGAGGGTTGGCCTGAGCAAGGCATTTGTGCAGTGCTTCAACTGCCAGGCTATGGGTCACTACAAGCGTGAGTGTCTCCAGCCTCAGAAGGAGAAGAGCGGAAGCTTCGGAAACCAGAAGGCTCAGCAGCCCGGGCAGGCCAGCTTTGTGAAGCAGAACCCTGGAGGTTCAGCCCAGCAGCAGAACGGGCAGAACAAGGGAAAGCAGCCCATGGGAGCTCAGCAAGGCGCTGGAGGGCGTATCTTTGCGCTGCAGACCGAGGAACAAGAGCCGGATCCTTCAGTGATCCAAGGTATGCTACTGCTATATAGTACTTGCGTACAAGCTTTGTTTGACTCTGGTGCATCGCATTCGTTTATTTCTACTGCTTGCGTAACTGCTCTAGCACTAGAAACAGAACCCCTGAGTAAGAGTACAAGGGTAATATCGCCATTGGGGGGGAGTATAGCTATTAGTCTAGTGTGTAGAGGGTGCGAGATAGAAGTAGCGAATCTACGTCTTACCTGCGACCTCCGAGTAATCGATATGACAGACTTCGACGTTATCCTTGGAATGGATTGGCTATCAGCTCATCGTGCAGTCATCGATTGTCACCAGCAGACTGTGACGGCTTACACCCCAAAAGGGACTCGTTTCCGTTTTAAGGGGGATAAAGAAGCGACGAGTTCGATGACGAAGAGATCTAGGTGGCAAAATCAACTATTTGGATGGCTAGCCAGTCTCCAAATGGAAGAAACCGACAGGATGGAACTGGGATTGCCACACATCATTTGCGAGTATGCCGATGTTTTCCCAGAAGAACTTCCTGGTTTACCACCTCAAAGGGAGATAGATTTCTCCATAGAATTGCAGCCTGGAACCGCTCCAATTTCCATGGCCCCGTACCGAATGGCCCCTGCCGAATTGAGGGAGCTCAAGACTCAGTTGCAAGAGCTGCTGGACAAAGGATTCATTAGGCCCAGCACATCGCCTTGAGGAGCGCCAGCTTTGTTCGTGAAAAAGAAGGAAGGAACGCTTCGGCTATGCATCGACTATAGGAAGCTGAATCAAGTCACGATCAAGAACCGGTATCCGTTGCCTAGGATCGATGACCTGTTTGATCAATTGAGGGGAGCGACTTGTTTTTCCAAAATCGATCTCCGATCAGGCTATCATCAGCTAAGGATTCGAGATGAGGATATCGCCAAGACGGCTTTTCGAACTAGATATGGCCACTACGAGTTTGTAGTAATGCCGTTTGGACTGACCAATGCTCCAGCAGTATTCATGTGTCTCATGAACAAGATTTTTCAACCCTACTTAGACAAGTTTGTAGTGGTGTTCATTGACGACATTTTGATTTACTCTGCCAGCAAGGAGGAGCACGAAAAACATCTTAGGATGGCACTACAAATACTCCGAGATAACCAACTTTACGCCAAGGCCAGTAAGTGCGAGTTTTGGCTTGAAGTGGTTAAGTTTTTGGGCATGTAGTATCCAAGGAAGGAATTGCTGTGGACGAAAGCAAGGTCGAAGCAGTGCTGAAATGGAAACAGCCGACCTCTGTGTTTGAGATCAGAAGTTTTCTAGGATTGGCTGGTTACTACCGAAGATTCATACCGGACTTCTCAATCTTAGCTAAGCCGATGACCAGGCTAACTCAGAAAGGAGTGAAGCTGGGTTGGAGTGAAGCCTGTGAGAAATCTTTCCAAGAGCTGAAGAAGAGACTGACCAGCGCACCGATTCTCATCATTCCTGAGCGTGGTATTGATTACACTGTCTACTGTGATGCGTCAAGAGATGGCTTAGGATGCGTGTTGATGCAGAATGGAAAGGTCGTAGCTTACGGATCTCGACAACTCCTACCTCACGAGAAGAATTACCCCACCCATGACTTAGAATTGGCTGCAGTAGTATTCGCTCTCAAGTCGTGGCGTTACTACCTGTGGGGGGAACAATTTGAAGTTTTTACCGACCATAAGAGTCTCAAGTATCTATTCACTCAGAAGGAGTTGAACTTGAGGCAGCGTCGATGGATGGAGTATTTGGAAGACTACAAGTTTACCATGCAGTATCATCCCGGCAAGGCTAACGTGGTAGCTGACGCTCTTAGTCGAAAAGAAAGAGCACAGAAAGTCAAGACTGCCATCAAAGAATGGGAAATGGTTGATACTCTTAACGAGTTCAACTTGCGGCCATCATCAGAAAATGGGAACGTTCGATTGTACGCTCTAATTGCGGAGCCAGCACTTCATCAGGAAGTATTACTAGCCCGAACCTTCGAGCAGACTTGTGAATTCGTCCGGCATCGAATCCGAGAAGGAAAGGCGGTGCCAGGATGGACTATCGAGGAGAATGACAGTCTGAAATTCAAGGGAAAGGTATTCGTGCCTAATGTTGGAATCCTTCGAGAAAAACGTACTCCGAGAAGCTCACCATTCGAACTTTGCAGTTCACCCTGGTGGTACAAAGATGTATCATGACTTGCGAAGAACGTACTAGTGGGAAGGAATGAAGAAGGATGTAGCTCGGTTCGTATCCACTTGTTTGGTATGCCAGCAAGTCAAGGCCGAGCACCAGAAACCTGGAGGAGACCTTCAACCTTTACCAATACCGACGTGGAAGTGGGAGCATATCTCAATGGATTTTGTCACTGGATTACCAAGATCTGCCAAGTTCAATACTGCTATCTGGGTGATTGTGGATCGACTCACCAAGTCTGCACACTTTCTATTCCCTTTTATGTTTCCCATTTCCCCTGTCCAAGATACTATTCTCCTGTCCTACTCCCCTGTTTTGCACGATATTTTTCTCTCGTGTGCTCTACTAAACATAGTGTAAACAAACATTAAGACCAAAAACATATAATTTGAAAAATCTATGTGATAAGTTAGATTTTTTTTAATTGAAGTATATTCCATTAAAATACCAAATGGCACTTATAGCGATTCCATCCGAAAATAGGACAAGGAAAAACAACACCAACCTATCATAGAGAAATTACACATGAAAAGCCAACAATCTGTCCATCTAGCCGCCTCAGGATGGCGCGAAATCGCTCATTTAAGCCACTCGGACTGCAGATCTCTATACCAGTGTACAAGTAGCAACTTTTTTAACTTCCCCCTGAAGTTACATGTTATGATTTGGATTTCGCGCCATCCCGAGGCGGCTAGATGGACAGATTGTTGGCTTTTCATGTGTAATTTCTCTATGATGAGTTGGTGTTGTCTTTCCTTGTCACTATTTTCGGATGGAATCGCTGTAAATGCCGTTTGATATTTTAATGGAATATACTTCGATTAAAAAAAATGATAGATTGTTGGCTTTTCATGTATAATTTCCCTGTGATGGGTTGGTATTGTTTTTCCTTGGCACTATTTTTGGATGGAATCGCTGTAAGTGCCGTTTGGCATTTTAATAGAATATACTTCAATTAAAAAAAAATCTAACTTATCACGTTGATTTTTCAAATTCTATGTATTTTGGCCTTAATGTTTGTTTACACTATGTTTAGTACGAAGTAGTGCACACCAGAGAAAAATATCGTGCAAAACAGAGGAGTGGGATAGGAGAATAATATCTTGGACAGGGAAAGTGGGGAACGTAAAAGGAAATAGGAAAGGGGAGTTAGAGTTTAACTGGGAAGTAACTCTATTAGAGGAGAAAAAGGATCGGATACGTGGCACATGTAGAGGATTGGGACAGGGGAGTGGGACAGACAAACTCGGACAGGAGATCTGGCTCCTTATTTAAAACTACTCTGTTCGGCTTTTCGATCCGAGTCCAATGGACCTTGGGCTTGTAGTCCAATGGGGTTTGAAGTTAATAAAAGGGAAAATGATGGCTCATGACGTGTTTTGATAATTAATGCCTTTTAAGGACATGCTAAGAATATTTGTTAATAAACAAAATGTCCTTGGCGGATATTAATTAACAAAACACATCATTGGCCGTCATTTTCCCTTAATAAAAGCAGCACCAATATTCTTGGGCTTTTTGAAGCCGGCCCCATTTTTTCTCTGTCTAGCTATCTAGATCCACCTTTTGTCAAACATAACCTACGTTGAGTTTAACATTAGGAAAAATTATCCAATACGGATGGAATATTATACTGTCCCATTATTCTTCGTTAGGGATTTCAGAAACAAATTGATAGTTTGCATTTGATGAGTGGTGGAGTATTATTTGAACACCACCAAATAATATCTTCTAATCCTAACATTTTCTTTCTCCCTCTAGAATAGTCACATGTTTACACGTTTATGTACATGTCCATATATACACGTACATAAATATGTGCCGATCATATATAGCTAAACTTTTAAACAAGTATGACTATTGTTGCACAAATTTGATTTTAAAAAAAATACATATTTTAAAACTTACTCGCTGAGATCTTTCAAATAAAATTCATTTTGAATGTGAAATTATATGTGCATAAAAAAAATTAATTTATAGCCCTGAAGAATTCACACTTCTCAAATGCAGAATTCACACCCCCTCTAAACAATTAATTTTCCAAATACACAATTCACAAACCTAAAATACAGAATTAGCACCCTCCCATAATGTTCAACTCACACCCTTGTTATAAGCAATTCATACCCATACAAAACAATTCACATCTCATATATCACATAATTTACACCCCACTATAAGAGACATCCCCTTAAAATTCATATTGTACACAATTCATGTAACGCCCCGAATTTTGGGTACGTTAAATAAAACATTTTATTGATAAAATCAAACGGAGTCTGACTCATTATTACATCAAAACTCCCACAAGAGTTCAATATTACAAAAGGGAGGGAAACTAGGGTTTCCTAACTACAGCTCCTCTTGCTTCTCCATCCTATCCAGCTCTTCGGCTCCGAACGCCTCCAAGGTGTACAACTCACCCTGTTAATCTACAAAATCTGACACATTATACCAGCGTCGCCACTGATATAATATGTCAGGGTCACCAAAGGTAACACCATGAGCTACGAAAGCTCAATAGAGTAACCTCATACCCGCTAACCCATAACTTACAAACAAACGATCATAGAAATCAAACTAATAACGATAACACATCCACATTCTCGATCTAACGTTGGTGTCCAAGTTTTCCCGTGTTTCTCCTACGCGACTCATCGTAGACATTGTCAATCATTTTCCATTTACAAAACAATCTTTCAAAATCATTTGCATTGGCTCCGTACCGTGGATAACCAAGCTACACGCACACCCAACCTCAGTTCCGCCGCTTCGGGTTCCCGAGTATCCGCACAATGGTTCCGCCGCTCCAGGTTCCCATCAGCACACAATTGCATTGGCTTCTCTCTGCGGATAACCAAGCCATACCTCACCATGATTCTGCCACTCCGGTTTCCCATGGGAACACACAATGGTTCTGCCGCTCCGGGTTCCCATTGGCACACACATCCCACATAATACCCTCGAAATGGTCATTACGTGATTTCAAAATATTTCCAACTGGGAAAAACACAACTTTCTTGTTAAACACACCATAGGTGCCATGTTTCTACTTTCTCGTTTCTCGTGTTTCGTTAGATGCAAAGACTTCTGCGGTAGGACTTTCCACATACGTAATCACAAATCATGCTTCATAACCTTGAAACCAAACTAGCAAGATCATCTAATTTTACATTATTTAGCATGCTCAAAACATAAGTTGATGAGTTCAACATACTCCCCATCCTTTTCATTAATTCAAAAGAACACCTTTCGAATATTTTCATCGATAGCAATAGATAACCTTATCATAAACTAAAATAACAAAAGTTATACTAGGGAGAATGTGTAGAGATTAATCTACCTTGATCCGAAACTAGTCGGGACTGAATAAGATAGTTGAAAAATTCTACGGGTGGTGAAACTCCAAATCTGGATTGAACTTCGGATGGCAGTAACTCAGTCAATCTTTGGCCGAATAGAGTCGTTCTTGGGTTGAAATCGAAGCTCAAGAAATCCTCTACAACTTTCGTGAAGGAAGTTGATCCTAGAAACTACTTTAGGTAGGAGAAAAACGGTGATAAAGGAAGAGACAGTAAGCTGTCTGGAAATGGAATCCGAGATTTTTACTGAACTTTGGATGACAATATCTTTGTCATTTCTTCACCTATTGGGGTGGTTCTTGGGTCTAACTTGAAGGTTTCGAAGTGCTCTACAACTTTCCCGAAGGAAGTTGGTTCTAAAAACGACCTTAAGTAGGAGAAAACTGAGGATTTTCGAAGGGGCAGTAGGCTGCCTGGAAAATCAGAAATGGTTTCTAGAGAGAAGGAAGAGCAAATACTTGAAAGTGTGAGTTGAAATGCTTGGAATGGCTTCCTATTTATAGGAAAACCTTGGCTCCTTCTCCTCTCTCTCTCTCTAAGTCTCACTTTGACACTTGTCAAAGAATCCTAGAAAGATCAAGGCCAATCCAAGGCTTGCATGGCTAGGATTTGATTCTTGCAAGACTTGGTGGGCAAGGAGAATATTTGTACATGATCTTGTGTTAAATAATTGTTAATGGTACAATAGAGGTTAGTCTTGACTAGGAAGAGTAACAACCAAGGATTTGGAAGAATAATGGAAGATCATGGAAGTACAACCAAATCCCTTCTTCTTTCTTCCTTCCTTCCTTCCTCTCTCTCTCTCTCCTCTCTCCCTCCTCCCTCTCGGCCTCTCTCTCTCTCTCTCTCCCTCTCTTTCGGCCTCTCTCTCCCTCTCTCCTCTCTTGCTTTCTCAAGGTACATACATATGTGTGTGTGTGTGTATATATATACATATATATATATATATATGCAAGTAAACAATTAAAATAGTAGTACTTTTAGTACCAAGAGATCTAAGGGCTAGAAAGACCAAGATTTTTCCTAATAAACTAATAATTAGGCACATGGTACTTAAGGCATTACTTTAACCTTCCTTGTACTAAAATAATATAACCATGGTACTAGTGTATCTAGGTAGTTCAAAACCCCATTAGAAAATAAATAAAAAGGTACTTAGAGAATCCTAGGGTTTAAAGGCTACTAATAAACTATTAGGTACTTTGTCACATGGTTTAAAGGAAAAAGACTAAATTAATCAACCCATGTACTTTGGTGAAAGACTAACTCTTTTACCCAATGGATAATAACCACCCTAATTTTTATTATCCAATGGATAATAGTTGCTAAGGAGATTATATATTAAAATAATCCAAAAAGTACTTTAAAGTAATTTAAAAGCCTATTTTTTTTTATAACTACTAGTACTTTGTTCAAATCTTCCATTGAATCCTTTTAATATAAACAATTGGGTTTCTATTATCCAATGGATAATAGTTCCCCTAACATTTGTTGTCCAATGGACAAAGAATATAACCAAAAATAGTTAAAAGAAAATGAATAATAAATCTTTAGTCTAGGGTTAAAAAGGTTCACATGGTCTAAGAGGGGCAAAACGGTCCAATTGCGGTAACTAGGTGACTTCCTAGTTTAGTTCCTCCAACCGGATGGTTGAAATCTAACTAGGTTTGCTAAATCGGACTAAAGTGTAAGAAATGAAATTTCAAGGGCTAAAATGTAATTTTGACAAACTACAAGAGTATTAAAATAAAATTCAAATATTTAACGAAATTTTCACTGACCAAAAATCAGGGCTGTTACAATTCAGACCCCTTGTTGTACACAAGTCATGCCCTATACAACAATTTACACCTCCTACTGTTATACCTAATGATAATGTCGATATACTATGTAATTCACGTTCATATACAACAATTCAACCCCTGCACAATTCACTTTCCAAAATACACAACTGCAAAGGATCCAATTACCATTCAAGAAGCCTAGCTTTCCAAGTAAGAATATCAAAACCTCTCAAACCAAAAGCGGTTAACGTGTGAGCTACACCATTTGCCGATCTTCGAATAAATAGAAAACTCACAAACCCGAAAACCAACTTTGCGCCGAATGTCTTGCGACTTCAATCTCTGTGGTACATTGTCTCTTATCCCTAGAATCTACATAGTTTGTGACGGGTCCTCTTCCACAATAATTAAATCCATTTCTAGCTTCGAAGCAAATAACAAAGCACCCCGACATGCCAAAGCTTCAGCGCAAAGAACAAATGACACTACCCCCAAATATATCGAGTGAGCCGCGATAAACTTTCCATTGTCATCCTGGATCACAACTCCAGCAACCGCCTTCGGTCGCTCATCTCGATTTGCCCACGCCCCAAAAAAATTGATCTTAACACGTCCATTGGTTGGACATGACCACCTGCTTTTCACAGTCACTGCAATCTATCCAAGCTGCATGTACTCAATTCTCCTCTACGCTCACACTTGCCTTGATAAATTCCTCCCCCTCCCTAATTGCCATATACACCGTCTGTTAAGGATCTGGACTTCCCCCATTGAACAACACCTCATTCCTACACTTCTATATTCTCCATAACATCATTGGTATCAGAGTCAGCATAGCATCTCCTCCCTCCCTTTCCTTAGATCGATCAATCATGCAATCAAATAAAGCAAGAATAGATGAACTCTCAAATATATATGGAATGCACGCCCAATCGGTGACATCCTCCACATGGATAGAGCAAACGGCAATCCAAAAAGAAATGGGAAAAAGTTTCACATTTGATATTATCCCTAGAGCAAATCTTGAGTTACTTTGCTCTTAAACAAATTATCCTATTGATGCACTTGAAAACAAAATGTTTCAACTTATTCGGTATTCGAAGAGACCAGTCTTTATTCCATACCTTTTTATCCTTATTCTTTATGCTGGACTCCCCTTGTTCCCTTCATATTCCACCACCTCGTTTTTGCATCACAAGAGCCAATTCGTACCCTGAATTAACTGTATAGATTTTATTGGCTGTGTGATGTCACACACCCAACGATCTTCAACATCAGAACACGATAAAGGTATAGCCTGCACCAGACTTACATCCTCTACCTGCAAGATTGATTGCACAACCTCTACTTTCTATTGGCATGTCACCAGATCAATCAAGTCACTAACTCGCATCTCCCTCCTCTCCTCTATACCCCAATTGGTGTTTATCTCCCCTTCTTTGGAATCCACGGATCGAATGCCTTGCCCACTCTCCACTTCATCCCATCCATAAGAACTTCTCTCCCTTCTAGAATGCTACGCCAAGTCCAGGATGGATTGATGCCCAGATTTGTTTCCAAGAAAGATGAGTGCAGGAAATATTTACCTTTCAGTAGTCTATGAATAAGAGTCCCTTCAATAGTCAGAATCCTCCACCCTTGTTTGGCTTCTAAAGCCAAATTGAAACTAGATATATCCTTAAATCCAAGTCTTCCACCCTGACTTCTTCTCGCACAGTTTGTCCCAAGCCATCCAATGTATCTTCCTTTTATCCTCTCCACCTCCCCACCAAAAGGTAGCCATAGCCTTTGTGATTTCTGAACATAACCCTTTTGGAAGCCAAACACAAGACTTTACGTAAGTCAAAGTAGCCATAGCCACCGACTTAAGCATAGCCTCTTGTCCCACATGATTAATGAACCCTGAATCCTACCCATCAATCCTTGCCGTGAGTCAATCTTTAACATAAGAGAAAAAACTCTCCTCTTTAAGCGCCCAATATCGACCTGTAAAACTCTATCCTGAGTTTTTTATTTATTTATCTAAATGACCAATATTTTAAAACATTTTTGAGAAATATACCACATTTAAAATGTATTTTAAAAATAGCCTAGCTTCCCTTTTACACAAAAAAATGTATGGATCTCAAAACCCTAGCTCCCCTTTTACACAACTGAATATCAACCTAATTGTTTTTCATTGCTTGATTTCATTGTTTGCCATTCACTTGAAGGTACACTTTAGTTGATCCTATGATTTGAAGATCAAAACCTCCTCACCTAAGGGAAACTATGTTCGAATTTTCCGTTTAATATTTCTTGAAAATTTGCTTCATTTCGATGTTCCCATCATTTTCATTGCACATCTTTTTGTTTTCTTTTAGGTGGTCATGAAAGCAAAAGAAAATAGTAGTATTGTAGAAAATGATGTTATTCCATTTTTCAATTGCTATTTTATTTGATTCAGTGTTTCCCCTAAACACAAATGCTCCTTGAAGTGGTTCATTTTCGTGCTCCCAAGAACTTTGGTGTGTGCTTACTCTATTTTTATTCGGTTTTTTGTTCTCTTCTAAAATGCTGATAACTTTGAGAGTTGAGTTGTTTTCAAATCACATATCAACTTTTACTAATAACTATTTCAGGTGTTTGATTACCTCCCTATGGTCGCACTAAACCTATGAAAAAAAGGAAAAGTAGTGCAAAAGTAGTCACACGTTTATTTTTAATGGCTAAATAGGATTGTATGATATTATACTTTGCCCAAAAAAATATGCCTCACATATTTGTAGTTCATTTTCTCAATACTGAATCATGCTTTCCTCTTCCGACTATAAATGGGTTTTTTGCACAAGTATTTTATTGTATTAAAGAACATGAAGGAAAATGTATGTTCCTATCTTTTTTGTAGTTTAGTTACTCCTTATTTCGAAATTGAAGCAGGTGAACTTATTCATGTTATCTTTTGTGTTAATTTTCTTTTTCTTTTCTCCATCTTCATTATTTTTCACTTCTCTTTTTCTTATTTATTGGAGTTATGGTTGTGTTAAGTTTCTAGTTACTTGATCGAAACACCCTCATTTGCTTCTTCATGTGTGTGTGCGCGCGATTGCATTTTCCTTGTGTGTGTGTGTTCTCACATTTTAAGATGCCTTTAGACGTCTAGGTGCATTGACTTAATTTTGATTGATTGGCGCAGACCGCAGAGGACGAGAGGCCTAATTAACACTCACAAGCCAAGTTTCCAAGGAATAATCTTGAAGAAAGCATGACAGAAGAGGGTGGGGTTTTTTGTTTGGTTACAGAATTCATACCTAGCAAAGGCGGCCAACAATTTTGTCGCTAAAACTTCAAGTGAGAGCCCATCTACGAGGCCTAGGAATTCACCAACTTCAAGGGCAATGATGAGCTTATATGTGTATGGGGTTCTATGTATATCTCAATCACTGTTTTTTCTCCATAGAAGGACTAATGTTTTGCAAAGAAGATTGGTGTTCACTTTTCTTATGTACGACAACAATTGCACTCTTCAATATCTCATTTTATTGTCTTTTTTTACTCGTATACGTATCAGTAGACATTCCTTCTTTTCAATGGTTAACTAATGAATAATTTATTAAAAGATACTTACTAACATTAGATAGTTTTGATCCCATTGGGAGTTATCTTTTAAATTTGTAAATGCAATATTTTTTGAAACACATATTTGGGTAGAAGTGTAGTTTAATTTGTTGGTTGGAGAGGCCAATGTAAGGATGGATAAGTTTAAGCTGGGTTTGGATTGCATGTGTTACATCGTGTCTTTAGGCGCAGGGTATTACTAGCATCGAAGAATGGGGATTGGAGTGAATCTACAAGGGAGTACTTTGAATGTTCTTGAGCCTCTCAGGAAAGAAAATAACAAGGATTTTCATATGCTTTTTGATCGTTTTATTCTGCTATTTTTTTCGTTTGTTTCGTTTTGTTTTGTTTTTAGACGAATGGAATTGTGTTTGGAATTCAATTGAAAATCTCCTTTGATTCTACATTTCTATTATTTGCAATTACTCTTATTTGGTTCATGAGCTATATAAAATTAGATTCATTTGTTCTGTAAATTTTAATATTTTTCGTAAATACAAGTACCTTAATTGACTATATAAACTCTTGAACCTTATTTGAAAAAAAGACTTCTTAGAGAGACGTCTTCCTTGGCGGGGGAGGTTAATGGTAGAAAAGGGTAATTCATTTTAGTTGTGTTTGAACGTATTGCGTCATGCATTTTGGCAGGGGCAATTACTAGTAGCACTTACGTAACTGCGGTTTTGTGCAACATGGCCAATAATGGTTATAACGTGTGTTCAAAATGCGCAAATGACTATTTTTAAAGTACATTTTAAAATGTTATATTTCTTAAAAACATTCCAAAAAAGCAATCATTTCGACCAAAAACTCACCCTATCTCCACACAGATTTTTTGTGCATAGATCATGATGTGAAGCCCATTATGGGTCCCACACAAATAATCCAAGCAGTTCATTAAATTAAAATAGTTTTTTGAGGGCACTCTCAAAAAGATCAGCTCAATCTGATGCAAAGTGTTCGATCCAATCATTTAACTTTTTATTTTGATTATCAGATCCTAAAATCTGAATGAAAAGTTAAATATTTGAATCGAGTACCTATAAGTATCAGATTGATATGATTTTTTGCGAGGTACTTGAAAAAAAATATTTTAAATTTAATGAATGACTCAGATCATTTGTATAAGACCTGTAGGATGCAAGTGCATCCTACATAGTTATTTGTGCACCCTACATAGTAATTTGTGCATGATCTCTGCATAGAAAAATGGGAAATTTATATAAATGGTCCTCCTAATTTCATCTGAGTCTCATTTTTATCCTCCAAGTATCAATTACAACTCTTTTGACCTTCAAGTTTGGTTTTCATACCAAGTTGATTGTCACGCCCTCTATTTTCAAGATAATTATATAAAGCTTTTCAGAAATAAAATCTTCGCTTTACTTAGATAATACCCCAAAAGAGTTCAAGCTTCCATTAGTCCAACTTACAAATCCAACTTCAAGTTCAAGAAATTACATTATTGGCACTCCAACCCGAAAACTACTCAAGTACAAAGTATGAATAGGTTTTGTGATTACAAACATTTTACTCAAAAGAGGTTAAGAAAGTTAAGTTACAAATACATCTCTATCAAAAGAAATTCATTACAAAGATGACTAGGTAACTCTTGGAGATAGCTTTCAAAACATGATTCTTCATATCCAAGTACACATTGCATGCACGCTATTGCCCAACGTTTGAACCTAAAAATGATGAAGGGTTGAACTACACTAGCTCAGTAGAAAAATCTTCTACCAATTCTATATGCAAATATGAAGACAAGTGCAATGGAATGAAAGACATGGAGAATATGGTTCAATCGACAGACAGTGACACAATCAACCCTCAACTCTTTTTATGATAGTGCTTAGCTCCAAACCTCGCCTTCAAATAAGGTTGAGACACCCTAAGTGTAGGGCTAGGTCGTCGATAGCATAATAATTGAAAAGTCTGGGATTGTTTCCACAGAGAATCAAAATATAGCTAGTTTGGATTGTAGGTTTTCTACGGTGGATTTCAGCGTTTAAGACGGCCAACTTGGTTTTGCTTTAAAAGTGAAAACTAAGGAAAAGACTAGAAATGAGCTTAATAAACTTAAAAGAGGCAAGTCTAGGGATCATCCATCCCTTGACAAAGGCCGCTACCGGTTCTTGATTATAACTCAAGCGAGAGTCACGACCGCGTGCTTACTCTCGGAAGATTTAACTTTAACGACTATGCTTATCAAGAGATGTGATTTACTGGAACTAAAACAACCTATTTTTGCTAATGCATCTAACATGTAGGAGGCCACGAGCTCTTAATGTCGCTTGCCAAGACCGCTTGACTAAACAACATATCAAGGAGTTAATACCCATCGCTTAGACCAAAATAGCTAGGTTAATTTAATTTTGAGAACCATGATTTTAAGCCCGAATGTTTGAGAAGCAAATAACCACCTAAGTTTTCGGGAAAGATTACCCCGAGACTTAACCAAGAAACTACTCACGCATAGCTAAAAGACTAGACATGATAAGAAAATGGAGCGAAAGATTTAACTGAAGAAAACGTAAATAAAGTTGATTTATGCAAAGATCCAAAGCGTAGCTACAACATTAATAAACGAGAAATTAATATAAGACAAATACTTACTAGAGTTTTTGAAGAAATTAGCTAAGAAAGCTTGAAAGGCAACAATGGAGTTCTCTAGGAAAGCAAGAAAGACTAAGGCCTAAAAAAGACTAGAAAATGGCCATGGTTTCCATTTATGGCATATAAGCCTATTTATAGGGAACTAAAGTTAAGTTACAAAGGACCAAAAAGTCCCCAAAATATTCCAAAAATATTTCATAAGCGAAAACTTTCCATAAATGGAAGGTTGAAAAAGATAACAAAAATCTGCAGATTTTCCCATACTGTACTGGTACTGGAAATGCCTCAGTACCGGTACAAGGCTTTTAAACGGCTGGAAAAAATAAACTTTGGACACCCTGTACCGGTACTGGGAGTTGGCCAGTACCGGTACACGCTTGACAAATTTTTGGGCAAACTTTGCAGGCTCGCTCCGGATACTCCCGAACTCAGATTTGGGTGTTCTTTGGACCGTTGGAAAGGTTGTCGAGTCTACTTTCTAACCCAAGTGGTTTGGATTAAAAGTAGTTTGTACATCAAAAGTTATGACAATTCTATCCTCAACTGGTCGGAAGATGAATAGCTTTGGTAAAATCCTCACTTCTCCTTCAATTCCATTGACCCTTGGGCGACCCGAGCAACCTCCAAACCATCTCTCGAGCACCACAACGAGGTAACACGTAGCCTTGAGTAATTGGTTGCACGCAGAGCATTCCTTAGCGTTCAAACGCGTCTTATTTATTCGAATTACCTGAAATACACAAAACCTACCTTATGTGCAATATCACATAAAAATGACAACATATATGTACAAACACAACATATTAGAGGAGTTAAAAACCAAGAATATGCATTATTGGGTGCTTATCAGATAGCATGATTGGTACGTTCTATGAAGTCAAGCAATGTCCAAGATGACACGTAGATAAAGTGTTAAGATACAAGTAAGTCGACATTCATTTTGATTCAATCCATTGTATGTCACAATCTCAAGTAAGCATACAGTTCAAAATACGACATGTACTACCAATGTCAACTACACCACACTCCATCTCACGTCACATTCGACTATATTTCCACCCCTTGCGTTACAGCATAAACACTTTCAGTGTTACTGTATTTTAACCCTCTGCGTTACAGTGAACTCCATCCACTTGGGTGACCGTATTGCCACCCCTTGCGTTACGAGACCCACTTGAGTCTTCGTATTACCACCCCTTGCGTTACAGGACTCCCCAATTCCAATCCCCAACTCACACACGCACACACACGTGCGCATACACACACACACACACACTCAATCAATATGCAAGCGAACAACATTTCTATGTTCACATTCTTACACTTATCACCACACAATACGATACCAATGTTGTAAACATGCCACATTTATCCACCACATACGATCAAGCACACAAGAGACATTTCACTATGGTTTTAATCAAGTAACCTTCTATTCTTTCTTTAATAATGAGAGTCCAATGGAATGAGAATGACTTATGTTAACCAACGAAATTCAAATAACCATGCTTGAAATAGGTTAGAAGGTATCCAAAAGGGGTTAGAAGCGATCAGGGCTCAAAACAATCAAGATATTACAAAGTGGCTCAAAACTGTCTAGAGAGGATGGGGGTGGGGGATCGATCCCCAAACAACATAGAAAAATCTAGATAGCAAGGGGATCAATCCCCTTGCGCAAGAGGATTGATCGCCAAGCACTTCCAGCCACGATTTTTGTTGATTTTGACAAATTTTCGAGATACAAAGGGTGATGATCCAAGCTCGAATACTACACAAAATCAACATATTCACTCATAGAGATGGAG
Organism: Rhododendron kiyosumense; assembly: GCA_019656275.1. Classification (NCBI taxonomy): domain Eukaryota; kingdom Viridiplantae; phylum Streptophyta; class Magnoliopsida; order Ericales; family Ericaceae; genus Rhododendron; species Rhododendron kiyosumense. The sequence continues at coordinate 531,067 of BPLS01000286.1, read as the reverse complement.
AAGAAGTCCCTACCTCAAGCAAAGACCAAAAAGTCCACGTGATTCAAGCAAGCCCTAGCTCTTCGAACTCCAAAATCGACCAAGATCTTTCCTTCGAGCTCGAACCAACAAAACCCAAGTTTAAGAACGTGATTGTAAGGATGAATGGAGGTGGATCTTGTGGGTGTTTGGGTGAGCTTTCAAGTGAGAGAGGTAGAGAGAGAGAAGAGAGACGGTAGAGAGAAGAGAGAGAGCCGTGAGATGAGAGAGATATAGGTGGAGATATATTATCCCCCCCCGCCCCCCCCAAATTATATACTAGCACATGCAAATTACACAACCACTCCCTCAACTAACAATTCCATTACTTGAGACCCCAAATCTTAGAACAACAACATTATTCATATTCTCCTCAATTTCTATCATTCATATAACCTTCCAATAATTAAAATTTATACGGGTCTTTACATTGATCCAATTGATAACGTCTGTCAATAAAATTGGGATGAACTACCACATCCAAACTGCCATCAATTTGATTTTTTCAGTTCAGTTTGGCTGACAGAAGTTATCAATTTGACCAATTTGATACGAAAACTAAATTTAAAGGTCAAAAGAGTTGCAATTGATATTTGGAGGACGAAAATAAGACTATAGTGAAATTAGAATTATTACTTCTATAATTTTCCTAGAAAATTTGTGTCAATGGCAAAGCTGTATCCCTCCCTCCCTCCTCTTCCTCCACCCTAAAACCACATTCCCGATGGGGGCTTTGGACGACGACATAGAGAGCGTCCTCTATTCCTCCGAAGAAATCTCAAGGCGAGTCTCGGAGCTCGCTTCTCAGATCACCGCTGATTTGGATAATGACAACACCAACAATACAGCGTCGTCTCCGCCTGTGGTCGTGGTCGGCGTCGCCACCGGGGCGTTTCTGTTCCTTGCCGACCTTGTCAGGAACATCAAATTTCCCATCACCGTCGACTTCATTCGAGCCGAATCTTATGGCTCCGGAACTGTGTCCAGCGGTGATCCTAGGATTTCATCCGATTTGAAGATGGATATTCTCGGGAAGCACGTCATTCTGGTATTTTTCGTCATATAATCTATTTGCTTCTAAATTGTTTGATACATCGATTTATTTGGATAGTCGTTGTTACTGTGATTCGTTTTGTTTGGTATTCGGCAAAAGTCCGGTAATATTATTTGTACTCTGTTTTGTGGGGTTCATCTGTGAATATTTAAGAGCAATTCCAAGGGAGGTATCAATTTTCTATACCAGAACTCGTCAAACTTGAACTTCTTAAACTACTTAGTTGATGATGTGACGATTTGAAGAGTGAGAAATCACTATTATTCAAGTCTGAAGAGTGAGAGAGCTACTCCAAAATAATGTAGTAGCAAGTTTACTACATCCCTTGGAACGCCTTTTGCTGACATGGCATACAAATTTGGTTTGCTTTTGGTTTTTTGCTACCTTCTTTGGAGATGCTCTAAGGTTTTGGTGGAGTTCCTGTTGCTGGGGTCATCCACAACCGCAAACCTAAATAAAATTTCATGAGTTTTATAACGAAAATAACTTTTGTAGCTTGTTTGGTTCAATTGCTTTTTTTTAATCATCGTTTTGTCTCATTTTTTAAGAAATATTGCTTTTTTTAGCCAAGAAACTATTTGTTTGGCTGGCTGGCTCCAGACACTGAGCACCACTATTTTACTGTTTTGATGTTTTTTTCCCCCCAAGGTTAACTTTACTAGAAAAGCTACAAACGACTGTGATTGAATAAATAGATCATAGGAAAGAACTTGAACCCTTTGCAATATTGATGAGTGTTAGAAAGAAATTATTGTGCAATTCCGCTCATGTTCTACTATCATATGAGGTATTTATTGGTGTGAAATATAGAGCAATAAGATTATTACGGTATAATACTCATAAATTTAACCTCACAGCTTTCACACTCCGGTGTCTCTTCGGAAAATGATGATAAATATTGCAAGACAGTAAGGAAAAACAAATCAATTCACTGGAGATCACAGAACTCCACGACAAATGCAATGCTAAAAAATGGTCTTACACCCCCAGCTGCTGCTACTGGAAATCGTATCAACAAAGTTCTCTATCTATTCTGCAAGTTGGATGCTAGGTTGTCCAAATTACCGCATAGGGTCATGAGTTATGGGTCTTGGTGTTATAGTTGTATCTTTGTTTCCTATTTAGTGTGTGATATTATACCTCAGAAATATAAGTTACACTCCATGTACATGTATTTGGGATCGTGGCTCAGGTTGAGGACATTGTTGATACGGGGAACACTTTGTCTTGTCTCATTGCTCACTTGAAATCCAAAGGAGCGTCATCCATATCAGTTTGCACTTTTCTTGATAAACCGGCGAGACGGAAAGTTAATTTTGAGCTTGTTGGTGAAGGAAAGTATTATTGTGGCTTTGAGGTAATCTCTCTCTCATGTTTGGGGACCAATTTGTTTGCCTTTGTTAATCCCAATATATTGGCTTGATGCTGGTTCAGTATTCGTTTGACCTTTTGTTTCCTTAGCAAGTATAGTAATTGCTGAAATCACCTACTAGTACCATATTTGAATACCAAGGATATGAACTCTTACATTTCTTGACTAAAGAAGGAAAAGTACGATATATCAGCTATCTTATGGTTTGCTAGTCTTATGGTTTGATTTAGTTAGGCAATTTGGTAGTCACAAAAAACTGATGGTCGGCTAGGCTGTACAGATGCCTCCTCATGTTCATGTATTGTAAATGAATATATTGCATATCAGCCTACATGTCTATGACTTCACACGCGTAAGGTCCATGTGGCTTAGTCACTCCAAGTGGGTTTAAGGGAGTGCTGGAATTTAGTGTGTGCTATGTCTTGGACTTCATCATTATGAAGGTCAATTTTTGCCATCCCATCGGATAAGAAGTGTAATATTTATGTTTTCAATGTCATGGTGGTCAAACGGTATAACTTTACCGTTGTGATCATACCCTATATCTCATAACTTGTATACTGTGGTTACCCTTCAAGCATTGTTGCTTCATTAGTGCGATAGATGCACCACGTAGCACCAAAACCTTGGGTGAGAGGGTCACTTTCGGGGTCAGATAAGGAGGTTCCACATAGACACCACACTCCACGCAGGTCAAGCTGCCTTGGGTAGGTCCAATTGAAAGATAAAGCAGAGATGGATAGAAAGAGAGAAGCTGGGCTCTACTCGGGAACTTCCAAAGGACTGTGCCTCCGGCCTAGTAACAGTTCAAACTAGAAAAGTCTTTGAAAGCCTGAAGCTTCCAAAGAGATACGATGGTATTCATTAGAGGTGGCAATCTCAACCCATATTTTCCAACCCGCCCATATCTGCCCACTAATTGCCCAACCCAACCCGCTCAACCTATGTAATGGGTTGATATGGATTGAACCCATATTTACACGGGTTTAGGTGGGTAAAAAATGGGTTGGAATTAAAAGACCCAAATCTAGTCCAAAAAACACGGAAGTGCTGTTTACATCAAAAACACAAAAGTGCTGTTTCCACATCTGGTCCTAGGAAAAATTTCTGTGCCGATTTCTGCTGCCCCATTTTTTTTACTTTTCATAACTTATAGGTCTAGAAATTATTTCGGTATTTTTTTATTTATCGTAACTTTTTGTTTAGCTCTTCGTCGTAATCTTAGAGTTAATCGTTCATCTCGACGAGACGAATTGAATTTTGGCGAAATAATCCAAATGGATTATTTTTTGTCCTTTATTCAATTTTTTTTCACATTTGTTAGTTTTGCGTCGATCTTTTAACATCGAAACCCAATTTTTTAATAAAGACAAAAAGAAGCTGTTTATTTTTGTCTCTTTATTATAAAAATGGGTTTCAATCGTAATTTTTTACTTTTTCGATTCCTTTTGTCTTGATGAAGCAATAATCCACAAAAAACTAACAAATGCGATTAAAAAAAACAGGCTTGGACCAAAAAATTTTACTTTTCCGATTCCTCTCGTTGAATCGAACCAATAATCTACAAAAAATTGACGTGAAACTAACAAAAGTCCAAAAGGCAAACCTTTACAAACCACGTAAGTAGAGTGGAGTGCAGTTGGTATCTCTCTTATACTCTATGCACATGACCAGAATTCGTTCGATTCCCGTAAAAATTCATTCCCCCCAAGAGGTGCCAAACCTTTACAATGACACAGCCACACACTTTGAAAGGCAAAAAATATTCGCATTTGTTAATCATGCGTCAAACTTTTGTAACTTTTTTATTCGTTTCGTTGAGAGGAATAGAAAAAGTAAAAAATAATGATCAAAACTCAATTTTTTAAATAAAGATTAAATTAAGTTTTAAAAAAAAAAAAAAAGGAAACAGGTTGGGTCGGGCAGGTTTGGGTTTGACTTGACCAATATTTGACCCAACCTGATTCAACCCGTTCACTATTTGACCCATATTTGACCCATGACCCATTTCAACCCGCCCAAACTAGCTCATTTGCCACCTCTAGTATTCATGAATCTTCGACTGTTAGTTATGGCCACGTGATCACCTTCTATGTATAACATATAAATTGACGGCATTCTCGTTGAAGTCTTCACTTAAGCCACACACATTAGTTCTCTCTCTGGGCTCGAAGGCTTCACCTCTCCTGTCACTCTCTCGAGTGTTTGGTGCCTCGGACGAATATACTTCTGAACTGCGTCGTGGCGAATGCACTCTCAACAGCTATACTGCTTTATTTGGGCTAGGATGTAGGATTTGTATGTTTCTTATTAGTAGAGATCCAAAAGTTCTTTAAATTAGGTTTCCTTTCAAGTTAAATTATGTGTCATGGTATCATATTTTTGTTTGCAAAAGTTACCTTTTCTTTTCGTCTTTGCAGTGCCCGGATTATTTTGTTGTGGGCTATGGACTGGACTTAGCTGAATTATACAGGAATTTGCCTTATGTTGGGGTCTTGAAGCCTGAAATGTACAAGTGAATTCTGCTGTCGCTTCATATCTGTGAAATAAATGTTCATTTGGTTTAGGGTCCTATAGTCTTTATGGATGAACCTACTCATACCAATGATTACATCAGCTGTGAATTACCCACTGCAATTTGGGATTTCTTTCATTCTCCCTTCTTCTTTTTTGGTGTTTCTGTAACTGTCACATGGGACTGTCTTGTTTATTTTGGAGAATGTTACAGTTCTTCTGTCGAAGAATGAGGGATGGGATGTAATGGATCAATTGTAGTACTGCTATTATTATGGCACAATTTTGGCAGTATAAGCCTATTTTTCCTATGTTCAGGAAGGAAAATAAAAGGAAAACACCTATTTTTCCCAAGCTAGACTCTATAGAGCAGTTTTGATGTGCCTGGGCTCTGTCGTCACACTTTCATCGGTAGAACACATGTAATTAAATTTGCAGATATGGTTAAGCTAAACTAGAGAACAATTTACCATATTAAAAGTCAAGTTATGGTGGTGGTGTTGGCAGCAATAAAGAGGTGGTGATGGTGGCGGCCGTGCGCCAACACCACTCTTCCTATTCACCTTCGTACTATCTTCCTACAAAGATACACTGCATATAATCTATCTATCCATCAATCTATCTATCTATTGGAATGTTGTTGAAACCAAAAAGCTCTTGATCCTCAATTCTAAATTTCTAGAATTTAAAGTTTTTTTTTTTTTAAAAGAAGAGAAAACAGTGGGGAGAGGGGATCGCGGAAGAGAGTGACGGGGGGGGGAGAAGAATGAAGGTCCACGACGTATCTTGCTAATTAATACTTACTAAGGACATACTGACAACATTTGTTAATGTTGAAAATGTGGTACTCCAAATTCATTTTACACCACACACATCTTTTAGTGTATAGAATGAAACTTTTGCTAGCGTGCATCGAACAAGAGACAAAAAAATATTAGATTATAAAAAACTAATGTTAATTTTTTATACCATGCATTGAATGGGTACAATATTTGATTTTTTTGTTACAAACTAATTTGATTTAATTTTTTTGAAGTAATTTAATTTGATTTAATATTTCTTGCAATCTGAGTCGTCCATTGTTGAGCATGGATGGCACACGCACCCCAGATTCTTTTTCTATCAACTAGCGTCGTTCCCATTCGATGCACGGGACAAAATATTTGTGTGATTTCGCTACAAAAATATCGAGCTCATATAAAATTTGTTGCTTGTCCCGTGTATCGAACGGGAACGATGCTAGTTCAAGTAATTCAAAAGGGTTCCCTCTCTAAAATCATGAAATACAAACTCAACGGTAGTGTTCGGTTGCCATTTCATTTTAGTTTTAGTTTTGTTTTCTAATACTCCCTCCATCCTATTTTTATTGTCCATTTTCGTTTTTCGTGCCGTTCTTTCAACGTTTATATCTTCAATTATGAATCTCCAAAAATATGCAATATGGATCTTATTTGATAGTTCTCGATTAGATCTATAATACTAAATTTTCAAAATTATGGAAAACATTGTAGATTGGGAGAGATAAGCGTTGAAAGAACGACACGAAAAAAGAAAATAGACAATAAAAATGGGACAGAGGGAGTAATTACTTAACTTCTTTATCTAATTATTACCCTAATTTTTCAATTATTACTTTTTCATATCTCTCCAATTATTACATCTCTCTTCAATTATTATCCTTTTTTTTTCTCTATCCATTACCAAAATTAAACTAAACTCTCAATCAAACAAAGCCGCGTTTCTACCACACTAATAGACTATTTTTTAAAAATGGTGACTCACGGATTTGGATTGAATTTATAGATATTCGATCCAATCCGAACAACGAGCAACACTAGTTTAGATTATTTGCATGAGACCAAAAAAATGAGCTCGAAAAGCCGTTGTACTTTTTCAAATACCTCAAAACTTTGGCAGCCTTAGGGGTTGTTCGGAAAAATAAGCCACTTTGGCTTATTTTTTGTCCTTGTTCAAAAATTTTTCGCATCACTTGGCTTATTGTCAATTTTTTGGGGATTATTGCATCCTCAAGACAAGAGGAATCTAAAAAGTAAAATTTTTTGACCGAAATCCAATTTTTTTTGAATAAAGACGAAACAAGTGGCTTATTGGTTTATTTTTGTTTTTTTTGGGTTTGTTTGGCTCAATTTTGGCGGGAAAGCCAATGAATTATTTAGGAGAACAAGCCCTTATTACCTAATAATATATGCCTTCCCCTGTATAAAATGGAAATAATGATAGCATACACGGAATACAGGACGGAAAAACACGAATGTGATCATTTCTTTATATCGAATGTGCTAGTAATCTCCCAGTAAGTGATGCTGTGGTGACGGTTCGTTCTTCATGACGGTAGCTATGGCTCGAACCAGACATTCTATTGGCGAATAGAGAGTCTCTATGGTTACGCCCAAGGAAAGTTGTTAGTCGCCACCTTCCCCCTTTAGATTATAAAAAAAAATAAAAAATCTACCAGTACTTTTTTTTTTTGTTTTTTTTGAACTGTAAAAGAAAATGTACTACTACTAATCTCCCAGTACAAATGTTCTGTCAAAAATCCCTCCGCTCCGCACCACCGTTTTCTGCAAGAAAATCGAAGAAACTGCAAAAATGGGTTGTGGTGGAAGAACGCTCCTTAGCCTCTCTCTGTCCTCTTCTACCTCCTCAACCCGCTTCTCTTTCTCTTTCCTCTCCCGTTTCCCACTCTCCAATTTCCCATATCCGCCACCACCACTACTACCCAGCGCCGCCCTCGTTTTTAGGCCCCTATGCTCCGCCACCGCCGCCACAACAGAGGAAGCACTGCAACCCCTAAAGCACTCAATCCTCCTCGAGAGGCTTCGAAACAGACACCTCAAGGACTCCTCCTCCGAAAAAACCCGACCGACGCAGCGGCCTTTGGCGCCTGGGGATGATGATGGGTCCGCGACGAAGAAGAATACTAATAATAATAAGAAGAAGAAAAGTGAGGTTGAGGTTTTGGCTTCGAGTTTCGAGGAGCTAGGGTTGACTGAGGAGACGATGGGGGCTTTGGAGGAAATGGGTATCTCGGCTCCTACTGAGATTCAGAGTATTGGGATACCTTGTGTGCTGAAAGGGAAGAGTGTGGTGTTGGGTTCTCACACTGGCTCTGGAAAGACCCTTGCTTACATGTTGCCTCTTGCTCAGGTTTCATTTTGCAAACTTTCCTTCCTTCACTCTATTTGCTCTCTTCTACTGGGTTTTGCCACTACGATGGTGTTGAAAATTAAAAAACAAAATACTCCATCCGTCCCGATTTATTTGTCTCTCGTGTTTTGTTTTAAATTGATAGAAATTGCGTACATCTTTTAATTGAGGGTGAGTTCCCCTATGGGCTAAGGGCCTAGAGGTAGCTCCTTTAGCTGTAAAAAAACATGGATGTCTAGGTCATTCTCCTTTTATACATCAACTTTTGGTGCTAAAGGGGATTGTTTTTGGAAACAAAGTGGCTAATGTCAATAAAGTAAGCCCGGGTTATTTTGGGAAACTCACCCTGATAATATTTTCATATGCAATGTGGGAGTCTTGATAGATCATAATTAGTTTTATTAAACAAAGTTTAAAAGAAATAAGCAATTTGAAAGTGGCATGAACTACCAAAAAGGACTAACAAATTGGGACAGATGAACTGATGAAGTATTATTTTGGGGTGGGGAGTGATAGAAAATAGAGACACAGAGACGGAAAATACTGATATTATTTCTGAATGAATTACAATGAGGTGAGTACACCTTTAAATAGTGTAAAGCTACACCTAAGAAAGGAAGATTACAAGATTTGATTACGATATGATTACCCTATGATTATGCTATGATTTGATTACGGTACATGTCCTAAAATAGCATATTACAAGAAGATACAAAATATATATTCACACACCCCCCTCCCCTCCCCTCAAACTCAGAGAGCACCGAGAGTTTGTCAAGGAGAAAGCGGAAACGAGCAGCGGTATGAGTCTTCATGAAGAAATCAGCCAGCTGCAATGTGGAGGAGACGAAGGGTAAAGCAATGGTGCCAGACTGGAGATGCTGGCGTATAAAATGACAATCAATCTCAATGTGCTTCGTGCGCTCATGGAATACCAAGTTGTGGGCAAGCTGAATAGCACTCTTATTGTCGCAGTAAAGAGGTGTAAGAGTAGTAACAGAGACCTCCATATCGGAAATAAGCCAGCGAAGCTAGATGATTTTAGAGGTAGCATGGGCCATGACACGATATTCAGCTTCCGCAGTAGAGCGAGCAACAACAGATTGCTTTTTGCTTTTCCAGGAGATAAGAGAATCGCCTAGAAAAACACAGAGGCCAGAGGTAGATTTGCGGTCATTGACATCACCTGCCCAGTTAGCATAAGCATAAGTATGGAGGGTTAAGCTTGATAATCAGAAGGCACTGATGAAGGGTACCACAAAGATAACGGAGAATACGTAAGAGGGCAGCCCAATGCGTAGTCCGAGGAGCAGAGACAAACTGACTAACAATGTGAACTGCATAAGAAATATCTGGCCGAGGAACCGTAAGATAAACCAAGTAGCCCACAAATTCGCGATATTCCGTAGGATCCTCAAGGGGGACACCATCAGAGGCAAAGAACTTGGCATGAAGTTCAAGGGGAGTATCAACAGTCTTTGTATCCGTGAGACGAGCACGATGAAGGATATCAGTAACATATTTGGACTGTCCCAAAAGATACCCTTGAGGAGAGGAAGCAACTTCAATACCAAGGAAATAACATAGCGGGCCCAAGTCTTTCATTTCGAACTCACGGAAGAGATGAAACCAACTCCAGAAAAGAAACCAACTCCCAAGTCTGATTGTGAGCAAGAGCAGTAAGTTCAGCTTGCATGGCATCCACCCAATTGGGATCATTGCAAGCTTCTTTATAGGACCAAGGCTCAAAATAAGTGTGAATGCGGGAAATGAATGATTGATAAAAGGATGAGAAACAGGTATTAGTAAAGCCATATTTTACCGGTGGTTGACGATTGTTGCGGATGGGATACCGGTGGGCAGGCGGATCAATATCCGTGGAGGCAGATTGGGGAGTAGCTGTAGAAGTTGGACGACGGATGTAGACCTAAGTGATCGGAGCACGGCGAGGTGATGCGGAGGGGGCTGTAGAAATATCAGATACCTGAAGAGTGGAGGTGTACTCTTCGGGATGCACATCCATATCTATAGGAAAGGGGTCAATATGGATCAATTCTTCTTTGGCTACAGGAGCAGTGTGAGGAGGAAGAGTAAAATAGGGAAGACGCTCTAAGAAGACAACATGCCTTGAAACATAAAGCTTTTTGGTCAGAGGATCATAACACCGATACCCTTTTTGATTAATGCCATACCCCAAAAAAACACCTAAGACACAGCGGGCGTTGAGCTTAGTGCGGTCTTTCTTGGGGAGAAGAACAAAACAGATAGAACCAAACACTCGAAGAAGAGAGTAATTAGGAACCTGACCATAAAGCCGCTCATAAGGAGAGCTACCAAAGAGAAGAGGGGTGGGCATCCGATTCAGGACATAGGCTGTAGTGATAACAACTTCTCCCCAATAACAGGATGGGACGAAGGAAAACAGGAGTAGAGACTGAGTAGTATTAAGAAGGTGATGATGTTTTCTTTCAGCTCTACCATTTTGGGCAGGAGTGTCAGTGCAAGACGATTGGTGGATAGTCCCAAGCGAATTTAGGTATTTATGAAACTCTAAGAGTGAATATTCCCCACCCAAGTCAGGCCGAAGAATTTTAACCGATGTAGAAAACTGATTTTGAACCATGGCATGGAAATTCTTATAAATCATAAAGAACTCAAATTTGTGTGTCATTAAGTAAACCCAAGTATACAGACTAAAGTCATCCACAAAAGAGACATAATAGATAAAACCACCTTTAGTAGCAACCGGAGAAGGGCCCCATAAATCAGTGTGAACAAGCTGAAAAGGCGAAGTAGAAACATAAGTACTTTTATTAAAAGGTAAAGCTGACATTTTTGCAAACTTACAACCACTGCATTATGAAATATCACTATCTGAAATATGACCCAAATTACCTTACTTAACTAAAAGTTTTAGACGTTCACTAGACAGATGTCCTAATCTAGAATGCCAAAGATAAAATGGAGATGACTTATGATCTAAACAAAAAGATGACGCAGTAGTGGAAGAATGTTTTATTGGGAGATGTAAGTGCTCCAAAAGATAGAGATCACCAACTCTACGGCCTGCCCCAATCTGCTTCTTGGAATCTCGATCCTGTACAACACAACCAGAAGAAGAGAAAACAACATCAAAATCAGAGTCAGATAATTGGCTGATTGAAAGTAGGCTCAAAGACAACTGAGGAACATAAAAGATATTAGGAATAGATAGTGATGGTGCAGTAGAAGATAGAATGGAACCAATAGAAGCAACATGCTAGGGAGAACCATTGGCTGTGGCAATACTAATAGGAAAAACAGGTGGCACACAATTACTAAGAAGAGATAGATCGGGAGTCATATGGTGAGAAGAACCAGAATCAAAGATCCAAGTGGTGGGTTGGATACCTGAGGTGGGAGAACCACGCGAACCTGAGTGAGTGGTAATCATGGCAGAAGCTTGGGGGGAACCCCCTCGAATGGCTTCCATGTAAGCCTGATACTGCTGAAATTGCTCATAATCAAACTCTGGAGGTGCACTACTAGAGGCCGGTGTTGCCAGGGCTGCAGGAGGGCGAGAATACTGTTATGGTGCCCGAGACTGATGTGGGGCGGGAGAACTAGTCGACTGAGTAACATTTCGTCCCTTTGGCTTGGGACGGTTAGGGCATTGATGCTTCCAATGATCCTTCTGATGGCAATAGTTACACTCATCTTCAGGAATTTGAGGCCTTAGCTTGGCTGCAAATTGGACAGGATGAGATGCTGGAATGGGCGAGTGATGTGCCGGATACTGACCAAATGGAGTAGCAAAGACAGACTGTGAGGGAGGTGCAAGATTAGCCACTTTGAACCGCATTTCCTCAGCGATAAGCTCATGAACAGCACCATCTACTGAGGGCAATGGAGACCGATGCAAGATAGCCCTACGAAGAGGCTCATACTGAGTCCGAAGGGCCATGAGAAACTGAACAAGTCGTAGCTCCTCACGAAATCCGACATAACTATCAAGTAGCTGCAAATCTGAAGGTTCCATGAGAGCTAACTGATCCCAATATGTAGTCATTTCGCTATAAAACTCTTGAATCGATTTATTGTTTTGGGTGGTGTTCGGGATGGACATTTCAAGCTCATATCATTTAGCAAAATTTGATTCAAGATACAGAGCTTGTAGATAATCCCAAACTCTCTTTGCTGTGTTATATTTTGAAAAATTCATGCCAATACTTGGTTCTATGGAGTTGTGAAACCAATTCAAAATCTGTGTATTCCTTGTGTTCCATTTCCCCAAGGCAGTGGCATACCCTGGGTCTTTTGGATCAGAAGGAGGTAGTGTAGAACCGTCTACGTATCCCCACATTTCTTTACCAACAACAAAATTTTTCATCACATTAGCCCAATAGGAGTAGTTGTTACCGGTCAAACGAATACTAATAGCCTGATTTTTATCGCCAGACATGATGCTAACAGAGAAACGCAGTCAAAAACAAAAAAGAGAACAGAATACCGGAGTACCAATCTGCCTTAGACTAGTTCGTCGGAGCTGTAATAGAGGTCGCCGGAGCTGCTACAGTGTCGGCGAGTGCTGCTGGAGGTTGTTGGAGTGTGGGTAGGTCACCGGCGGTTGGAGAGGGATGGATGTTGACTGCTGTGGGTGTTTCTTGTGATTCGGGTTGCTGAAAAACAGAGAGAGAGGGATCGATAGTAGCTGATCGAGAGAGAGAGATCTGAGGATAGAAGGCAGATCGAAAAAAAACAGGGTTAGGGTTTTGGAACCTGCTCTGATACCATGATAGAAAACAGAGACATAGAGACGGAGTATTGCGGAAAATACTGATATTATTTTTGAATGAATTACAATGCGGTGAGTACACCTTTAAATAGAGTAAAGCTACACCTAAGAAAGGAAGATTACAAGATTTGATTACGATATGATTATCCTATGATTATGCTATGATTTGATTACGATATGATTACCCTATGATTATGCTATAATTTGATTATGATACATGTCCTAAAATAGCATATTATAAGAAGATACAGAATATATATTCACAGGGAGGAGTGCATGTATGGATCCATACGTCTGCAAATTATTCTTCATAGAAATTTTGAAGCTATCTTGATAATCAGGTATAGTCGTAGATGTATACATACGTGTATGGAGATTAATTTTCAAGATAAAAAAAAATCCATGTCCATGTATACCTAAAAAGCCTTGTTGAAGTTTTTTTTCTTCCATAGAAATTTTGAGCTATCTTGAAAATAAGGTATTTATGGCATGCAATTAGCTAAAGAAAATATGTGTAACACTCATACATCAATCCATCGCAGAATGATGGATATACCTGTAATCTGGCCCTTAAACATACCTTACTTTGAGATGAAAGCGTGGGGTATGATAGAAGGTGGTAATAACCTTGTACTTTCAAAATAAAACCATTGCTTACTTACGATACGGTGATGTACCTTTGTAAGCCAAAAATTGAATTGGCCATCTGTTTTGGTTTGCTTAGGTTACCAACTCTATCCAATCTATGGGGGAATCGAATTTTCGGCTTTGTGTTTGTCTTTTTTTTTTTGTTGGTTTGTGGCTTTTCATTAGTTGATAGTCAGGGTTCAGAAAGGTTAAACATTCTTGTGCTTATGATGGTAAAGAACCTTGTAATTTGTTGCTAGTATAGTTGTTGAGACGGGATGAGGCCTTATATGGCATGCTAATGAAGCCAAGACGTCCTCGAGCTGTTGTGCTATGCCCCACAAGGGAGCTTTCTGAACAGGTTGTGATTTACTTTCTTCAGATTTTGCATTGCTTTTAGTTTAATCCTTCTAGCCCTTAATTAGAATTAAGTGTTTGTACAGGTGTTCCGCGTGGCTAAGTCAATTAGTCATCATGCTCGATTCAGGACTACCATGGTAAGTGGCGGCACCCGTTTAAGACCCCAAGAAGATTCGTTGAACACCCCAATTGATATGGTTGTGGGGACCCCTGGTCGTGTTCTTCAACATATTGAGGAAGGGAATATGGTTTATGGCGACATCCAATACCTGGTGAGTTGGGGGGCCTCTTAATGTCGTCTTTCTTTAATTCTCTTTTTCCCCGTTTCATTAATTGACAGTGTCAGTCTTTTATAGGTGTTGGATGAAGCAGATACAATGTTTGATCGTGGCTTTGGGCCTGATATTCGTAAGTTTCTTGGCCCCTTAAAAAATCGTGCATCCAAATCTGATGATAAAGGATTCCAGACGGTTTTGGTCTCTGCAACTATGACAAAGGTACGCTAAATTGCCCTTTTATGTAACTACTTTAATGAATGATGTTCTAATAGTCAACTGGATCTATCACATTTCTTCTAAGTCTGTTTTGCGTAGATGTTAAATGTGCCAATTTTGGTTTCAAATGGTTTGTATATGATTCTAGTTGTGCTGCCACTTTTAATTTTGAGAGCATGCATGTCTTTTTTCCCTTTGTTTTGGACATTAGGTGATACCCCCTCTGTTCCATAGTGATAGTCCATTACAAAAAGTCGTGCAACTTTTTGGATAAAAAAATAAAGCACTTCTGCGCATAATTTTTATGCTTTTTTGTGCATATCCGACATCTCAGCAACCTGTCTTAAGGTTATCTATCCCAGCCTCTCTGTTGGTGAAATTTGTGTTGGAACCATATGGTACTGATCAGAGTACAACTCTGTTTTTGCTCAGTCTTAACCTTAAACGGTTACCAGCTGACAACTTGCTTTTACATGTTTTGTCTTTATGGATGTTGGATATAAGCTTACGTGATACTTGCTGAAAGTTTAGACATTAACTTGTGTGATTTTTTCCAGGCAGTGCAAAACCTGATTGATGACGAGTTTCAAGGAATTGAACATGTGCGAACTTCAACGTTGCATAAGAAGATAGCATCTGCTCGCCATGACTTCATAAAACTTTCAGCTTCTGAAAACAAGCTGGAGGCATTGCTACAGGTCTATTTCTCTTGAGCTTTGAAATTATCCTGCACTGATCACCAGAGATAAGGAAGTGGTAGTTTTGACTTCTGACATTCATAGCAGCGGACAGCAGTAATGGTTGAAGATTTATTGTGTTGTCTTTCTTTGTGTTTTACTCGTAGAAGTAAAAAAAAAAGTTTTCATAAGCGCCAAAAAATTAATATCTGTCTACTCTACAACTCACGGATTTGATCTTGTCCGGGCAGAGTTGTTCTTGTTGCATCTTATAGAGCATTATAAGTTACTAAGAGGCCAACCACCAATTTGATGCAACTGATTCAACATCGCATGTGTTGACTCTGCCTGGTTACATCTCCAAACATTACATCCAAATTCTTGGAAGGGACTGTGTTAATATGTCAAGTGACAGACATGGTATAATATTTATGCGTACATAGCATGCATAACTATTATTGGTGATTGCAAGATCAGGGAACAAGGGTCTCCTTCCCAAACATTACTTCAAACTGGCGAATTCTTGTTTTTACCTTTGGAGTCACGAAAATATTTGACAGGACTCGGGAGTGTTAGCCTAGGCCCTAGGTATTGTCAATGTTATGTTTGTTTGGAAACCCCAATGCTGTATAATTATGTAGAATTCAGTTGGTGTTACTTGCAAGTTGCAATAATTCCGATTTCTTAAGCTAAGCTCTCATTTCCACAATGTGATGATGTTAATACAGGTCCTCGAGCCAAGCTTAGCAAAGGGAAACAAAGTGATGGTGTTCTGCAACACATTGAATTCTAGTCGTGCTGTGGATCACTTTCTCGATGAAAATAAAATCTCTTCTGCTAATTACCATGGAGAGGTACCAGCAGAACAAAGGTGAGAGAGATAAGGTACTCTTGTTTATGTTATATGTGATGTCAGTATTTTCCAGATTGCATTGTTCCACCCGTTTAAAAACCCTTTGAGTGGATGGCTTCAATTTCTGGATGTCATGTAAAACCCCCAGATTTCTTTGGCTAACATTACATATTAAATCAGCCTGCAGGACAATAACGAGTTTAAGAAATGATGGGAAAAAAACTCGAGCCGAAAGACTTAAACAGTCTTCTTTTAACATTTATTAAACAATTGGATCTTTTCTAAAATAATGCACTCATAGTTTTGATATCTGATCATTTTTCACGGGAATGGTTTTCAAGAATTTGATGTCTTGCTCAAAATGGGTTCTTTTCCAATATACTCCCTCCGTTCCAAATTGAGAGTCCCTCTTGGGGATTCCAACTATTTTAGGGGACAGCAATGATTACACCTATATTACCTATAATTTCCACCATTACCCCTATATTTTACTTACTTATAACACTTATATTCAATTGTGAGAGACACTTTTGGAAAATCACCAAAATTTTCCTTCCATTTTTTGAAAAGGACTATCATTTTGGAACAACCCAAAAAGGAATAATGGACTCTCAAATTGGAACGGAGGGAGTATCTTCTAGAAACAAGCGTTGAAAACCGTTGACCAAGCAAGTTTTATGCGTTTTCCAACAAATGAAAATGAAAGCTATTCCAAACAGACCCTTAGCTTTTGAGGGATGAAACTAGAAAGCTCAATCTTTAGAAATGCTTCGTTATCTGAGCCCAACCGTGTAGGTATTTGTGTTTAGCAACAATGTTTTCTGTGGCCTTCGAAAGTGCTGTATTCTCCTGATGTAGGGTTGAAAACCTCCAAAAGTTTAAGAGTGATGATGGAGATTGCCCCACGTTGGTCTGCACAGACTTGGCTGCTAGGGGACTGGACTTGAATGTGGATCACGTTGTTATGTTTGATTATCCCTCAAATTCTGTAAGCATCATCTTTGACTACTTTGTCAGTTTTCTTTCTTGCATGCCAGTTTCCTTTTTTCCAGCATTTGAAAGTTTGTGCTTTTCTTCCCATCGACTCTTAGATTGACTACCTCCATCGGACTGGAAGAACTGCTCGAATGGGTGCTAAAGGTATTGACTCACTTCATCTTTTTTTGGCTTTGTTAAATGACAACGACAACAACGCGTTGTGGGTGGGGGAAGACCGGAGACACATTTAATCTCTGGCAATATATGCAAAAAGTTGTTCTCAGAAATTTTTACTACGGAAATAGAAGCCTTCCAATACTTTCTTTAATAACAAAGCGCAAAAGCAAAAGAAAAATGAAAAGAGAGAGGGATACTTGGAGATTGAACAATGGGGTTATAATCCATGGTTGAGTTAATTATTCACCTACTATAGTTTGGGCAAGAAGGGGATGAAATAATGGATTTGATCTCTTGGAACCCATCAGACATGTTTAAAAGTCTCTATACGTTTTAAAAAAAAGTGTTCTGTACCAAAACTCAATCTGGAAAAAATGTATTTTATGGCAAGAAAGTGCAGCTTGTTGACGACATGATCTGTTCTTTTGCTTTCGTGACTTGGTGGAGCAACTTGTTCTGATTACGTTTGGCTGTTAATTCTAATTTGGCTCCGTGAAATCATTTTCATTTGTAACAATTTTTTTATTTGTTTGTTTTATGTTCCAACAAATGTTCAGACTCCACTGAGTTGTTAAATCAAGATCCCTTCTTTGGACAGGTAAGGTGACAAGTTTAGTTACAAAGAAAGACTTGATGCTTGCCACCCGTATTGAGCAGGCAATAATGAAGAATGAGAGCTTGGAATCCCTAACTTTAGATAATGTAAGGAGGGATGTTGCCAGGTCCCAAATAACAGCAGAAAAGAACTCGAAATCCATGAATATTTCAAACCAGAAAAACAAGAGTAAATCTCCATCTCTGCTGAAACCATCAGGTTTCCGGGGGAAGTTTTCATCTTCCCAAAAGACCTCGGGTCCAAAATCTGGAAAAGCTTCTGCTTCATCCAAAACTACAGAGACTCCAATTAATATGTCCAAGTCACCAAAATTTTCAGCTGCAAGTAGTTCAAAAAGGGCTAGTTCCGGTGTGAAGAAAACAACGGACAGCAGAAAGTCTGGCGCTGTGAAATCAGCTGCAGGTAGTTCAAAAAGGGCTCCTTCTGGGGGGAAGAAAACAACTGTCAGGAGGAAGTCCGGTGCTTTGAAATCGAGAACATCAAAACTAAATGTTGTAGGGTTCAGGGGACGGAGTTTGTCGTTGTCGTCTAATGCAAGAGAGTCATTGAGATCTAAGTAATCGTCTTCCCAATTTTGGATCATGTACATTATTAAGATTGCATTTGAATACTTGTTTTACTTTTCGTGTGTTTCTTTTGTCCCTGTACTCTTGCTTCGAGAAATATGTTTATTCCAGTGAAACAGAAAATATCACTGATACCAAGTCTCGTGAGTTCTAAACTTAGGTTCATGATTATTGTCCTCTACTTTTCAAATGGGTTTCCAAACTTGGTTAGAGATTTTTGCCTTCAATTTTTTACTTTGGTACTTCCTCTTTTGTTCTTAGGCACATGTGAATTTACAACATAGCATCTCATTTGTTCTCTTTCTAACACGTGAAAAGGGCAATGTCATAATTTTGTATACATGGATACCAAAAATAAAAAAGAGTGAATACATCAACTGCCCTTGACCTTTTGATTTCAAGAACATTCCACTTTTCATCATCATTTGCAAGGAAGCGCGCGAGAAGCTTTGGTCTGAGAAACAATATTTCCTGTGGAATTGTATATGATGACGCCAGAGAAATCTGGGAGCTGGCACTTACCACCCATGAGTATGTTCTTCTGCCACACTGAAATTTCACCGCTAGGCACAATTCCTTCTCCGTTGCCGAACTGGAACCCATGAATCATCTCTTCGTTGTTGAGCTGTATTATGACTGGATCTCTGTCCTTGTAGTAGCCATGGCCAAAGCAGGCCTTCCATCGGAGCCACTTGCGAGAGTGAGAAGCGCACATGAAAAGTGCGAAGGCACAGAAAAGTAGAGTCATCGCAGCGTAGGTTGATTGCGGTATGCTCGAGAGCTGGTGAATAGGGAGAAGTGGACGACCCATTGGGAATTCCTCTAAAGGGTTCCATGTGTAGGAGTGAGTTTATGTAGGTAACTGGGGTGGTTGGGGGATTGGAGGATTTGTTAAGGTTTGGGCTGGGTCTGACTCATCATTCAAGTTAAAGTTGGGATGGGTTGTGGTTTTGGTGGTCCAGAACCTCCTCTACTAGCTAGGTGATAAAACAGGTAAAGTTAATTCTCTCATCCAAAATTTCCACGTACTTTGAGCTCAGCTGAAGCTACAAATAAGCGAAATAGGATAGAGTACAATAGTGAGTTTTTTTAGTTAGAAAAAATGTGTTCCAAATCCAAATCTAGTTTGTTTATAGTAGAGTATTTTTTTTTTCCCTTCTTTCTCCTCCAGTTCTTATGCAATAATAACAAGCTTTGAAACAATATTATAGCTCTCTTTATTTGTGCAACCAATTAATCAGGGATTTGGCCAAATATGAGTTAACTTGGAGTAGTTTAGCTTGTTTAACAACCCCAAAGGTATCATCAAATACATAAGGCCCGTTTGATAAACCGATTAGAGATTGGGATTGGATTCGTAAGGTGATGGAATTAGTAATACTGTGTTTGGTTTCCAAAATTGGTCCGGATTGGTAGCCCCATGGGATTAACAATCCGACCCATAGGGGGTATTAGCAATACCCCCTGAGACTTGGTATTCGTAGTCCAATCCTGACTCCTTCCCATTATCAATCCCTTCTCATTACCAATTTCTTCTATCAATCCAATCCCATCTCAAACAAACATGATATTAATAATCACATCATCTAATCCCATCCAAAAAAAACATACTCATTATTAATCCCATCTCATTAACAATCTCATCTCATTACCAATCCCAATTCTAATCCCATTTCCTTACGAATCCCATCCATCTATTACTGTTATCAAACGGGGCCGTCTCATGTGAATCGGTGAGATTTAGTCTACTTTATATGAGTGAACAAGACAAAAATGATAAGATGCGATACTTTCTCCCAACTATAGCCACACACACACTATATATATATATACGGGGCGGTTCCGGGGACACCTAAAAAAACACCTCATGGTTCCCGA
>BPLS01000286.1:479142-495941 GCA_019656275.1 Rhododendron kiyosumense | reverse complement strand
GGTTGGAAAGATTGGGTAAAGAATTTTTCCTGAAGATACTGTAAGAATAGGTTGCCTTTATTAGAAAGAGTTTTTTAGGAGGGAATTTTAATTTTGAGTAAGATTTTGAATTCCAAAATTATCCGCTTCTTTCCTTATGTGTATCTTTTGGTTAGGAGTACAAATTTGACTTTGTTTTTGTTTCCTATTTTGACGCCTAATTGACTGTTATCAAAAAGGAAATTTTGTACTCCATCACATTTACTCCATAATAATGAAGGGTAAAAGAAGAAATTCAAGTGTTCAAACATATAATAATTATATTCCCTCAAAACGTTCGAATCCCCAAAAAGGACCATTAAATCCCGACGGAGGGAGTACAACCCAACCTCATCTTTTCTGTACTTAAACAAATAACTAAGTACAAACCAACACAAATCTTTGAATTTCCAATTTTCCAAAATACCCTCCCTAACATAAACCCAATTTAACCTTTCCTCCTTCACTCTCATCTTCTGCAACAACCCACCATCAATCATCTCCTCTCCTTCCCATCACTCCATCTCCTCCACAGCCCCATCCTATCGTCAATGACGTTTGGGTCTTCCAACACCGCTAGCAAACTCTCTCTCTCTCTCTCTCTCTCTCTCTCTCTCTCTCTCTCTCTATATATATATATAAAATACACACACAGACCTTCCTATAAGGGCATCCGCGCTATGTTAAAGTGTGGAAGTCTCCTTTCCCGATCGAATTTTGATGATCCGAGTCTCTAAATGTATTCAGAATATGATTTTAAGGGTACCCGCGTGAAATCGGCAAAAAAAATGACCGAGAAGGGCTCCATCTGAGCAATTTTTTTAAACCGTTAAATGAAAACTGCCCGAATGAAGCCCTTCGCGATCTTTTTTTTTGCTAATTTCTCATGGGGACTCTTAAAATCATGTTTTGATCACATTGAATGGCTTGGATTATCGAAATTCCATCAATTGCTAATTTCTCATGGGGACTCTTAAAATCATGTTCTGATCACATTGAATGGCTTGGATTATCGAAATTCCATCAAAAAAGGGGAGGTCTGCACTTTGCTGAGTGTGGACTGTGTATATACACACAGTTCGTTTCAAATGAGGTGATCCTCATTTAGTTAAAATGCTGACCTCCCCATTTCTCTCCTTTCTCGAATGAATTTTGATGATCCGAGCCGCTCAATATAATCAAAATGTGATTTTAAGGGTTTATGCGATAAATTAGCAAAAAAACTAACTGAGAAGGGTTTCATCCAAATAGTTTTTTATTGAATGGTTCAAAAAAAAATTGCTCAAATCAAGCTCTTTCCGATCATTTTTTTTTTGGCCAATTTCTCTCTAGTATCTTTAAAATCATGTTCTGAATACATTGAGCGGCTCGGATCATTGAAATTCGATCGGAAAAGGAAAGTCCGTATTTTAAGAGGTCCTCATTTGAAACTTTCCCTATATATAGAGAGCGTTTCACATGAGGACCACCGCATTTTAGCTAAAATGCGGATTACTCAGCTGCCGTTGGATTGTATTTTGAATGGTCATGATTCGCGGATAATCTATTTGCGCGAATAGATATCTATTCGTGTGAATAGATTATCCAGGAATCCTGACCATTCCAAACAAAATCCAACGGCTAGAACGGTAGTCTACATTTTAGCTTAAAACAAGGTGATCCTTAGGAGAAACAAACCGTATGTGTGTGTGTGTATATATATATATATAATGGATGGAAGTCTTGGTTTTGCAATACCTTGAACTCAAAATCTAATGCTAAAATCTGATTGGCTTTCATTTTTGCTGTTTACGAGGGCTTTAAAAAAATGTAAACAAAAATAGGGTAATTTTAAGGAAAAATTGAGAGAAAACATTTTCGTTGTCTTGGATGTTCAGTTCCAAAATTGTGGAAACCAATCGAATTTTAAAATATCAAAATATGTACAACTTCCGGATTTTGGTTTTAAAATTCAAAAATATGTACAACTATCGGGATTCAAAATTTGAAATATTTTAGGGCTTTTGGGATTGTTTATCTAATAACGTCAAGACAACCTAATTGAACTCGAATTTTTTATGGGCTCCCCTTTGTACACTATTTTGGCTCCCAAACCACCATGTCCATGACACCAACTTCCTTGTCCACTACAATGGTGGTTGAAATGAATTTTGCTTCCATTGGTTGAGATTCAGTTATTAAAAAATTTTGAAATAGGACAAGTTTTTTTTGGGAGGGGAGAAACCTTCAATTGATTCCATTGCTCGAATTTTCATTTAGAGAGAGATGAGGAAGCAGAAGGAATAAAAGAGGAGAGTCATTTTTATTGTATTGTAGCGTCGGAAAGTGGTATGTAGGGTTTTAGCCTAGGAGGATTGAGAAAGGGTTATTGTGGAGGAGGGAGGAGGAGGAAGATGGGTTGTAGTGGGTTATGTTTAAAAGCTTGGGTATGCGGGTTTTATGTAGGAATTGTAGGAATAAAATAGTCATTACATATCCATGTAAAAAAAAAAAAAAGTAGTCATTACATGTCAGGACATTTTTGTCTTAAAACTTCATATAGTTTTTATGGGTTTTATTTGGCAAATAAGGGGGTTGCAAATAGAATTTTCCTTAGACCCCATTCCATTAACGCTTTTTTCTCTTTTTCTATTTTTTTTTGGTTTTGTCCTTATTCAAAAAAAATTTGCGTTTATTAGTTTTATGCATCACTTTTTATTTTTCCGACAAAAAAGTAAAAAATAAGGCGTAAAACTAACAAACGCGAAAAAAATTCAAATAAAGACAAAACCTAAAAAAGTCCTAAGGCTTTGTTTGGATGTTGGAGAAAATGAGAGAAAAGAAAGGAAAATTAAAATTTCTCCCTCCAATTGTTTGGATTGAAGAGAAGAGGAGGAAAAATAATGAATTCAAGTTTTATGAATAGTGAAATTTCCCTCCTATTTTTCCTCAATTTCCCTCTCATTTTCTTTCCCCCACTTTCCATTAGTTCCAAACAAAGCCTAAGAGTCCTAAAAATTCCTATTGGAACAAGGTTACTGTTAAGCTTTGGACAGCATGCATAAGGCCCTGTTTGGATGCTGGTTTTGGAGGCCAGATATGGAGCCGCCCAGATTTCATCTCATAGTCTCACTCATATTCAGCCTTTGGTTGCATTTTGGATGGTGGATTAACAACACTGTTGGGACTACAAATCCACCTCCAATAGTGTTTTGGGTGGATTTGCCAAGTGGAGCTTTACCCATGTCGTTAGCAAATCCGAGGGATTTGAGACTCTTTTACCCCTCCAAATTCACCCTCACTTACACACAGTATTTTACAAAGAAGAAGGGGAGAGAGAGATCTTACAGCCGAAAAAAAAATGGCTGAAGAATGACCGGCGGCAGAAGGGAGATGCTTGGGGGTCGGATCTGTGGACCATGGGTGGAGTTTCTGAAAATTTGAAGGGGAAGAGGTAGTGGCGGTGGTGGGGAGTGAAGTGAGAGGAAGAGGAAATGGTTTCTGGAAAGTCGAAGAGTAGTTCCCAAAATGGGTTTTTTTGGGAAATGGAAGGAACAGGTAGTGACAGTGGTGAGGAGTTGGTGGGGGGTTTTTAATTTTTTCGGAAAATATTAGTTTTTCTAATAAAAAAATGTTTACAACATTTGTATTCTAAAATGAGATTATTTTATCCTTAAATTAATGAAAAAATCAAGTTATTGTAATTAATTTGAAATAAAACCAATTTTGAGAATCAAAAATCATAATGGAGGTAATTCAGTCATTTGACATCTAATCACATCATATTCACCCTCTAAATTTTCTTGCTCAAAAAATCATTTAAATACCTTATTACAAATCCATCATTCTTAATATATTACCTCTTATTACATATCCACTCTCAAATCCATCCGAAATGCTATTGGTACAGACAATCTGTGCACAGATTGTGCACAGATTTTATTGTGGGGCCCATCACGAATCCCACACAAATGATCCGAGCTGTTCATTAAATGCAAAATATTTTTTCAAAAGTTCCTGTAAAAAATAAGTTCAATTCAATACCTATAGGTGCTTGATCTAATAATCTAACTTTTCATTACCCGAAAATCTGAATGAAAATTTAGATGATTGGATCGATCACTTATAAGTATTAGATTGAGCTGATTTTTTACAGGGACTATTGAAAAAATATTTTACATTTAATGAATGACTCGAATCATTTGTATGAAATCCATGGTAGGCCCCATCACAAAATCTGCGCACAAATTTCTGTACAGTAGCTGGACTCCAAATCCATCCTCATTGTATATCTATCAAAAATAAATCCTCCGTCCAAACGGACGGTAAGTTCGACGGCATCTCTGAAATACAGCATAACTTGCTGTGTTTTGATCACAGCAGGGGCCCCGATACCCATAAAATCACCAACCGATCGCCATTTTCCCTCTTTTTCCAAAATTGAGGGTTTCACTGGATAGTTTTCTCAGAATTGGGGGTTTTCACTTCATTGCGTACCTCCTCTCTGTTCTCTTCCCTGTGGTTTCTCTTTTGCCGTCAAACAAAATGCTTCCACGTTCAGCAATCTCCCTCTGCAAATCACTTTCCAGATACCCCTTTCAGCAATCTTCGATACCCAGTTCTTGTTTTATCTTGAGATCACTCTCAAACTCAGTTTCGCCTCCAAAACACATGAAAACCCACCACGATATTCTTCTTCGCCCAACAAGCTGCACTAACTATGCAACTACTACCCGGTTCAAGATTTTTGGGAATACGCCTAGGCAATATAGTAGTAGCGCTACTTACCCAAAAAAAAAATATAGTAGTAGCGTTGATACGAGCAAAGTGGTCGACGAGATCAATCTTAGGTTCGCGGAGGCAAGGGATGAGATAGAGACAGCTTTGGAATCCAAAGAGACTGTCTACTTCAATGAAGAAGCTGAGTGTGCTAGGGACGCGGTTAAAGAAGTTTTGGATATGTATGAGGGGTTGCTAGAAAAGTTGTCAGAGAAAGAAAGGGGCGTAATTCAGAGGTCTATGGGGCTCAAGATTGAGCAATTGAAGGCTGAACTTCAACAACTGAATGAGTAGCAAGGTAGGTTTGTTTTATTTTTTTTTTTATTTTTTTGGGGTTGTAATTCCATCGTAATTTGATTATGGATCATTGTTCTGTGAGGTAAGCTCATGGTTGAGGATGCAATTTTGTTGTTGTTTTAAGATAGTACATTGGCAATTAAATTTTTTTAATAATGTTTAATGTTGTTTTGGAACCTTTTATTTTCTATATTGAAAGATCTTTGCTCATGTTTTTATTGGAAATTGCAATCTCTAGTTGCATACTGTTTGAAAGATTCTTTCTTCTCATGATGTGGCACTTAGCTCTGTATAGCAACATCCCCATTGCATTTTTTTTTTTTGGGTAAGGTGAAATTTTATTAGAGAAGAAAACACAATACACCCATCAGGGGCATACCCCAAGCCAACAAACTATACAAATCAACACCAAAAACAAGCCTGAACTACCACATCATGAAACAGGACAAATAGTACACAACAAAAATTACAGACGGCCAAAAACTCTAAATGGGATATTCCACAAAGAACAGAGAGCTATGTTAGGACTTGACCTCTTAATTCTCCTCCAGGAACTCACACAAGCTCGGATAGCGGTTCGCACTTTGATTTCCAATAGCTGTACAGGAATCCCATAACCTTTGAAGATTCTGCTATTCCTTTCTCCCCAAACATGGTACAAAAGAGCTGCAAGAACAACCTTTGAAAACAAACAAGAAAACAGGGAACCCCTGTCAACTTGAATCATCCAGTCCATAATTTGAGGCAAACTAATAACAGGACATTGAGGCCTCAGGTCCTTTTGCAAGGCTTTCCAAAGTTGAGAAGAGAAAGGACACTAAAAAAAAAGGTGTTCATGGTTTTCTACATCCCCATTGCATTGGCCCAATAACCTTTTCTCTAGTGGTTATGATGTGGCACTTAGCTCTGTATAGCACATCATCGGGCTCTTACCAAATCCTAGAGATGGCCCCCTACCAACTATAACGAGCCACTAACGTGCTAAACCTTAGCCTAACCACGTGGCTCAAAAGGTTAACCTCAGTTTAATAGTAGCTGGTCGGCATTATCTTACATACCACCTATTTTTCCCTTGGAAGTCCCTATGTGGGACTTTACAGCACGTGAGCCTGCTTCTCTTTAGGATTTCTACATTCTCTTCTTTTTATCAAAGCAAGGTTGTTTTTGAAACTATTCATGGAAGTAATTTTGTTTGAAACTATTTATAAGAATTTCCATTGTTTTGGAGTTCCCGTGTTAAACCTGATAAATCTCCACAATTCTCATCTAGAACCTGGGATGTATAATGAGACCCCTTCTGACGTGTCTACTTCCACAGTGGGGAATGTGCCAGCATGCATGGTAGAGTTCTCTTGTGTTGGACATGAGAACCTTCTTGTCTTGGACCCGCAAAGTCATCCAGACTCAGTTGTGGCATGAGTAGTGGTCAGGACAAATGGTTAGGGTTCCTTAACTTTCCGTGTTTCACTTGAGATGGTTCAAGTTCTCATGACCTGAGCAGTGTTGGAGGGTCCGTAATTCAACCACCATTAATAGTACGAATCTTCTCAGAACACTCTGTTTTCTAATACTTGTGGTCCTATGGTGACTACAATGTTATTAAGGGTTCAGTGAGTTGAGTGCTCTGATAAGAATGCTGGTATGCATGACAATAGAATATTTAACCCCATGGTCTTCTCAGGTAGGACATGAGAACCTTACCATAACATCTCGATTAGAAGATGCCAAGTATACTAATTCCTGGCACAAGCGAATAGTATTTTGGGCCTCCCTGCACTTTGACATGAAATTTACCTTGACATCTCAGGTCAAACACGTGAAGTCTTCCAGAAACCCAAATTAGGGTTATTACTCTTTAAAAAATTGGAAGCCAAAAGAGAACTCTAAATATTATCCTCGTTGTCAGAAAACAAATGTGAACACATATTGAGACCTTGGATTTGTTTTGAAGCAGCAAACTAGGGTTTCTTGTTGAAAAACACAATATCCAAGGCATGTACTTATGAGTCCACCAACGGCTGCATACTTGAAGATGCGCCCACATTTGATTATGAATTCAACATTCATTAGATGTGGACTTCTTCCAGGGAGAACTTATTTCAAATTGGACACAATAACAATGTTGTTTTTAAATTTTAGTTTAGGATTTAAGTGGAATTTTTTTTTACATATTTTCATTATATATTTGCGCAAGTTGCCACCCAAAGCATGAACAAAAAGTGAGCAGTTAATATCGACATATGGGCATGTATGCAGTATTGTACAGTTTGTACGTTTAACATGTGAAAGTTCAGTAGGGGGGGTTGGTATCTAGAATATCATGTCATGGAAAGCATCTTTGTAGTGCGCAGGGATCATCTTTATACACTCAATACATCTCTTGTTTGGTGACCCATGAGCTATAAGAAATAGTAAACATGTTTAAAATCTGAATTTGTAGTAGGGTACAAAATTAAAAAGTTAGAGTTAATTCTAGGCCGGTCCTAATATTGGATTCCATAGCCCACCAAGTCCTGTGGCGTAAAATTGCAATGCTCACTAAGTCCTGTGGGTGTAATTTTACTTCTTTACCCCACTTTAAAAAGCAACAAATGAACACAGCCCATCATTTAGGATTTCAAATAAATGCAGCCCACCCCCCACCACGCCACGGCCACCACGGCCACCATGCCACCACCAAAACTGCCGCCGCCACCACCACAATGCCGCCACCACAATGACCACCACCACCACGCCACCCTCACCGCCCCCACCACCACCGCTGCCACCACCACAATGGCCACCACCGCCGCTACCGCCACCATCACGCCACCACGACAACCGCCGCCGCTGCCGCCACCACCACCACAATGCCGCCGCCAACACAATGACCACCACCATGCCATCGCCGCCACCACAATGCCGCCACCACCACCACCACCACCACCACCACCACCATAATGTGCCACCACAACCACCACCATCACTCCACCATCACCATTACGCCGCCACCACAAAAATAACCACCACACCGCCGCCGCCGCCGCCGCCACCACCACCGCGCCATCACGCCACCACCACAACCGCCGGCACCACCACCACAATGACCACCACCACGCCTCCCTCACCGCCCCCACCACTGCTGTCACCACCGCCACCATCATGGCCGCTGCCGCCGCCACCACAATGCCACCGCCACCACCATCACTCCACCACCACCACCACAACCGCCACCACAATGACCACCACCACATCGCCACCACCGCCGCTCCACCACCACCACCACCACAACGCCGCCTCCGCTACCACCACCACAACCACCACCATAATGCCGCCACCACAACCACCACCATCACTCCACCATCACCGCTACACCGCCACCACAAAAATCACCACCACGCCGTCGCCGCCGCCGCCACCACCACCACCTATGTAGCACCGACATTCCAAAAGTGTGCTATGTCCACGTATTGGATACGTGGACACGGCGGGGACACACCTAAATACGTATTGGACACGCCACGTGGCGTGTCCAATAATTTTTATTATTTTTTGATGGGGGACACGGCTGGGGGTCAAAATGTAATATTTTTTTTTAATTTTGAGGGGTTAATTTGAAAGTATTCGAAAATATTTGGGTTAAACTGTAATTATGCCTTTATTTGGAACATGGTAATGGTAATCTTATACATTCATATAGGACATGTCTTCATCACCGGTAGAAGAAAAGAAAAATATATGTATATATGTATTTTTATATATATATATATATATATATATATTTATACACGTGGCGTGTCCCCCACCATGTCCGTATCCCCATTTTTTTAGAATTGCCGTGTCCGTATCTGTATCCGTGTCCGTATCCGTATCTCTCTCTCTTTGTGGTAACATGTTCCTTCGGTTCTCACTTCTTTTAGTTTTCGTTAGGGCTTTTATAAGCATTCCAAGTGTTTGCGAAATGTATCAACAGTTTATTTCATACCTTGGCTTGGGGAGTTTTGAAAATGATAATTGGTTCTTTCTTGGAATCCTATATTTTCTTTACATGGCTTTCAGCATTATGTTGTTTGACTAACGTCAATAGCCTAGCAACCTATATTAAGTTAACATACTTCTAACTTACCACCAATTAAGGTATTGGTCACAGGCATCAAACACACAAAGGACACCAATAAACGAAGACCATTAGTTCTTCATCGGACGTGTAATAATCAGATAGATACTTTTCATGTGGAAGAACTTTATTGCGCTCATTATCTTTGAGTTGTCTTTCACTCACATCTGCAATATCTGTTGCAAATTGAAGCATATAATATCGACATTGGCACGTCTACCTTATGTTATTCTTCGTTTTGATCCTTTTCACCACTTTCTAGTGAGAAATTAGACACAAGAACAATGAAAATTGACTACACGGTGGTTTATGTATAGTTGGCTAATTTGCAAGAATTCTCAATTCAAGACAAGAAGCATACTTACTTCGTCTTGCTTTTGGTTACTTGTATGTCTGGTTTATAGAACTACTTAAGCACTGTTTTTCCTGTTCAATCTTTTAGTTCATAGAATCATGGGGAACAAGTTGAGTATGGCTTTCTTCGTATTTCTCTATCATCATCACTTCTCTGAGATTGTCCATGGCATTAATGTGGGCTTCATCTACCTAGCTTCAAGTTAAGAAACCTGGGAATTCCTTGGGTGACAGCTGTTTTCACGAATTTCCTCAGATATGTTGGCTCGAATCATCTTGTGAATGGATTACATAGTCTTTTCCCCTTAGACGTTACTCAGATAACATGAGTTCAAGTGCGCTAGTGAATTCGTTTAGACCTATAAATGCAAGAGTTTATTCTCCAATTCAATGCAATATAGTGTAAGATGCCAGATATGTAAGCCTGTAATTCCATTTTGATAGACAAGAACTACCTCAGGACTAGGCTCTCTCTCTCTCTAGGGTTTTCACCTTCTTATGCTGCAGTAGGAGAGGAGTGCCCTACCCTTTGTGGGTGTTTCCTCCCTAGGTGATGGCTTTCCTCCCTTTAATAAACCCTCCCTCCCAGTGAGGGTTCTTCTCACTGGGAGACTGGGTTTTGAATCGAGGCAACACTTGGGGTTTTGGTCTTTATCTTTGACTTGCACTATTACCGAACTTGTTTTCGGTATGCTTTGCAATAGGTTTTAGAATGCTTAGGCTCGTGTCTATAGCATAGATATTAGTCTCCTTTCTGCTTTTCTGTGTTTTATTTGCTAGAAGAAGTTTCTGTTCTTATCTTTGTATTTGCGTGAACTTTAGGATAAAAAATAAGAACGGGTCAAATTAACAGCTGAATCATAAGCTATTGCCCTTTCCTACTGGCACAATGCCCATTGCCTTTCCTACCTTTCTCCTTATCATGGCATCTTCAACTTGTAACTGTATAACTTATTATCGTGGCATTTACCATCTAAGTTTCAAATGACTAGAGCTTTGTCGCCGACTTTCTCTTCCCCAGCAATTGGTTTGGCCTCTGCCTTATGACCTTTGATTGAGTCTCTTTCCTTTTTGTTTTGTTTTTTTAGCTTTCTTGTCCATCTGTTTCGAGTGCTCTGTACATGTAGTTTCTTGACATTCTCCCCACCCTTCCCGACCTTAGGAGTATTCTTCATCTGCCTCACTCAAACACAGAACTACTCATGCAATCTATTTTTATGAAATGTCAAATCTTGGATGGTGTGCCTTGCTCTTGGTCATGTGCTGTCACAAATTAAATTCATTCTCTCCCTGAATCATCTAGATTCCGTATATTGCTGATCAATGAAAGAGAAAAAAAAAATTTCTGGATTCCATATCTCTTGCCACTCTATCCAACAATGCTTCTACTCCATTTCTATATGCAGAGATGGACCGAAAAAGGGGCTTGGGTGGGTTGGGGAGGTCATTAGAGTAGCAATCATGGTGGTAGTTTATGTATTATATACGTTGGCCACCAGGAATTGGTTTGCCTCCCCAAATTGAAAATCCTGTACATGGCTTTTGGATTTGACTAGCTGGGTTCTGGCATTTTATGCCCTTGGTCTGATGGCATGTTGGGGCCGGGAGGATAAAAATTAAAAATCATCCAACTTATGTTGATCTCTGATTTTCTTATATTTTCCCTTGCTTTTTCTTGGTAAATGAGAATTTTATTGCAGGAAAAACGATACACGTCTGAGAGGGCATACCTTTCCAAATCAAACAAGTAACAGATTAGATATGCACTATATGTTCGAAGGGGGTTTAGAAACAGAATGCAGGATACACCAATTGTTGCAAATAGAAATACCATGGGGATAGGCTTGACAGTCTGCGAAAAGTTACCTATATTTTCATGCTTAATAAGATATGAATTTCAGGTGGGAATTTAGCTTTCTTTTGGCCTATTATGTGGCATGTAATGCATAACTATATGATTACTTGTATATGCGGACATAACCAATATAAATGAACTTACTGATGTCGTAATCCTATATATTATGCTTTTTTTGGTTTTTACTGATAGAAAAGTTTCATAAAGCGTAACTAAAGAGAGTAGATTTTGCTTCTCATACCTCCTCATATTTTCCTCTACCTTGTAAAATACCTGCAGGGGATAAAGAAACAGCTTGCTACCGTAGCGGACAGAAGGGTTAGGAGGCTACAAAATGCAAATACAAATAAAACTGCTCGTCTTTTTGAATCTTTATGTCTTGATGTTTTTTTCTTCTCTGAACAGAGGGATTGTTTCTTGATTGAATAGAGAGAACGTTGTTCATGACTTTTGCCAGCGAGTTGCTTGTTTTTGCCCTGTTCACGATTTTGCTTGCAAATTGCTTGTTATTGCCCTTGTAGCTGACGTGACAAGATCATTTGACAAAGCCAAATGTGTAGGCCACAATTGGCAGTAGATTTGGTTCCCAAGGAGACCTGCCAAATTATTGTCAAGTTTTGTTGGCAATAGCAGATGAATTGACTGCGTGGTGGACTTGCTCTTAGGTGGTGGGCTATTTTGACTTGGCGGAAAAATAATTTGGTTAGTTTTTCTCTAAAGTCCAAATGAAACAAACGCATAGGAGTTTTAGTTCAGCCTAAGTTTCTGTAATGTGTAGTTCATTAATAAAAATATTTTGTTTGGCATTGTGAAAAGACAAAATTGTCATTAATAAGACAAGAACTTTGTTTGGCTAACACAAAAAATGTCTTTTTTCATTTCAAATTGTCTTAAATGAGACAAGGGCCTTGTTTGGCTAACACAAAATGTATAGTAATTTTTTTTTTTTTTCATGTTTTTCGATCTTGTTGTACTCTCATAGGGTACCTTAGGGTTTTGTTGGGTTCCCTCCTTTAGTGGAAGCCCAATATTTGTTAGCCCAATAATATTTTATTTGGCCTAAAAGAGTATTAATTTGTGTGGGCTAATTTTTGGTGGAACATTCTACACATTGGTGGCACATGACTTGCACATGTGTTTTACTTAGCTTCTCTTGGAAGCCTTATCTTTTTGTTCATCTGGAAAAAGAAAAGGCAGTGGGGTTTGGTTCTTCTCCAGAAAAAGAGAAACGTGTGTGCTGTGTGTGCTTTGTGTTCGACGATGCTAAGGTGGAAGCTTAAGGGCCATTTTGTTCTCCTAATCTCGTCAGCATCTTCGTGCATTTTGGGACAGATTCGGCTCCATTCGGCAACTTTGAAGGGTTTTGGCTCAATTAATTTGGTAAGGTCTTTCCTCTTTGTATTTGAAGTTTGTTGGATACACCTTAGGATGTTTGTGAGATCTTGTATCTCTTATAAACCTATTTGTAAGAACCTTTGTTGATAGTGGAATCGGACTCCGGTCCCGTGGACGTACCTTACACTTTGGGGAAACCACGTAAAATTCCTTGTGTTCGATTGGTTTGTGGTTTGCACATTTGGATTACGTTTGCTACATTTATTCTATTTCCGTCGGGATTTACTTGTGGGAAATTCCACATATTTTTCCTAACAACTGGTATCAGAGCCGACGGTTGGCTAGGGTTTATTATTTTGGTGTAAATCATGGAAGGAAATGTGGGTAGAATGATTAGTTTCAATGGAACTAATTGAGTGACTTGGAAAACTAAAATGGAAGACCTCTTGTATTGTAGAGACTTACATGGGCCTATAGAGGGTGATACGGCTAAACCCATTGATATGAAACGTGAGGATTGGACCATTTTGAATCGAAAAGCTGTTGGGCTTATTCGTCAATAGATTGACGATAGTGTTTTTCATCATGTCTCCACTGAAACTTCGGGTTATGATTTGTGGAAGAAATTGGAAAGTCTCTATGATAGAAAATCGGCCACTAACAAAGCATTCTTGTTCAAAAAATTGGTGAATTTGAAATATAAAGAGGGCAAGTCTATTGCAGAACATTTGAATGAAATGAATAACATTATTAATCAACTTGCTTCTACGAAGATTGTGTTTGATGATGAGTTACAGGCTTTGATGCTTCTTAGTTCTCTACCCGAGACTTAGGAAACTTTGGTTGTGATGGTTAGTAACTCGGCGCCGAATGGAGTTGTTTCTATGAGCCAAGCAACTAGTAGTTTGTTGAATGAAGAGACGAGAAGAAAGTCCACCGGTTCTTCTCATTCGATGGCACTTGTTGTTAACCCAAGAGGGAGATCTCGAGATAGAAGTAGCACTCCCCACAATCGTGATCAAAGCCGTGGGAGTTCGAGGGAAAGATCACCTTCAAAGCAAGATATAGAGTGTCATTATTGTAAAAAGAAAGGCCACATGAAGCGGGAATGCCTGAAGCTCAAATTCAGGGAGGAAAATCGTGCGAAGCATGGTGAAAAGAAGCAAGAAAATACAACGGCGGTCTCTTCCGATGGTGAACTTGTGGTTGTATGTGATGAGAGTTATGT
This sequence comes from Rhododendron kiyosumense, assembly GCA_019656275.1. Taxonomy (NCBI): domain Eukaryota; kingdom Viridiplantae; phylum Streptophyta; class Magnoliopsida; order Ericales; family Ericaceae; genus Rhododendron; species Rhododendron kiyosumense. The sequence continues at coordinate 482,000 of BPLS01000286.1, read as the reverse complement.
CAATTTGGTTAGCCAAGATACTAATTGGGTGATTGATTCCGGTGCTTCATTCCATGTCACTTCAAGAGCCGATTTCTTCACTTCCTACAATGAAGGAGATTTTGGGTTTGTTCGTATGGGAAATGAAGGTTTGTCAAAAATTGTTGGCATGGGTAATATTTGCTTGGAAACAAGTGTTGGATGCAAGTTGGTGCTTAAAGATGTAAGGTATGTACCGAATATTCGTCTCAATTTGATCTCGACCAGAAAGTTGGATGATGAAGGTTACAACAACCATTTTGGTAATGGAAAATGGAAGCTCACGAAGGGTTCTCTTGTGGTGGCTAAAGGGAACAAGACTTGCTCACTTTACACTATGAAAGGCAAAATTAGCAAGGGATTTGTAAATTCACTTGACGATGGCTCCTCTACCGAATTGTGGCACAAGAGGCTTGGGCATATGAGTGAAAAGGAGATGCACGTTCTTGCCAAAAAGGAGCTCTTACCCGGTATGAAAGGTACCCCTCTTAAAACTTATGTTCATTGCTTGGCCGGTAAACAAAATAGGGTTGCATTTCATTTCAAGTCTTTTACTAGAAAACCTAACGTATTGGACTTGGTTCATGTTTGTGGTCCCTTGAAAGTTTGATCTCATAGTGGTGCACTTTATTTTGTTACCTTTATTGATGATCATTCGAGAAAATTATGGGCTTACCCGTTAAAAACTAAAGATCAAGTTTTAGATGTGTTTAAAGATTTTCAGGCCAAGGTTGGAAGAGAGACTGGGAAGAAGTTGAAATGTGTTCGTTCCGACAACTGTGGTGAATATCTTGGGCCGTTTGATGAATATTGTCATAGCCAAGGCATTAAACACCAAAAGACTGTTAAGAAAACTCCTCAACAAAATGGAGTCGCCGAGAGGATGAACCGCACTATGGTGGAAAGGATGCGATGCATGCTTTCACATGCGAAATTGCCAATGTAACGCCCCTAATTTTAGGTACGTTAATAAAAGAGATTTATTACAGAAATATCGAGTCACTGCTCATTATTACAAAACGGCTCACATAGGAGCATTTGAAGTTCAAAAACAACAAAAAGGAAGCTACGAGGTCCTATACTACGGCTCCTCTTGCTCCTCCATCCTAGCGAGTTCTTTTGCTCCATATGCCTCCAAGGTGAATAGGTCGCTCTGTTCATCTATCAAGTCTGACATATTATACCGGCGTCGCCACCCATATAATATGCCAGGGTCACCACAAAAGCAACACCATGAGTTACGAAAGCTCAATAGTATAATCCTACTTTACTAACATCGATTTCCACATGATAAGTACATAAGCAGGGAATAAAACAATAAGCTAACATGTTTACATTCGCGTGTAACTACCGTTGGCGTTTGACTCATCGTTAACCTTTTCATTATTACACTTTATCAAAAACACCTTTTTAAACTCACCCAACCTCGATTCCGCCGTTCCGGGCTCTCGAGTATCCTCACAATGGTTCCGCCGCACCGGGTTCCCATTGGCACAACAATGCATTGGCTCCGTAACGCGGATAACCAAGCCAAACACACCCAACCTCGATTCCGCCGTTCCGGTATCTCGAGTATCCTCACAATGGTTCCGCCGCACCGGGTTCCCATTGGCACACACACACACTTACGTAATACCCTTGAAATAGTCATTACGTAGTTTCGAAGATATTTTCCAACCGGGAAAACACAACAACCTTGTTAAACACACCCTAGGTGCCATGTTTCTACTTTCTTGGTTTTCGTGTCACGTTTACATGTGAGACTCCGCGTGTACGACTTTCACATACAACAAGCATTATTCCAACTTCGAAATGGTAAAATAAGAACATCTAAGCCACGTAGCATACTTGAATATCATAAACAACTTAGTCATGCATTTTTACTTTTCAAACAACGTTCAAAGTCACTTTTAAGTTTATAACAAGTAAGTAGAGATTCTCAAAGTAAGATCACAACTTCTTTACAAAAATAAAGTAAGCAATTGAAAACTAGTAAGGATTACTACTAGATAGATAAGGAATAACTACCGTTCTCCTCGGCGGTGGTTTGTGCGTCGGGTGAATTTCGGCAGCGTAACGGCCCTCCGATTGCTTCGAAAGGAAAAGTTTTGGAAAACTTTCCCTAGAAACAACTACCTAACTACTACTATACTACTTTTAGGATCGTCGAGTGGTTTTGGAAGTGGTTTGGTGGTTTCGCTCAAGAACTCTCAAGAACAAAGAGAATTTTGAACTAAGAACAAAGAAACTAAGAATTTCTAGAGAGAAGGAGGAGCAATTGCTTGAGGTGTGCTTTGAAAGGCTTGGTATGGCCTTCTATTTATAGGCAAAGGGCTCCCCCTCTCCCATTATGGCCGGCCCCTCTCTCTCTCTTCTTTCCCCAATTTTTAATCCAAAACAAATCCAACTTTGAAGCACAAATCAAGGAAAAAATCCTAGGCTTGCATGGCTAGGTTAGTACTAGATTGGATTCTTGAATCAAATGGAGGGATGAGATGAGATTGGTACATGATCAAAGGGTTAAGAAAATTCCAACTTAAATGGAAAAATCAATGGAAAATCCTAGGTTGCAAGGCTATGGTGTACCTTGGTGAGATTCTTGGATCCAATGGAAGGATGAGATGAAAATTGTACAAGATCCAATGGTTGAGAAGTTTGCTAGGTGAATATTTGAAGTACAAAAGAAGTAGGATTTGAATTGGGAAGAAATAAATCTCATGGATTTGAAGTACAATCACAAATCAAACCAAGACTAACATCAAATCTCCTTCCCTCTCTCCTTCCTCTCTCTCTCCTTTCTCTCCTCTCTCTCTCTCGGCTTCTCTCTCTCTCTCTCTCTC